>JBBYHK010000022.1:14115980-14126407 GCA_038382065.1 Adansonia grandidieri | reverse complement strand
TATATATATATATATATATATATACACAAATACAAAAACATGGGTGCTGGCAAATTGTAAGTCACACCTTCGATGCGAAAGTAAGGTTATGCATAAGTTTAAATCGATTTAATCGATTTAATTGATGAAATTTGATTAATTTGATTTGGTTAAGTTAGTTTAATAGTTACGTTAGTTTTTTATGTTAATTTATTTGGTTAATTTGATCAGTTATCGGTTAGTAAAATTATTAATCGAATTGATCGACTTAATTAAATTTTTAATATTTAATAATTATATATTTATATATATATATATATATATTAATAATCTAATTAAGCCCATATTTAAATTCAATATACAACCTATTAGCGCAAGACTCAATAAACTGATTTGACCAAACTAACCGATGGAATAGACTGAAATTTGTTCGATTTGATTAATTCAGTTACGTTTCAAAATATCGATCGTTTGAGTTAATTCCTCTAATTAAATTAATTAATTTTTTTTAAAATTTTTTTTAATCGAATCGATCAAACTAACCGAATGCACATTTTTATGCTAAATAAGGGTTCAAACCCCAACAAAGTAAGGGTAATCCGCATCCACAATTTCAAGTTATTATCTGGTTTGTAATTTAGACGGTCCATTAACTGGCAATGGGTCAGCATGTTGGGTTTTTTTATTAAATTCATTGAAAAAGCCCAATCCAATCAAAATTGCCGCCAATTTGCTAAAGGTGCGTTCAAAAATTTGAGGGGATAAGGGAAATAATTGCCTCCGAATGGAAATTTCGCCAAGCCTTTTTTTTTTTTCTTATTTATTTATTTATTTATTTCTGTCATACATATATTATGAATAACAAATTTCTATATAATCGAAGTCATATATATATATATATATAGAGCACATTTTGATTATCTTGAAAGCATTCTTATTTCGAAACAAAAAAAAAAAATCTAAAATGTCGTCAGATAAGGCCAAATTTTAATGAATTTATGCAGCATATAATTTCAGGGTCTAAAGGGCATTAATTCGTTTAAATATCCAAAAAAAAAAAAAAGCCAAAATTTCATGACCCAAAGCCTAAAATTTTTGTTGGTTAATGGGAATGATCAGAGTCCATGAGTTCTAGCAATCCTTTATATTCAATATTCAACTTGGGAAAGACCAAATAAGAAAGTCATCATTCCAACCTCAGCATTTTTCATGAACATGTGCCTTGATGATGTTGTGTTTGACAACTATTCTAGTAATCTTGCTTCATTAAGATGGCGCCCCATATTTTTCTGAGCATGCTCCATCGAACACAGCCCTCTTTTTCCCTGCGTAAGCAAAAGTTTTTCCACATATAATTGGACCAAATTAAGACTGTGGTAACCCAATAGCTTTTTTTTTTTTACTTCAGGATTCAGCTGGCATTTTGCATATCATTGGAGAAATATTGGAACAAACTACCTTACAGTATATACATATATATATATATATATTACAAAACAGATAATAACTTGAAACCTACAACATCCGATAAAAATGGTGCAATGTTTGAAGATTATGAACTCAATTTGAAATTCAAATTTAAGCACAAAATACCAAAATGATTGAACATTCCACTTTGTAGTACACAGCGTCTTCTTTAAAAAAAGAAAAAAAATTAGAGAGGTCAGGTCAGGTCAGATCACCATAGCATCTTAGGTGTAGGGTCCCCATCCTGCCTTAACTTTTTGCAGAGTTGTCCACTCTTCCTCCTTTCTAATTCCTTCAAATCTTCTTAATTCTCTCCGGTCCAGGGACCATGTCTCCCTCACTTTTTTTAATGGAATTTACAAGTCATTGGATGTGGTTTCTTGTTAAGTAATTCCTTACTTTATCGTACAAGAAATTTTTATAATAAATAACTTTTGCTTGTGAGGAGATTCATGCCAGGAAAAGATTTTCACCTTTTCTTTGTCTAATTTAAATTTTTTTTATAACATTTATTTGTGAATTAATTGTAAACATGCTTTGCTTTGTGTTCCTTGATGGATAATTTTAATGAAAAATAGTACTTGTGTTCTAAGAAAAATCAGTCCCTCAGCAGAGAATGTGTGGTTTATTATCAACCTTTTAGTCTGAACGAATACTTGGGTTGAATTTAAGGTCTAATTATTAAGATTAGCTTGTTTCTGGTCAGTGCAAATCTTCTACATCAAGCTCTTGGTGACATGACATCTTGTAGACTTTGTTTACTCTAAATAAAGTTAAAAGTATTGCTTTATTTATATAATTTATTATTGCTTTTCAAAGGTTATAGCAATCATTGTTTTTCACAAACAAGAATATATTTAAAATTTAATTAATTTATATAATTATTTTTTAAAAATAATATTTAATAAATTAAATATTCGAATTTCAATATTCGTAATCTCTTTCGTTACTCTTAATTTACAATTTTTTTTATATAAAAAGAATAAAATATATTTATACTTGATTTTTTCTGCACTCACGTTGAATTATTGATTGGAGCTAAATAATTCATTTGCTTGTACCTGGATCGTTTCACAATGTGACAGAAGCTTTGCCCTTGGAACGAGACAATCGTTAATTAATTCAGCCAAGATAATGATAAAGATTTGAACTTCTTAAAAATCTGAAAAAGTACGTCAGCTCTGCTAAAGCAATATAAAAATGAAAAATTAAGACTGATATATTATATGAAAAAATAAAAGTGAAAGATTTTCAAGAAAAATATTGGGGGTGTTAGGTTATAAAGTGAATTCAATAATAATTGCCTTTAGAAACATATAACTTTAAGCACTAAGAACCATGGCTAATGGCTATAAAAATCAAGTTGAGAGAAACAGCAAGATCAAGTTATGTTGCTTAGAAGTGGCACTAACCTAATAAGTGCTGACAGCCTGCTTAGAAAATTTGTTTAATTTCCTGAAGCTTCCCCATGAATGGTGACAAGGTGTAAAGTACATAGACAAAAAGAAAGATATTAATGGAGGATGTGCTCAAACCAAATTATGTCATCTGCTTTAAATTATAGATGCCAAGCGCCACTTGTTTGCTGATGAGCTACCTGCAGCAATTGCACAAGATCTTGCTGCAAAATAATGTGGCAAATTGGAAATATCTTGTAGCCAGCACCATCTGCAGAAATTGATGGAAACGATGGTGCTCCTACTGCAAAAAGGCTTTTAAATTATTTTTATTGAGTGATCTTGGAAATCTGACGTTATTTGAATGCACTTAAGAGGAAACTGTTAAGAATGTCCTCTTCTTTTATTGTACTTGAAAGGTTTTACTTAATGATTTCTTTATTCATTCTTTTTTGAAAAGAAAAACTAAATTCTTTTGCCATCACAATTAGACTATTTAATTTGGCCGCAAATCTTCATTAATCTTGAGATGTCATCAGTTAAAACACGAGAGAAATGAATAAAATCTTGTATCTGAGTTGTATTGATAAAACATTAGGATAATGCGATGCGAGAAATTCCCATCGAATATCGAAATGTAGCTTTAATAAATAGTTAAATACATGCATTCCTTGCCCAAATAATTGAGTTAAAAGTCCTCTTCTCCATTTTTTTTTTTAAAAAATGGGTTTCTTAAGAAACTTAAATTACAGCAACAAAGTACCAGTTCATTTATCTTTATTCAAAATATAAATTATATAAACAAATTTAAAATATATACAAGAGGTTTCAACCCACTAACACTTTTATCATGCCCGTTGTATCTCTATCTTCTTTATTTTTTTTCCCTTTTTTTTTTTTTCATTTGACTGAATCATAATTGTTTCTCCGTTTTTTACAGCAGCAAGGTTACAATATTTGCAAGGCACCGAGAAATGTGATCAGATCTTGAGGATATGAGGGTTGGTATCAGTTTTGAGTTGGTAGATGCGAAACCTCCGAAGAAGAGAGGTTTACCTTCTACCGTCCAACAATATTCTGAAAAGAGCAGGAAGATATAAAATCAACACTGAGACCTGAATTCAACTAATAGTTTTTGGTAACATATGCACCCAAACTTGAAGCTTTGAGTAATTAAGTTCGATTTTTTTTTTTTTTGTTTTTTTACTCAGAACTTCAACTATGGTGCTTCAGACTACTGTTTTACCGCCCATATCTATCGTGTTCATCGTGTTTAATTCAATATCGTTTAGGCAATCGAACCCGAAGTCATGAACGCCAAAGTCCTGACAATCCAGCAACCATGCGCAGTTTTCCTCCCAAGTTTGCAAGCTTGTGCCATTATTACAATTAGTTTCTCCTGCCGGCATATTACTGTTCCACGAAGCATCAATAAGGGGAGGTTCGTCCATCCACAAGCCAGTCAATAAAGATTCATCGTTGCAAATGCTGTCTAACAAATTGGAGTCCTCAGTACTGGAGCAATTCTCAGTTGGTGTACTCGAATTATCCTCTGATGAATTGGCGATGCCGCCTTTGTTTTCATTAATTTGATTATCTGCAGAATGATCATCAGCGTGGGAAGAACTTTCTTCAGCCTTATTTTCTTTGTTCAAGGGTTCGTGAGTAACAGGGTCAATTCCCATTTTAAGAAGCTTTTTCTTGATGTGGGTGTTCCAGTGATTCTTGATCTCATTATCAGTTCTGCCTGGCAACTTGGCTGCAATCTTCGACCACCTGATAAAAGAGAAGAACAATAACCAAGATAAGTTTAATCCTGAATATGGGAAACGTCAAAACCATCGACAAATCAAATCTTCAAGCACAAACTTCTAAAAGACTGTTTATTTTAAAATTCATTTGGAAAGATCTCTAAAACTTGGATTTCAAGCAAGCATGTAGCTGCAGTAACTCCATTAAACAATGTAACTGGATGATAGTGAACAATAAGGAATCAGTAAGTTATAAAAACAAGAATGGCACCTTGTTTAATTTTACAAAAGCTTACTATAAAAATATTATAGCAGTACACTTCTTTGAGAAAATTACTGTTTCTGCAAACTTT
Organism: Adansonia grandidieri; assembly: GCA_038382065.1. Lineage (NCBI taxonomy): Eukaryota > Viridiplantae > Streptophyta > Magnoliopsida > Malvales > Malvaceae > Adansonia > Adansonia grandidieri. The sequence continues at coordinate 14,121,460 of JBBYHK010000022.1, read as the reverse complement.
AAACAGGAAAAAAAAAAAAAAAAACACGTATGAGAAGACTGTGTATGGACCCCAGAACAATTTGGTTTAACTTAATTTAAGATCATCCCAGTTTGCAACTTATCATTTCCTTAGCAAAACAAGAAAACCTTTTAACAATAACATAATTAGGCTTCCCTTTCCAAATGCGTTAAGTATATGCTATCCCTGTCAAAGACATTATGCACATAACATCTCCTTCATCAACCTCCATGACCCAAAGCTAGAAAAAGAGATGATTTGTTATATGCAGGAGAATGAATAATAAACGCTAAAGAGAGTATAAATAACCTATTTCCAAGACGGGCATGAAGATCAATAACCAACTGTTCTTCCGCCTCAGAAAGAAGGCCTCTCTTCAAGTCAGGCCGAAGGTAATTAGTCCATCGAAGCCGGCAGCTCTTGCCGCAGCGGCGGAGGCCAGCAAGCTTAGGAACAGCACGCCAGCAACACTGGCCATTGGTGAGAATAAAGTTGATCAGTTTCTTGTCTTCCTCAGCTGTCCATGGCCCTTTTTTCACACCCAGCTTGTCACAACAAGGCTGCCTACCCATAATTTAGTCCCACAAGTACAAAACTAACACTAACAACAAGCAATTAATCTCACCTATTCTGTACCTGTAGAGACCCGGAAGCCCCACAACCACCTTTATATAAAGTCCTTGAACAGCTTTCAAAGGCATATATATATATATATATATATACACCCAAAATCGGAGATTATGCAATGTACCAAGTAATATATATAAAATGCAGAATTTATGAGGGGAAGGAGATTCCAGGCTCCACCATTAGTTTGTGAAAGCGATGTTGGAACTAAAATGGGGTGTTCTGGTGTTAGTAGATGCAGAAAAGAGTGAGAGATCAGATCAGGACAGCGGATGATGGGTGACCCAAAGACATGGCTAAAATATAAGCAAAAAAAAAAAAAAAAATTTCTTCCCATTTTCCTACACAATCCCGCACTTCCTCATTGCACTCTTACTCAACGATTCCATCACCCATTTCGTCATCCCTACGTTTACGTGCACCATGGTAGAAAATTTTTACGACTAGAGTTTATTAATTTATTTAAGACCTTTTGATCCGGGGAAAGTATCTTGGTTGGGTTTATAATAATAATATGCGACCAAATTAATATTTGTTGGCCACCTAATCATATATAAAGCGAAAAATATTTATAGAAAGCATAGTATTCATATGGATTATGTAATATCTACTAATATGAAATACTTGACTTAAGTTAGTATTATAACTCATATAATACTAACTCAATTCTTGAATTTATCAAAACATAAATAAATTATAAAAATATAAAAAAAACTCCCTTTAATAAATTCATTAAAGAAAAACAAAAATATCTTACACCTCTAAAAACAAATCACTTCACAAACCCAAAGCATTCATTCAAAAATAATCAAACTTTTACTGTTAAGTATATCTTTTTTTTTAATTTTAAAAAAAATTCATTAATTATTTTTTTCTGAATATAATATTTTTTACTTGTTTTTTCCTAACCACCAAAGGTGTACCATGCTCTAGTAGTAAATAATTGATAATGTTTTTATCATGTATTTTAATTCAAAGTTGATACAAATGTGGAATTCCTCTCTTCAAAATATAGCTTAGAACTTTTACGATGTATTGAATTGGGATTTTTTTTTTTTTTTTTTATGAATGTCAAAAAATTACTTACTTACGAAGGATTTTGTTTTTAGAACTATTGTTAGATCTTAGACCACACATTATAACATATTTTTTCCAAAAGAACCCATATCTTGAAATTATATATATATATATATATTATAAATGCAATCTTCCCCATCTTTTTAATCATTTATTTACTTAAAAGAATAATTGTGTTGTGTTTAAAATTATATATCAAGTTTATTAAGAACTCATGTTTTCAAAATCTCCTTTTTTTCTAAAGAAAGAACATAAATTAAATCCACTAATAATTTCTTCTTGCACTTGCAAAATTATATTATCTAATTCTATAGAATGTAAAAGTTCCACAATTACTTCAACAAGAATATGATCATTTTGACATTTTTTTTTTTTTTTAACTTTCATCAAACTCATTCCTCATCAAATTCAAATAGGGGGGCGTAAGTTTTCTTTTGTGTTCTGTTAAGCAAATACTAAGAGGAAATCCTAGCGTTCGAAATCCACAAAGACTAGTTGCTAACCCCCTATCAAAACGCCGAAGTCATTAACACCTTGTCAATAGTCGATCATTGCTTCCACCCATCTGTGTTTTAAATCATAATTAACAACTTAATAGCCAATTCAACTTATCTTCTAAGTTCCGCTATGATTAGCAAAATACTTGATAATGAACAACGAGGCTAATTATTGTTATATACATCATCTTCCTTAATTTAAACATCAACATTAATTCTACCCGAAGTTCATTTTGATTTATTTTCTATAAGAAAGTTTATTGATACTTAATCACATAATTTAAACTGTTTAATCTTTCAATTGTATCAATTTGACTTTATCGGCATTCATACTACGTGACTTTCACGAACAAAGAATTTAAAACATTAGTTAGATTATACGACATTATCAATGGCCTTCATGAGTTTCAAAAACCTTAATTTCCACTTCTCTTTTTTTCTTTATTTATTTTTGGTTCGGATTCTTTTATTTTTGCCCAGGGTTTCTAACGTGTCTTTGACAATCTTAATAAAACAGAAGACACAAGGTAAGGTAACTTTGACATAGAAGACGTACAATAACCATGCTAAAAGTTATACATACTATTAGGTGATCTCGAAAGACGCGTATTATGTTTTCTAGATTCTTCCATTAAATTCCATATTATACTATATATGATAGATTAACTTATGGGTCAAAAAACTAGATTGTTAGCAGGGCCGATGGTAGTTGGGAGTTGGGGGCTCGATCCTCTCAAGAATTTTGAAATTCTCCTTTTATACATACATATGTATATATATATATATATATATATATATCTTTATATCAAACATAATTAAATTGGTTTTAAAATAAAATTTTTATTTATTTATTTTTAGTTTATAACTTAATTTTATACATTAAAATTTATAGACAAAATATAATTATCAATCTTCGCCCCTAAAAAAATTTTAAAATTTTTTAATGCATTAAATATATATATATCTTTTAATAACCTATCAAATAAATATACTATAAATTATCTTTTTACTGTTAATTAAGCATAGCATAGTAATTTTAAAAAGGTTTTAATGTTTGACTAAAAAATTTGTGTAACTTTGCACCTGATTCTTAAAATTCAAAAGATTTTCATTTTCTAAATCGATTTTATAAAATGACCCATTGTTACGCGTGTCCTATCTAAGTAATCCAAGTCAAAGTTCTATTTGAACACCATGATCACCTTATGATGCATACACATTTTCTTGATGACGAGGGTAATTGTATACATATATTTATACTAAAATAAATATAATAATTAGATGAGTGGATAAGGGGTAGTTAATGTTAAATTTCTTGGTTATTTGACTTGTATCTCTTGGCTTAGGTGGGTATAGTTCAAAGTGGACCCTTTTCCTCAATAGCTCAACTTCGGATTTCATTACGTATCAAAGCACAAAACCATAGCTAGTTTTGCTAATTGTATACTCACATGTTCATCCCTTTAGCCTTTAGCATATAAATTAATCATTAAATCATGAAGTTATTAAATTATTAGTATTTTGCACCTAATTCAACATCTTTGTGAGATAAATTTTTGAAACATTTTATGGTTTTGTCGCTTAATTAAAATATAATCATATGAACTAAATATATATTCGTCACTTGAATATACGTAGATAAAATTTTATATATATATATATATAACAAATTTTTATAGAAAGAAAGCAAGATTATGTATCTGTTGTTTTAAAATCAAATGTTATAAAAACAATAACACATTAGAAGGTTTAAATTTAAAATGTTAATTTGATTATCGAGTGATGATCACATTTAAATTTCATGTAGAAGGACAACATGTGTATTTTGCCAATAAACTTTGAAATAAAATCAGATGGAAATAATAAACGATAAGTAAGTAAGTCTATTTAAGAGTCGAGCATATAGATTTGGTTTATATTGGATCAATTTGAGTATGAGATATTATAATTTCTATTTATTTATCTTAAGTCATTGTACATCTAATTAAAATTTATTTAAATTTAATTATAAAAATACATAAATATTAATGTAAAAATAATATTTTAATAATTTTTAAATCATAAAATAAGTCTACGAGCTAGATATAAAATATAATTCAACCCACCCGACCCAATGAACAATTCTTTTTGCAGAACAATCTGTGGGCGGATATTTTTGTTTTGTTCTTTGCATGTTGTAATATACCATAACGTGTACATGCATACATTTGACACATACTTTCCCCAAAAAGAAAGGAAAAAGGTGATAAGAAAACAAACTTCTTGCTAAAAAGTGAGTTTGAAATTTATATATATATAATGCAAATGCAAACGGCCATGCAAGCTGGTCGTCGCCATTTCACCAACAAAATTTGGAGTTTTGCTCAGTGATCTACCAACGATTAACTATTATAGAAATTAATTCAACCACGTTAAAGTTCTGGCATCTCAAGAATCCACATCGATGCATGGAATAATTGATCAATAAACCCTAAAAGAAGATATCTTTGCAGGTCATGGTGGACTATGAAGCTTGCATTTTTCATGTTTTTTGAGTAAAAAAGAATTTCTTTTTTTTTCTTTTCCAAAGGCTGAAGTAATTAACTGCTGAATCATTAAATTTTTAGGTATAAAACAGTTGAAAATTAATACTCAGTGAGTGAAGGTAGCTGAGGATGTATATACGAGCAAGGCATTGCTTGTAGAGTTGGGGCTGTCTGGTTTAAGCTCAGCCATAACTGTAGCAGTTGTGATTTCATGCTCACTTCAACGACCCTAACTTAAAACTTGCTCATATTATTACATTATAATAATAGTTCCTTTTCCACAATATTGATCACATTCCCTGATCTGCAATTTTTTTACTATTTATTAATACTTGTTAATTATTCATTGCAAGATTGAAGTTTCTCCTTTATTAAAGGATTTCTTGTTCCTTTCACAGTTTTCCACTACCTATTCAGTGGGAGCGTGTGAAAATCAACTCGATTCATATGAAAAAAAGAAAGTAGAATTATATGATTACATTTTACTGATATTTCAGCTCAAGAACAAACTCTCTTTATTAATGATTAAGTTCAAATGATAAGTTCATTGATAGAATATTCAATTATCAGAATTTTGAAGTACAAGTTTTGATATCGAAATCAATAAAGGGTTGTATATATATATATATATATATATATTAAAAAACTATCTATAGTGCTTTCAATATATTATCTTGTACTTAATATTGGATTTACCTATCAAATTTTTTCTAGTGGACATTTGTCTTTAAATGAATGGCAATTTTAGGGTCAA
>JBBYHK010000022.1:14053211-14065779 GCA_038382065.1 Adansonia grandidieri | reverse complement strand
ACTTAGACAGTATTTATTAAGTCATTTTTTTTAATTATTACATCATCATGATACCAGATATATTATATATTCAGGTTCAACTTTTTTTCATCTATTACCAACTTTTACACTGAATGTTTGGCATGTTATAATCAAATTTTGCTTGAATATTGTAAACAATTAAGTAGATTCGCATATAAACTTAATGGAAATACCCTTTAACTTTATTTTTTTCTTAAATAATTTTGTTTAACAAAATAGGTGTCACTTAATCTAATGATAGAAAACTCGATGGCTCATTTTGTTAACAATATGGATTCATAAATTAAATAGATCATAGTATACTAATCTACTAACTTTTTGTACGATTTTTTTTCTTCTTGAAAAAGAATAGTGTGCAGCTAATGAACGAAAACTTCAATTTCAAGTATGTATTGCAATTAGGCTCTTGTTTTCCAATGAACAAATTTCGCTTTTTTTTTACTCACTACTTTATTATTGTTCGGCCAAAGATAAAATTTTATAGGAAAATGCCACAAATATCTTCTATGCTATGTACTTGATTAGTATAACTATATCATAACTTACATGTGTTCATTACGGCTAGTTTTTTATATATTTATACTTAAAATTTTAGGTACGAAAAGATTACATTATTTTAGATCATGATATCCGCAAATTTTAAGAAAAATTTATATTGAATTTATGGATAATTATTAAAAAAGATTACTAATGACAAAATTTTAAACCCAAATTTTGTAAATAAAATATTCTATCTTTATTAATTCAATCAACTCACAGCTCCTCTTCTTGCCACTCGGCCTATAAGTTGTCGGCAAGTACCGCTAGCTTTAATAAATCTAGTTATTGCCCATATAATAATAACCAACCAAGCAAGGACAACAAGAAAGGACGGAGGATTTCTGTCTTGCAATGCAATTCGGGTATTAGATATATATCAAGAGGGAAAGATCCTATATCCTAACTGTTAGTGACTCGTTGGAGTGCAAGGGTAACAAAACTAAATGTCCAACGTACGTGCTGTATATATGTTTTAGGTCCTTTGTGAATAACTGTAATCATGGATTCCAGACAGTGATGGTTAATAGATATTTCACACTGCTAAATTCTTGTCTGCCGCGTGGTTCTGCGCATTTACTCGGAAAAAATTAACACTGATATAAACAGAAACAGCTCAACTTCCTTTCTCAGTCAGTCAGCAAGCTTCACATTTCTCACCATATGAGGCTCTCTGCTTCTGCCTTCAAGGATTTTGCTGCCGAAATAAAACATTATAATGATTAGTGGCGTTTTATTTAGAACTGGCTTTTATTCTAAGATATTGGGGACTGATTCAAATTTCGTCTCCCTCTTAGACTTTTTCAAATGAATTAAAATGCTAAACATGCTCCATTAATTAGTTATGGAACCCTAAAAGTAAAAGGCTTCTAGTACTACTTATAGTGTTTTGGGCAGTTTGGGTTAAATTCAAAGACGGATTCTGGCAAATGGAGCTTCTCACCAAACTCTTCTAAGTGAACTTTCCCAGCTTCTGCTCGTAAAAGAATATACAGTGAATTTATTTCAGTCAACCTATACCAACTTTGGTCTACCTTGCTATGATTAGGTAAATGTCTATAATTAATTTAATGTTCATCATTCCTTGCTCCTTAATCAAGTTTCTAAGGAAAAATACTAGGAAATCTAGCCCACGTCCCGTTCCATAATGGACTGGTAAACAGTCTTCAATTTTGATGTTGAATACAGTGAAATTTATATTATATATAATAATCAAATAATATAAAATTGTTTAGGTATGTATCAAACATATGGCCTACTTGTTGATTATGCCCAAGCTTTACTCCATACCCATTTGTTGGTGTATATATATATATATATATATATATAGATATAGATATATATATTATTGGAATGACTTGATCCAAACACATTTCCAAACTAGCTAGCTACCACCTACAATGGCTTAATGGATTATTTAGAGATTAATTAGAGTTAAGAACAATGAATTGGATGGCATCTTGTCGTATAACTCTATAAATAACAGGGTTATACATTTTTTTTTGGGGGGGGGGTGTCTGGTAAAGTGGACAGTACAATTAGTTAAGCATCATGTTATAAAAAAATGTTGAATTTTCCAACAAGTTGGAAAAGATTTAGAGCTATGGGTTCTAGGTGTTTACGAGGGTGGGTTATCCGTCTAAATCTAAAAACTAATTAAATATTTAAGAGAGCTTTAACAAGAATATTAAATTTGATAAAATTGGTTTGGACAAAAAGGAGATTTACTTAGCCTTGATTCTAACGTTTAAGATTTGACTTGGCTTAACCTATTTTTTTAATTATATAATATTATTTATATATTTTATAATTTATATTATATAAAAGTTAAATATGCATTATTATAATGTAGGTCTTAAAAAATTTTAAATTGTTTATATTTAAAAGCTTAATAAAAAATATAAAATTACTAAAAATTAAATAAAAGATATTATTTGTTAAATTAAAAAATAATGTAAATGAACTTAAACTTATTTAAATTATCTATTTTTAAATATAAATAAATATAAATAATATTTTAAGTATATATTTTAATACAGTGTTAAGCTCGGCCTAATCCTCATCCAATAGGATGCATTTTAACACTTGTAGGTGTGTGCTATCTGGTAAATTTTCCAATGGACAATGGCGAAGGGACATGGAAACCTTTTTGTTAAATTTAATTTAGGCATTTTATGAGGAGTTGCCCATTCCAATGGTTAAACGTGGGGAACCAAAAGGTCCAAAAACAATAATGGCTTTACATCAGCAATGATTAACTATGAGACCCCACCCGTTGGTTGGGACTCAGCTCAGCTCATCCCACTTTGTCATTCATTAACTTTTCTCCTCATCGCAAAACCCTTTGCATTTCATTTCATTTATTTGCAAGGCAACCAAAAAAAAAAAATGAATTATACTGCAACAAAGCCAACAACATCTATAATACAAAATAGAAAAAGAAGACTACAAACGTGCCTTTCCTTCTAGCTAACATTTTTCTTTTGATCCGTACGAGGCCTAACAAAACCCAATTCTTTTTATTATCAAATGAACAAGTTGTTAATATTAATCTTGTACATTCGAAAATGTCATTTGTAATATGTTGAGCCAAAAAGGACAGGATTGAGAACACAATTTTTTTTATTTAACCAGTTCTATTGATTCTTGACCTCTACAAAAATTCGATTATATATCCGGTCAATATGTAATTGATTGGGTCTAGACATAAATTTTTTTTTTTAATTTAGATTGGTCTTGATTTAATTGTCATTTATTAAAAAGTAATTTTATTTAAATTTAACTATAAAAATATATAAATATTAATATAAAATAATTTTTATTTTTTTATATTTTTTAAAATAATAATCTCAACTTCCAAACTAAACTAATGTTTGGATAAAAATATACAAAAATTTCAAACTACATACCAATTCGATCCACAGGTCTAATTGGTTCACCCTTGTTTGCTTTGGTGATGATCAAAGCTTTCCACCAATAACTTTAGTTAAATAACATTATTCTTTTTTTCAGTACACTCCTTGAAAAGCCTATTCCATCAAATTAACTATTTTTTTTGTTATGTTCTCTCTTTCTTGATTTCTAACTGTTAATTAATGGTTGGTTTAGAAAAAGAAAAGTCAAATTCATAAATATTATTCGAAACCCAACCTTCGTAAAGCTCCAAAATTATTTATATGAATATTTTCACGGTATACCAAGTTTTTTAATATATGAACAAAAAAGCTAGTAATTTCATGGAAATTAGTAACAAATATGCTATGATGAAGTCTATGTATGTATGTATAGCTTATAGGGTCGAATGGCACAACGCCAAGCAAACGAAGGTGGGCCCAAGATGACTGTTGGATAACGTTGGAGACTTTTGCTTCACTTCTGTACTTTGTCCCAACAAAAACAAAAGCAAAAAAAAAAAAAATGCAGACAAATAATACAAACGCACACTAAATTTTAAGGCAATCCCTCGACCATAGGCGATGCCCTAGAAAATGGAAAAACCACATACTTATAATTTATTTATATTATATATTATTATTACATTTATATATTTGTTTTTATTTTACATACTATTAAAAAAATTTTATAATTCATATTATTTTATTTTATTCATATATTTTATCATATTATAATGATATTTAAAATATTTTATATTTACATAATTTTTAAAAAATTAATAATTTATATTATATAAATTTTAAAATATTTATAATATAATATTTTATTTATTTTTATTTTATGTTCATATAAGTTTTTTTCATTATTACTAAGTTTAGGTAAAAATAACGAAAATTATAAATAAATAAATAAATAAAAGGGGGAGTGAATGAGGCCGACCAAAAAGTGGGTCCCAAATGGGATAACGGGGTGGGGCCCACTTGAAAGAGCCAGTTTGCAAGTTGCAATCCAATATCGTGAGCCTAATGATAATGGTGGGCTAGTCCACGCCGGACCTTTAGCCGGGACGTCCCTAAGCCCCGACATATCTTACTGTTTCGTGGGCTCCACTCTCCACTATTTTATTTATAAAAAATGAAAATACCAAGAAAAGTTGCTACCGATTTTCTTTTATACAAAGGATAGTTAGTAGTTTTAATAATTTTGTATCATAAAACATAATAAAAAAATATTAAAAATATTAATATAATTTAAATTTATATAATATATATTATTATAATATTAAATTTTATTTAAATATAAAATATGTTAAATATAATTATGATAAAAAATATAAATATAATGTAACATGTAAAATCTAATATTATTTTATAATTAACGGATAAATGATAAAGATAGATATATATAACAAATTTAAATTATAAAAACAATATATTTAAGTAAACAAGTAAAAGAAAAAGTATAAAATTAAAAAAAAAAAAAGGAATTGAATTGAAACTTTCTAGTAAAAAGTTTTTTTTTTTTTTTTTATTTCATCAATGATGTATGCAATAATAGCTTGCTCTTCTACTTTAACCTTGGCTTATCTGGCTTTGACTTAGGGGCTTAGCCGATTCAATTTAGTATTTTTTTTTTTAATTTTAATTTGGAGAAATATCTCTATCGGACATGTGTAGGGTCAGATCTTGAAAGCTTGGTAAAACTTAACGGAGATAAAATTAATTAACAAGATAAATTAATATAAAAATAGAATAAAATAATTAAAACCTTTTAAAAATTTAAGTCTTTTTCTCATATGTCATTAAAATATTTTCACTTTTTGATATTTTTATTATTAATGAGATTTTGTTTGTTTTAAAATTTAGATTTTTTCTTTTAATTTTTTTTCATTAAAAAAAAGCAGAAAGTCATGGAGGTTGGGTACATATTTTTTATTCTGTTTTCTTGATGATTAATTTTCCTTTTTTTTTCCCTAAAAAAATTTTGACATTATATAAAAGCTTAGGCTGATAATGTATTAAGTTCATTTAAAAGGTTTTGCATGTAAATTTTTATATAATTTAGGAAAAAAAGAATGTTACATACAAATTTTAATACACATAGATTATACACATTATTACTAAATTTTTCTTTCATATTTTATTTTAATAATTTAGTCTTTAGGTTGTATTATAGAACTTGAGTTACACAAATGAATATAGTTTTTTTTATTGTATTGTAAAACTTTATTTTCTTTTTTTTTTTTTTTTAAGCTTTGAGTATAATTAGAAATTTTCTAGTATTTTTACATTGGAATAAACTTTGTATATATTTATGTAGCCTTGAAATTAACATACTATCTTTTTATTCTTTTTTTTTTTTTTTAAAAAAAAGACATCGATTCACTTGATTACATTCACTATCATGAATGCTGATTTTATAATTCTAAGCAAATAAAAAGAAATTAGAGAAGATAAATAAGCAATTAGAAGAGAGAAGAATATGAGAAATGAAAACCCTTTGGCCCTCTCTAATGCATTTTTAGAGTTGTCCATAAGTCTAATTTGATTTCAGTTAGATTTGAATTGTCAAAGAGAAATTATTTGTTCAAGTCAAGGCTCAATAGGTTTGAAAAACTCATTTTGTTATTAAAATATAAAAATTATTTTTATTTTTATTAATATTTATATATTTTTATAATTAAATTTAATTATTTTTTTTACTAATTAAATATCAACTCATATAAAAAATATTTTATCCAAACTCGAATTAATAAAAATTTAATTCATTAGATAAGATAAATATCCGATCTTTGAATAAGTATATACACTCTTAACAGTATTAGGCATTTAGATGATACCCTAGGAGGGTAATATTCCTGTTATTATTACGTATCTGATAGTGTACATCACGCGGTAAACAAAAGAATACAAGAGAAAAGATTTTAAAAAATAATTTCATACAAAAATAATAACAAAATGGAAAAAGCTACAAAGAAATAAGTAAGAGATGCGTACCACAGCTCTCCACCACCAAAAATATCATCAATGACGCAAATACAAATGCAAATCTTCATTCATATAAATATATAAATATATATATACACTTTTCCCTTTAAAATTATCAGAATTATAAAAAGAAATGAAGAGACTACGGATCATGTGTCTAATTAAAGAGGAAAATGAAAGCAACTCTTTTTTTTTTTTCCTTTTGTTTTTGGCTTCTTTGCATTTAATCTTTACCGTGGGATCATGTTGATTACAACATTGTTAGATTTGTCTCTGATCTTTTCTCTGAAAAAAGAAGAAGCAAATTAAACACTATTTTGGTCTTTATCAGTAGCTGGTGGGTGGCATTGGAGGTTGCCGCTTCTCTCTCTCTCTTTTTCTTTCTTTTGTAATTGTAATAAACAATGATATCTTCCTCAATAACTCTCGCTCTCAATCTTCCTTGAACCATTATCAGCCTCCCTTTTTTTCCGCAAAGTTTTCCCAGCAATCCAGCTCTAATTCCTTCGAAAATATTAAAGGAAAAAAAATAGATAGAGAGAGAGAGAGAGGGGAAAGAAAGAGAGTATTTTAGAGGGATAGATTATTAGGGCATGTGTTTTGTTTCCTGGCATTACCTTCCTTATTTAACCCTATCTCTTCCCTCTTTTCCCATTCCTCAGTCTTCACCTCCACCTTTCTTTTCCCTTTTCCTTCCTTGGGATCTGATCTTCCCCCTCCGACAGCTAGTGGACAAACTTCCGTAGTCTACAAAGAATTAGGGGGTCAGTTAGGGGGTTTTCAGTTCAATTCCCGAGGTTATAACCTTTCATTACAGCCACAACTTTCTTGCTTTCTGTCTTTGTTTTCGTACTCTCTATGCGTGCGTGGATTTTTTTTTTTTGTCTCGTTAAAATATTTTGGAAAAGTTAAGGGAGAGTGAACAAAAAAAAGTTAGCTTTAAATTCCTTAGCTTTAGCACGCACGCGATGCTGGTTTTCAATCAGATCTCTGAGGATTAACCAGTTACAGAGAACATTATCAAGCTTGTGTTATCGTAAGCTTCTCTTCCTCCTCCTTTCTTTCTTCTCCTTCTTTCTTTGGTGTTTCATTTTTAGTTTATTTATATTTGGATGTTTTTGTGAGTGATCATTTCATAAGCTTAGAAAAGATGGAGCGGAAGATGCTTTTGGTATAAGCTAAGCAATGAAATTATGAAACTATATACAAAATATGATGTCTTTCACTATTTCATCCGTTCTTGAATATTGCTTTTTAGATCAAATGGCTTCAGTTTGATCTGGATGTTATCATTTTTCTCATATATATAAACTTGTTTCATGGATTTCTAGTCTATTAATTGGTGATATTTTACGCTAGAGGCTAAGATTTTTGTTTTTATTTCTTCATTATAATTCCTAGGTTTTTCAAGTTTTATAGCTACATTTTCTTTTTGTTCTCTTTTCTTTGACATAGAGAACTGTTGCCTTTCTAGGGATCGCATCTATGGAGCTTAGATCTTACTTCATATAAATTAGATGATGGTTTCAAAATCATTTCAAGTTTTATGGGGGCATTCTTCTTCTCCTCCTCCTTCTTCTAATGATTATTCATTAAAATCAACTTTGAAGATTTTATGTAATACACTTCTTAAGTATATTTTTCGACAATATTCTTGTCAATTCTTAAACAATTACTTTTATGAGAAACACTTTATTCTTTATCTACTCTCCATTTATTAACATATAGCTGAAATACAAGAACATTTTAGTTCTATCTTGCATATTTTATTACTTTAGGATATTATTAATGAGTTAAAACTCATGAGTAAATACCCATGGTTTTTTATGCATGATCGATGAAAGTGTTTATAAAAAAATATATTTATTGTTCTTAATTTCTAATCAGTTTTATCCCTAGTTTATACACTTTTTATGAGCTTCCACTGTGATCAATTATCACATGTATATTAATGGTATTAATTCTTTACCAACTTAATTACGCATATGAGCAACAACAAAAAAAAACCATGTTTTCCTTAATGCAATACGTCCAAAATTCGATTACAAGCTCTAAATCTAAGAGCTAATTACCCTAATTGGACTAATGACTTCAAAAGCATGCCTGGTTAATCCTAGACCTGGATCTATATATACATTAAGGTAATATGTCTGTTTTAGTCTATGTATGCATAACTGCATATGGGATCGATTTGCATTTTAGGTGAAGCATATAGGGAGCAGCATGAACATTTTGTAGCCTACTTATAGATATGGTGCTGGAACTTACTATATATTGTGCAATAAAAAGGTTAAGCACCAGAAATGATAGCTTGTTCCATCTGAGAAAACTTGTCTTAGAAGTACATCCAAGTTAATCATTATTAGATATAATGAAATTCTTTTTTGCTGTTGTTTTTTTTTTCTTGTTACTTGGTTTCAAAACTGTTGTTTGTGTAGTAGACAGCATTAGTATAAAACATTTTCTTCTTAAATATTAGACATTATCAAAATAGCCAATTTTTGGTTGCCTAACACATATCTTTTTTTCTTGGAAAATTCACCCAATAAAAAAGCTTCAAAAACAAGACGCATGTACAACAACCCAGAGCTAGAGTTGCCCTAACATATATCAGGTGGCAAAATAATGATGTGTAATATTCATTTTAATTCATTTCCATGCTCAAAGATTTTCTTTTGAGCGTATGGATTTTGTCTTCTGCAACTAAATACTCCGATAATTGATGGAAATTAGCATGATTATTTTCATTACTATGTTCCGATATATTTTCATGCAGGGAAAACCAAAAGTTGTAAGTAATTATTTACTGGAAGCAACAATTAATAGTGCCGTATTTGTTTCAAATGTCAAGACATTATTTAACCTGCTCTAACTGTGTAACATAATGTTTTGTCTCTATATATTGAACTTTTGCTTCCTGGTTTGGTGACTTGCATGGCTAAATATGACGTTAGGAAACATAATCTTTCAATACCTTTATCACATAATTTTGTTTTCTTCCCTTTTGTCTTTCCTTATTGTCAACTTTCCAATTCATTGCATATTAACTGCCTTCATGCTGTAATTTGTAAGCCAGAAATCTCAGTTAAATTTCTTTTAGTTCCGAAATGGAAACCAACTCAAAGCTGTGGTTGTTGGATCATAACATTTCCATCGACACTTCTTCTTCTTCTTTTTCTTCTTCTTCTTCTTCCCACGATTTAGGATGGAGCCATGCATTTTCACTTGCATGATAATTCTACAATGATTCCTAACTTTTGAATTGTTCTTACAGTAGTTAAATACTTGTTTTAGTAATTTTTTTCATGCTTCTATGCATTCATGAACTCATATATATTGCTGAAATATAATGTGAAGTTTGAATGCAGGTTTTGACCAGTCTTTTCATTGGAAGAACATGAATACCTTTTCACACGTTCCCCCAGGCTTTAGGTTCCATCCCACAGATGAAGAACTTGTTGATTACTACCTTAGAAAAAAGGTTGCTTCAAAAAGGATAGATTTGGATGTCATAAAAGATGTTGATCTTTATAAAATTGAACCATGGGACCTGCAAGGTTATAGCAGTATATTTCCTATTTTTCTCATTGTTTCTGGTAACATCATTTAGAAGAACAAAAAAAAAATCTGAATTATTTTACTAACCATTAATGATATTGATTTATATTTTGGTTTTTTCTGGATATATAGAATTGTGCAGAATAGGAACTGAGGAGCAGAATGAATGGTACTTCTTTAGCCACAAAGATAAGAAGTATCCAACAGGTACTCGTACTAATAGAGCAACGAAAGCAGGATTCTGGAAAGCTACTGGAAGAGACAAAGCTATTTACTCCAGGCATAGCCTTATTGGCATGAGGAAAACCCTAGTCTTTTACAAAGGACGAGCACCCAATGGACAAAAATCCGATTGGATCATGCATGAGTATCGACTAGAAACAAATGAAAATGGAACTCCTCAGGTAAATTTTTATATATATATGTATATATTAATATATATTTACCTTGTTTATGTACATATATCTATATGTTCATTGAAAGATTTACATTTAATTACGTTCTCAACACTGACAATGAATAACATGATACTATCTTTTAATATATATAATTATCAATATTTAATTTCAAGATATGTTATTGAAGTGTCATCCTATAATTCATCCTATTTTCTTTATATTAATCCACTAAATATGGTAGCAGTGGAAAAAAAAAAAGGCCCTTAAAGTATGAATAATCTATACATAATAGCATTAAAAAGAAAAAAGCCGTTCACCGCCCTAACATCAAATTCTTTTTTCATACTTTGCCTTCCCAGAATTTATTAAAAAAATAAGAAAGAAAGAAATTCCTTTCCCCAAAGCAAGTATTCTGCTTTTTTCTTTTGTTTTTTCTTTTAAAAAAAAAATGCTTATGATGCCTGTCTAATTTTCCATAGATATTAATTCTATTTTATAACATCTAAACTTTTCTCACTGGTAATAGCTGGCAGTTTTTATTCACAAACATTTGGTGTACTTCCATCCGTACGAATCTTATAAGCATGCAGTCACATGCAATCTCCTTGATGTTTTAATAGCTATAACTAATTTGATGCCTTTATTATTCCGCCTGCAGGAAGAAGGATGGGTGATTTGCAGGGTTTTCAAGAAGCGAATGACAACAGTGAGAAAAATGGGTGAATACGAATCATCATGTTGGTACGATGGCCAGGTCTCCTTCATGCAAGAATTCGATTCCCCCAGGCGAATTCCTCAGCCTTATGCATCATACTATCACCAGTATCCCTGCAAGCAAGAGCTCAAGCTGCAATACAATTTGCCTCATGACCCTTTCCCTCAGCTCCCTCAGCTGGAAAATCCCAATATTCCACAATCCGCTGCTAGTGTAAGCTGCAACTCAGTTTTTCCTTACGGTAATTACGAAAGGAAAGCCAGAAGCACTTTGCAGTCCTCAACCCTCACACAAGAAGAGCACGTGCACCCAGGGCATCAGCAAAATCTGAACTCTCTTTATAACAACAGTACTGAACAAGCAGTGCATCAAGTCACAGATTGGCGAGTTCTTGACAAATTTGTTGCCTCTCAGCTCAGCCATGAGGAAGCTTCCAAGGAAAACAACTATTCCATTGCAGACACCAGCTTTCATGTGGCTGAACAGATGAATTTACCAGCCAATGAATCCAAAAGGCCAGAAATTGCTCATCAGGAATATGCCTCCACATCCACTTCGAGTTGTCAAATTGATCTGTGGAAGTGAAAGCATATTCTAGCAATTAGAGCATAAATACTAATTATAGGAAGCACACTTATACGAAAAGAAGCTCTTAATCCAAGTTTCTGTACATAATAAAACTATAATGGTATTTCATTAGCTATGAGACTGCTGGTGTCCTTAATATGTATTGATTTTTACTAAGCCATGTAGTTATTACTAGGCTGAACATTATGCAAGTACAATAAACGAGTGCTTAAGTTGAACTATGGCCGAGAATTCTTTTGGAACTGACTCGGCCTGATATCGAATGTATTTGCACCTTAATATACATACATATATATATATATATATATGTCAAGGGTTTCTTATTGTAATCTATTTTGTTCTTAGATCATTTATGTTTTCTAATTGGTATAGTTTCTGCAGATATTTAAAGTACTTATTCTTTCAGTTAAGAACTGTTTATTCAGTAAGTGATTTAATTCAATTCCTTTGATAAAAAGTTTGACACACTGTATTTCGGTTTCTCTGTAACTATAATGCTACTATCTTTAATTAAAATCTGCTGTGACTGAGATTCGCTTTTAAAGGAAAACTAATCCTGAAAGAAAACTTTGATTCCAGTAACTTAAGTCGACAACTACTTTAAAGTTCAAATGCTCTATACTTTGAGACCAATCATGCTGTACATACAACATGATGAGCATGCTAAGAAGACTAGTACTTTTGCATCTTGAGCTAAATGAACGCTATTTTAAGTTCATTTCTTAACATTGAAATATTTAACTAATTGGACGATCGAATGAAGATAAGCTAAATGCCAGCAGTTCAGAGAGTTATTAAAATTCTAAGTAGCAAAATGGCATGCTAGTAGCTCTAGCAGTCCTATTAATGGCAATGCATGCAGATGTAGT
>JBBYHK010000022.1:14026539-14041018 GCA_038382065.1 Adansonia grandidieri | reverse complement strand
TTCAAATTAATATGAAAATGAATTGATTTTCAATTTTTTTTCATGTAGTTATCATATGAATTGCGAGAAAAAAGAACTTTACACTTTATAATTAAGAAATATAATATTCAAAATGATATAAAAGCTTTATGTTAAAGAACAAAACTTAAAAGACAATATAAAAATTAAAAGAAAATTAACCGGTTCTGTTATATTTATTAAATTAATATTTTTTAATAATAAAATATATTAAATTTAAGTTAATATCATTTCAGATCAACCTGTCCGAGTTATTTGAGTTTGAGTTACTTGAACTCGAATTTGATCAATCTACTTTGACAAAAAAACAAATAAAAAACTTGAATTCTTTCGATCCAATCTAAAAATGAGTTAAAATTAAAATAATTCAAACCCAAAATAATTAAACTGAAATTAGTCAAAGCTAAATTGGTTAGAACTTGAAAGTACTCAAATTAAAATGACTCAAAAGATTGATCTCAAATGATATAAACTTAAATTTAATATATTTTATTATTAAAAATATTAATTTAATAAATATAATAAATATAATAGAACTGGTTAATTTTCTTTTAATTTTTTATTATTTTTAATTAATTTTGTTCTTTAACATAAAGCTTTTATATAGTTTTGAATATTATCTTTCTTAATTATAAAAAATATATTTATGAACTTATAAGTTTATGATATATAAAATATAAAGTTCTTTTTTCTTGTTATTCATGCGACAACTACAAGAAAAAATAAAAGTCAATTCATTTTCATATAAACTGGAACCCCCCCCCCCCAACCCTCCATGCAGAATTGGCAAGCGTTTATCGCGGAGCTAACCTTTTTTTTTTTTTCAATATGTATGATGGGTGGGAAGCGGTTAAGTCAAATTTAGCGAGAATATAATAAAATAATAAAAATATAATATAATATCACATAAATATATGTTTAAAAATTTTATAAAATAAATTATTAATATTTTAAAATTTATATAAATATAAAATATTTTAAATATAATTATGACACGATAAAAATATAAATATAATATGAATACATGAATTATTATGTCTAAGTAAGCCGCTTCCCACTGATAATTACCCCTTGCGATGGCGATTCTTTGTAAAAAAATAAAATAAAATAAATTGAATTGAAAAATCATTTATTCAACTGGTGAAATGTTTTTCAATTAATCTATTTTAAGAAATAAATAAAAATAATTAAGATTCTAATAAAATTCCCTAAATAATCAGGAAGAAAAATTAATTTTCGAAATTATTTAATGTTAATATGAAGAAGAAAAACTGCTGTCACTGCATAAAAGAAGCTTATAAATTATATATATATATATATATATAAGAAAAAGCTATCCTCGACGGTGGCTTCTCCTTTTTAATTATTTTATATATAATTTATAAAATAAAAAAATGAAGTTGCTTTTTTATATAATTTATAAAATTAAGATAATAGCCGCTTTGATATTCTTTTAATATATATATATTTATTTATTTATTTATTTATAAAGGGAGCAGAGAAACAATTACAATTTGCCTTCTAAAAAAATTCAAAATATAATCTTGGATCATCTCTAGTTAGAAAAATAAGAATTAAAAAAAAAAATAGTAATATCTAAGAGCGGGCTTCATTTTCTGCCGAGCGGTGAAAAACAGAAAAAACTGAAAAACGGTTATAGGCCTTCTTTCTTCTTCTTCTTCTTCTTCTTTTTCTTTTACTATAAACCCAAAGTCCCTATCTGAACAGCACAGTTCCATTTTGCAGATTTTTATTCATCATATCTCCTTTTCTTGTTTCCAGTTTCCACTCTATCCATTTTGTTTCCGACGATGGAAGGAGCACCGGACCTTCCTACGCCTCATTTTGTGAACAAAAGGCAGATATGGATGCGTAGGAAGAAGGAGCTTTCACTTTCGAGTCTCCACCTTCAAGAATCAACAACTCTTCCTGATCAAAAAGACCCAATCAGTATATTACCTGAGGAAGTCCTTCACCACATTCTATCCTTTATGCCCATTGAAATGGCTATCCGGACCAGCGTCTTATCAAAAGCGTGGCGCCATCGCTGGAAACGCACCCGCGTCGTTGATTTCCACAATTTACGCTTCTCTGAAATCGAAGAAGTTAACCATACTCCCATTAATCGCACCTTGGAACTCATTGAATCTCCTAATATCGAATCATTTACCGTTGTTGGCCTCGTTGGCGACCCTTCTCAACCTGACCTAGAAAAATGGGTCGATTTTGCACTCTCCAGAAACGTCCATACTCTGAGGATAGGCCTCCTGTCGATACCTCATTTGAAGTTGCCAGAATCTCTTTTCATCAAGAACGATCAAATTCAAAAGCTGGAGGTTCTTTTTTTGAGCTGTGTTGACTATACACCACCTCCTGGGGTGATTTTTTCAGCTTCTGGCTTTGCTTCTCTAAAGACTCTTGCTTTTACTAATTGTACACTTGCTGACAGTACTGTGGAGATGTTTCTTCGTGAATGCCTGTTTCTTGAGGTTTTGGTCCTTGATATGTGTTTTGAGCTTGTCAAAATTAACATCAGTGGTTCAAATCTTAAACTCAAACAGCTTACTTTCAAGTGGTATGAATGTTTTAGGGATGTGGAGGAGGACCATAGGTTATTGGAAGTTGATGCTCCAGGTCTTTTAACCCTGATTTACTCGGGTGAACTAACCAAAATTCTTTTGAAGAACTGTCAGGGATTAGAAAAAATAATCCTGTTAGGGAAGAAAGAATCAATTAGTGGGGCATATTATGACCACATTAGAGGATTGTCCAATCAAATCACTCAAGTGACGACTCTGGGCGTAAATTGTCATTTCTTTGAGGTACCTTTTTCGGTCTTTCCATATATATATATATATATATATATATATCTGGTTCTTGAAATTATTTTCTATGTTTCATCTTCTTGACCATTTTTTATTTGTTGATTTGTTGGATATTTGATTCTGACAAATGATTTTGATACTTCTTGGCGTATATAAGTTCGTGGAAAAAGAGTACTACGAAAGAGACATCCCATTCTTAGAATTCCAAAATCTTGAGCATCTGTTTTATTGTGATTCACTTTGGAGTTCGTATGAGGTTTACCACCTTGTTGGCTTCCTAGGGGATTGTCCTTCTCTTGAGGATTGTGTAATAGATGTAAGTTCTGGACTTATATAAAACTTAATGAACGTATATAATTCTTGAAAATAATTCATGCTTTTCTCCTATTACTTGTCCAATGAATCTACAGTTTCGGCAGAACTGTTGGGCTGCATTCTGCGATACCCTGTGGGACGCTGTGAGACGTAAACCTGCCGAGAAAGACATTCCACAAAATCAGCTGTATCATGGTAGACGTCTGGAAAAGCTCAGATCAATCAGGGTCGTATGCTTTTCTGGATTTTATTATGAAATGATGCTGGTGGGGTTGTTGTTGGAAAAGGCTGTGAATCTTCAAAAATTGGAATTGTTCTGGCGGAATGATGTTAGTACCATGACCGACAATGTGTTGCAAATTGTTTTTACTTTTGACGATGCCCTAGAACTTCTTAATACAGTACAAGAAAATTCTTCTTGTATTGAAGAAAAGGTCAATACTTTTGCTAAAGCTTCTCGTAATGCCCGAATCGTATATTGGACTAAATGGGAGTTCTGCGAGTGGTGAGTGTTAGACTTCTGAAAGGTTTTCATTTTTCTTATTGCATATAATGCTGTTTATTCTACATAAGCTTTAATTGTTGGAAACTGAACTACTGGTACCTCTTAATTTGACTATTTGTTGAAAAAAGAGAGGAAACTTTTAAAATCTGATTCCTTGAATTCTAAGGGTTATAGTGGTTCTTAATGCTTGTGACATTCTGTTTATGATTTCAGGTATAAAATTTTTGGAGTTTAGAACAATTATACTCTCAAGAGACAGACTGTTTCAAAGCATCGATCGGTATGTGATTCAACTTCAAAAATATCAATGTAGTGATCTGGCCATCTTGATACCTGGTGTTTTATTTCTGTTCTTCATTTATCAGGCCACCTAATTGTAGGAACTAGACCAAACAGCCTTTTTTGGTGTCAACTTTACATGTTAAGCTAGTATTACAATTAGTAGAATTGTTTCCATTTAAGAAACCTTCATGCTTTCTGTTATCCTTGTTGTTGAAATTACCTCTCTTTTGATATTTGTTAGAACCTTGTAAGTGCTGTTTTTTCTTTTTCTTTTTTTTTTCTTTTTAAGGGAAGAATCTGCAATTTACAAGAATGATCATTCGAATTCGATTGGTCAATTTCTTAATTTTTCCTTAGGCTTTCTGCGGCAAGTTCCAGTTTGGAGATAGCAATTAAGTCTCATTTCTTTAATTTTCCTTGATATATTTGAAATGCCATTTACCATATTAAAGCACAGTAGTTGGTCTTGCACTTGCTGCTGTCGTGCATAATTAAGCATATTGGAAGAGTGAGACCAATGAAAGATTTAGAATCGTGGGTTCTAATATAAACTACCATTAATATATATATATATGTGTGTGAAGATTGGAGTGGGCTGCATGTTTAATATGTTGTTAGTTTCCTCTATTGTATGGTATACAACTTAATATCTTATTTATTGACTCTATTTTTGCATGCATGGAACTTGTAAGTAGGGCAATGAGATAAAAATTTAAAAAAATGCTATATATAGTTAATTCATCAATCTTACAGATTAAATAAAACCCCTCTCAAAAAGCCTTTCAAGATTCCTCTCTTTCGATGGCTTCCCCCCCTCTCTCTCGCCCGACCCAAAATTTCTTGTTGAAAGCTCTTCTCCGAGCTTATCAGCTCCCCTCACTCTCTCCGAACGGCCGCTCCTTGTGGCAATGTTTTAAGCTCACTCGAGCGTTTCTTACAATCAACCAGGTTGTTCTTCGACCGGAGCAGGGGGGCATTTACCGTGGCCATTTTATATGCTGTGAAGTGGAGTAAGGGAATTTAAACCTGTTTCTGTTTGGTCGGAAAGGAAAGCAAAAAAACAAAGGGCGAAAAATAAGAATCAACGGAGAAACAATTAAAACGATGCTTTTAAATGAACGGTTACGGCAGGGCACAGCAATGAAATGATACAACACGTTTAAGAGGAGCACAACAGTGAAACGGCGGGCGGTGCCGCGTTTTGAGGACCGATGCAAATACAAAAAAACCAACAAAACGAGGCGATTAAATATATAAAATAAATAAATAAAAATTGACCATTTCCAAGCCCAATCTTGGACGTACACCGTGGATTGAATCAGGGTTTTTCTCTACTTCAGCATGATTCATGGTTGATATTGAACCTGGAAAACCAATTGTACCCTTTAATTAGCACCTCTAAGCTCCAATGGTCGAAAAGGAATCCATTCAAACTAATGTATTAAATAGTACTTAAAGGTTCAAAACAAGCACAGACAAGCATTCTTGACCATGGAACTTGGTTAGATAATTCAAGACCACAGCGTTGCTTAGACAAATAACTGAATCCCTTGATGTAATTATCATTAAGGTAAAACAACAAAATGACCAAGCTAGGTTGGTCCCGAATGAATCCAAGTTCAGCGAACCACTTCCATGGATTGGCACCTACATAGCAGCAAGCAGCATCTCTTGCCTTTGCAATTGCTATGGCTGCCGATGCTATCCGCAGATTCCGCCACTGGTAACTCTTATTCCCTTGCAAATTCTTCATCATCAATGCCACTTCCGTGTCGATAATAACTGCGGCTATCAAACTGTCTGTGGATTTGAACACTTCCATCCCATGCCTCGTGGCCTAGATCAGCTTGCGAAACTCAGCAGTACCGCCTTGATATGTATGGTGATGGGTAATTCTATGCCTTCTCTAGGAACCATGGAAAACAAATAAATATTTACCAACATTATAGCTTTGGGAATACTTGTCGTTACAGTTATAGTCAATATCTGCACCCAACTAGGTACTGGTGTCTTCCATGTTTTCTGTATGGAACATGATATCATCATGTTTCTCATGCTTGTTTTACTAGTTGTCTTAAGTTTTTCAGCTTTAACTGTTCCAACTGTTAAGCATTATTTAGTAACTTGAATACAAAAAGAAGTACGAAATGGCCCAGAAAGAATGCGCAAAATCGAATGATCAAACTGACAAGACCTTAGAAGTGAAACTGAAAGAAGCTCTAATGAAATATTGGATGATGGAACATACCTGCAGCCCCCAGTTTGTTATAGGCAGATCAGTCACATGTACTGCCTCAGGTGCGTCATCTCTGTTGAGTGCTGCAACTTTAGCTGAAGCAATGCTTCGATTTTATCTGATGCCTGGATCATTTCAATTCTGCAAGGGGGAATCGCATGAGAAGTGTTCGATCAATTTGGTACTTCTTACACAGGCTGTTGCAGTTGTAGTGGGTACAATTGCCTCAGGAATGAGATGGTTTCTTGCCATCAATTTCCGATGTCCAACAAGAGGCAGGAAAAAAAGTGCTGCAGCAGAGATTACAAACTAGAAGGATACTGGATTAAGAGATTAATGGAGATGAAAGAGTGCCCATTTAATATACCCTAAACCCATGTACAGGATAAGCCAATCCATTTTGCTAGACTATGAAAGCAGAAGCTACAACATGATCGAAAGATTATTTGAAGCCATAACAGTCATCATTTCTGGTATATTACAGCGGTTCATTTCAATCAAGAGTTCGACCAGCTCCATTGAAGAGAGGAAAGAGAGTGTTCGACACGCAGCTTATGTTCTGGGAAAAACTGAAAAGATTCTCAAACTCCTCTATATAAAATCATTTCCTGGCTTGAATCTGGATCATGGACGAGTGGCGGTCATTTCACTCGCTGAACAGCTCTTTGGGTGACACCCCATTTTCAGAAGAAATTGAGTTAGCTTCTCACACTTCCAGTGAAGCATACCTAACCATTGACTAAATGTTTAATCTAGCATGAATGCTGGCAACCCCACGCAGCATTTAGATTTTGTTTAATGCATTATGATACAGAATAGAATAGTTTCTGTATTTTGTATACGGCTTGTCCCAAATGTACAATATAGTTTTCTAACCAAGAACGGGAAACAATATGAGAACTCTGGTATAAACTCAGTTTGTTTCTAATTCTGATGCAGGACGACATCAGAATTTGTTTAGAATTTAAAGTGGAACAAGGTTTTATACAGAAATATAAACAAATCGGAAACTTATCCAATGGCGGACAACTAATTCCCAAATTATCATAAACTAAATACCAATTCAACAATGTAGTATCTACCGGAAATCGGCTATATAAAAAAATTCTGTGAATATAAAATAAAAATTTGGGGAGAGGGGAGGACAATTAGGATTGGAAGCTGGAACCTAATATTTGATGATTAGATACAGAAACAAAATGTGTGGATCAATCATCATCGTCTCTTCTTGGGCTTTCGATACGTTTCTTCAAAGTGCTTGGCAATCAAGATTGTTGTACTTGCTAGAGTTTTGTTGCTTGGAACATTGTAGTTCGAAGCCAAGGAGACCCCGAACACAGTGCCCGCCATGAACGAGAAACTTTTCTTGATCAAACCCATCATCTCCTTATTCCCGACGGAAAGAAAGAACGTAAAAATATAATAATTATTATTTGATTCGTATGATAATTAGAGAATGCTATTGCAGCGGGATTTCTATTGGAATTTCTTATGGACTTGAAGTGTTGCTAACGTCAATTCTTTGTGGTTGCCTCTTCGCAAGTTCCGCGCCGGGGAAAGGGCGAAAAAAAGGATCCACTGGGCTTTGTCTTCGGGCCATTTGGCTAACATAAGGGAAACGGGCCCTTCCTCTTTCAGGCTCCTGAAAAGATTAATGTTGGGCCACGTTTCCGATGAGCCTATCTTAGATATGCTTTTGTTGATTTCATTACTACTCATGTCTAGCACTAGCTTGGTAGCAACTCTGAAACTTCTGACTTGATGTGTTAGTTGACAATTAGACATCGAAGTAAGGCAATAGAAAAGAAAAGACTGCCAAAAGATTGATGTTTTGGACTGCCAAGAGAATCGACTAGGGTACAAGGGCAAAATAAGTGTCGTAGATAGAACAAAATTATCCCTCATTTCCTTGTCATGATGCATTACTTTGGTTGTTCTTTTTTAGCATTAAATTAATCAAAGCAATGCGTTTTCTTCACGCTGAATAAAATATATAGAGAGACATGAAAAACAGTGAGGGCAAGCTTGAAAAGATCGGATTGGAGGAGATGTAGCGGCAAAGCATCAATAAAAAGACAGAAGGTATAGGTTTTCTTGTGACGACGAATATGATTGAAGGTTAGGGGCGCCACAACACAAGCTGGTTCATGTCTCATGAGAGTATCAATGTTTTATCCAAACAAAATCCTTCACTCTTAGGAAGCTTGTTGACGACAAAAGCCCTTTCCATACTTGAAATGAAAACAACCCATAGTACTCTCAGCATTATACTTCAAAAGCTTGTAAGTATTTCTGTCATCTAGAGCTTGATATATCCGTGTCTAGGACAGGTTCTTCTGCCACAATCAAAATGAACGAGTTTGACTAGTGCCTAGCAAGTGGATTATGAGCAATCCTATAACACATCCTTGTTGATAATGGGGAATAATGTGACACTGAAATTGTTTTCTTTCTTCTCTCTCTCTCTCTCTCTCTTTTTTTATGCTGAAGTCAGTAATATCATGTCATGTTTGGAATTATAATCCTATTCGAATGTTACGTGAAATTTTTATACTCGAATAATGTAAATAAGGCTCTTCGTTTTCTATACGTTTTCAAGCAAAGATATATACTCTGTCCTGAAATTAGGTCGAATATATTCATTCTGTGTTTGCTTGGTGTAAGAGAAGTGAAATTCATGAAACAAAGAGCAAAGTGACACATCAATTGCATATATGACATCATCGGCGTCTCCATTCTCCAATCCAAGTTTTAGTATCGTAATTTGGAGAAATGTTGGCTACAGTAAAGCCTTCAACTCCAAAGAATAATTCCCTTGTTTTCTGTAACGCTTTCTTAATTTGTAGATAATTTTGCTTGGTACGTTCTTCAATCAAGTTGTTTCATCCCCTGACCGTAATTAAATCATTGATCCCACCACCACTTTGTTCAATGTTGGCTGTCCAAAAACAGCTAACTTTGTGATAGAATTTAAATTAAAATGTCCAAAGTTGGTATTCCAAAAGTTAATATATAAATTTATAAAATGTACTATTTTTTATATGAGCAACTAGCATAATATGTAGAATTTGAATCGCTCCAACAAATGTTCTGATTAGATGCACGTGTATATGGATTTAGATTGTATTAAATGGTTTGTATCAAATGATTTTTTATTTTGCCGATGACATCAGGAACCATTTACATGTAGCTCAAACAACCTCATCAACTCATTTGTTCAGGTGGAAGGGATTTGGAAATGGTTTCCATGAGTCAATTTATAGTGTTAGATGTTTTGGGTTTGGAGGTTGGAAATAGCGTAAGATTCAACTTATTTTAGCCAATAATATAATATAATATAATATGAAGTGTCGATGCCTTTGAGAATTGTCAGTAGAATTAAAAATCTTCATTACCAAATGGGTATGAACTTAACAAGATAGATCATATATATGTTTTGTTTGAAACAGTTAAACAATCGTAAATCTGTAAAAATATAACATAAATAGAGTATGAATAGAAACAAGCAACAAACCCATAGTGTCGTTGGGGGGACGAGATGTTTAATTTAAACAAAACCCATTTCTGTGAAAGAGCATATTGGCATAGACCTAGCTAGAACCAAACCTTGCTTTCACAATCTGAAGATGCCCTGCTTGTCCTTCATGTTTGAAATTTGAAGACATGACAGGACAAATGGCTGTGTTTTGCAAGGGGATCGGAATTAAAACTTTCGAGTTTGGATCATTGAACCGGCAAACAGGCAAAAAATGAAAATGGTTGAATCAAGAAAATTAAGAACCCATTTGGCTTTGGCTCAAATGCATAGCTAACCTAACAAGTTCATACTCGTCCCATTTTCTCTTTCTTCAAGCTCATAAAATTAATATTTTCTTTAACTGGTCAAGATTAAGAGAAAAAATCCTTTTTTCTTTCGTTTTTGAATTGACAATCAAGATTTTCTTATATCATCGGCTGCTAGATACTTACTGGGATTTGCTGGGAACAAAAGTTATGATTAAAAAAATTAATCATGTTTGCCCCTCACCGAACATGTAATAGCTTCCATTAATAGCCCACATTTGCTTACATAAAAAAATTACTCACATTTTTTAAAAATTTTTAATTAAAAAAAACTATTCACTTATTATTTTAAAAAATTATTTTTTTTCATCCGCAATAAATTCTATTAAATGTCAATGGAAGAAAGAAAATTGATCACTTTCCTTTCCCGTCACTTAGATCTGAATATAATGGTGAAAAAGCACGCAATTAGGCAAAAGACTAAAACGCCTCCACGCAGTCGGGCTGGACCACTTCCGCACCAAACACCTGACTGAACTGTATTAAACGGCTAGCCTTGCAGTCATTTTAGTTGCTCTCGGATTGGGCATGGAGAGTGTCCAAGCCTGACTGAAAAATTCAAGTGATCCCAATATGAGTCATTGGTAAAAGAGTAAAAGTTACAAGAGTTTGTACTCGATAACTTTTAACTCTGTAAATGGATTAATATAATTTTTAACTTTACAAACCAATTAAGATACTATCATATATTTTATTAATCTAATTATTTTATTTTATTTTCTTATCATATTAAAAATTCTAACAGTCTATTAAAAAAATAACCCATTTCAAATACATGCTATTATCTTATCGAGAATGTTTACCGTATTTATTTATTCATTTTTTTTAAAAAGGATTATAAGCTGTGATTAATATTTTCCTTGCCGCGGTCCATACTCACCATGTTCTCATCTCATGAACTTATTTTCTAAACATCATATTTTATCTCCACATATATATAATAATTAAATTAAATTAGAAGCCTCCA
The DNA here is from genome assembly GCA_038382065.1 of Adansonia grandidieri. NCBI lineage: Eukaryota > Viridiplantae > Streptophyta > Magnoliopsida > Malvales > Malvaceae > Adansonia > Adansonia grandidieri. The sequence goes on along the minus strand of JBBYHK010000022.1, from coordinate 14,030,027 downwards.
AAATGAAAAAAAAAAAAAAATTGAAGAAAAATAAGTGGAGTAATAAAGCAAAGGTGTTCAACCAAACATGATCCATGTGACTTGTTTAGTAGATGTCCCACTAATCAAGAAAAAAAATGGGACAGCAAAATTCAAAGTACTACAGACAAAAAACTGTTGACCAAAAATAATCTAAAGCTCGAAACTTAAAATATTATAACTAAAACATATGGTACCAATATTGTTAAACAGAATAAAGATGGAGAATTAAGCGGTACGTGTTTGGTGCAATGCATGCAAGCAATATAATATATATATATATATGTTTCAGACACAGTGCAACAGAGTTCATGTATTCAGTACAACCAAGTTATTTGTAAACCAAGGGAAAACCAGCATGATTGTTCAAGAGACTTTGGGCAAACATAGTTAATCTTAGGTGTCATTGGGTTTCGTTGTCTTCCAAGGTTGCAGCAAATACTGTTTTACCCACTTTGTTTATTACAACAGGTCAGCTAATCAAGCGCTGTCCCTTGTTTAGGTGGTCTCAAGGTCTCCTAGGGAAAGGTAGGGGGAAGGCACCAAGGGGCTTCATGTCGATGCTTCGGGAAAGCACTGAAAGTTCCAGCTAAAGGACATTTTGCCTTGGCGTTTCTTAATGTCCCTGACAGGCTACGAGGTAAGAGGTGATGTCTTGACCAATAAAAGGGGTACTTCGGACTTCCATCGGAGGTTTGGTCTAAAATTACCCGAAAACCTGTATGTTCATACCCTTCTCTATATTTAACTATCTCTTTAATCAAACAAAGAATCTGACAGACCAAATATTTCTAAGCATTCGTTGGAGAAAGATCGCTTTTCGACCAACTGAAGATTAGGATAATATGTAAGCAAAAAGGGTAGTTCTAATAATATTTGTTTTTGCGAATAATGTTCAAAGCATAGAATCTAGGCATGCCATTATCTGAGATTCGAAAGAAAAGATTACTTTTCTCAGTCTGAAGAGATTATATAACTTCCTATTAATGAAGCAAATTATGGTTGACTTAAATTAGCTAATTAAAAAGGAATGCAAAGCAAGATTACAGCAACTGACAACAAATTCACTTGAGATCAAATCAATTTAGTTTATGCTAATTATGGTAAGAACAATAAGGACTACCCCATCATTATCTGATAAAGCATATGATAACGGAAACTATCGACAACTCCAGATGCAAAAATCTGTGACTCATACAACAACATACTGGCAGTATGCTATAGAGAACCCGAGTAATTCATCACAGGGGAGAGCATCAGAGCATTAATCACGTATAACTTTTAAGGCAATACGACTTGTTAAACATAATATGACCTAAGATAAGACTAGGTAGAGTTATGAAGTAAGGAGGAATGTAAACAATAAACTCTAGAACGACAGATTTTGCATGTTAAGCCAATAGATTTCTAAACTTGCACCTAGGTGATGCCAAAGCTAAACTTGAACAGATATTTAAATGTTTCTGGCACTCATCTACCAAAGACCATCTACTTAATCACCTAAAAATTTCGAAGAAGCAGCTTGTCAATGGTGAAACACAGGAAAGGCATTCACATAGATATTGCTTAATCAAGGAATCAATATGTCCCCATGAGAAATCCTTCTATTTATATATATTTTAAACACTAAGATCGTAAGATGGTATGGTATTATTCTTAAGAGCAGCAAGGCCAGGGGCACCCAACCTTGAACATATTTTTCATGATTCCTTGCTAGCTTTGGCACATCTTCCATCTGATCACCTTTTCAACTAATCTCAACATCATCAAGAAAAACAACTCCTCTAACACAGTAAAACATTACTTCTAATTATTTGCCAGATGAACGAGTTCTAAACTAGGCAATAGCTACGACCATAGCAAAAGTCATACAAGTCTCATGTTACAATATGAATTTTATGCAACATAGTAGACAATCAGTAATTAGGTTTCAAACTTCAAACTGAAATACAATTTGATACCCCAGAAACAAAAAATTCTAAGTTATACATGCAATTTTAGCTGTCGTTTGTTGTAAAAAATACAACAAATCATCAGCCAGAAGAAAATACAGCTTCTCACTGACAAACCAGAAGATATATTAGAATACATAGCAGCAATATCAACGTGTTGAACACAAAAAGCCCATGCTCGACTTATCCAGTAAGATTTTTACTTCTACGAGAAATACAAGTCTATGCTAGACAAGCAAGCAGAGGAGACTCACAAGCAAGACAATTGACAAGCACTAACTCATAAAAGCAGCAGAACATAGTAATTATTGACTTAATTCATACTTCTGGATAGAGTTGATAGATTGTGCGTTGCTAATAAAACAAACCTCCCCCCAGCGCTACACCTCAGCACCTCCAAGCTGAAGCTGAGATAAGATCCCTCTGCTGCCAGCAAAGCACAAGTGCAGTCTGGCGCTTCTCAACATGGAACCCCCTCACTTGAGCCCTCTTCACCACACATTCTGCCTGAGTTACAGCGAAGTTACTGAATGTTACAGGGATGAGACCAGCTGAGGAAAAAAGTGTCTTCCAAAGAGGCATTTTCTCAGGCGCATGCACACGCCCCAACACAGTGCTTTCAATTCTTGGCGCAAGAAGGAACCTTTCAATCTTGTTTACTGCATCAGAAGTCACATTAGCGGCGTCAAGTGATTCAAATAGGTTTATATATGACTGAAAAGCATGGATTATATGCTGTGGGAAGGGCAGATCATTTCTATCACACCCTCGGTCTAAAGACACCACAATTTTTGGCGAAAGCTGCTTCACAAAGCGCAGAAGATTGGGCAAAGCAGAGGGCCGATTTGAAGAAGACCAAACGGGGAAATTCACAGCAACTGCCTCATTTTGATTTGATAGAAACAGAGGCAAAGAATAAGGGTCTTGATCTAAAGAATCAAAATTAAGGACCTCGAGCTCAAAATTTACACCTGTCTCATTAGCAAATAGCATGAGATTTTCACGCATAAGCCCAAGCTCAATAGGATGGTGTGATGAAGGTGAAGCAAAGGCAGTAATTCTCAATGAAGGAGGTCCTCTACTCCTCATTGGAAGCTCCTGAATAAAGGAAGCCCACTGAGCACCAAATCCAATATCGAAGTCCACTATGTGAATTCCATCAGCATCATCAAGAGCTTCAAGCAGGGCCTGGTTGCAGGTAAAATTTACAAATTGGATAAGCGGAGAGACCTCAGAGAAGACCTTGTAAGCGCCCATTTTGAAGATAACATCAAAAGGGGAGGGGCTCCTCGGAGGCGGGGGAGAGACTGGGTTATTCATGAGAAGTAATTGCAAAGCCTCCTTGAAGTAGAAAGCAGCCCTTTGAAGGGGCTTACCTACTGGAGACAATTGGTGATTGAGCCGCGCCAATATCCCTTGCGCGTTTGAAAAATTCCCAGAGCCGACCAACTCTGAAGCCTTGTAAAGCAGTTCGAACAATGTGGCTTGTTTTTGCTGGTGCAACTGGTACTGATGTTG
>JBBYHK010000022.1:13963807-13976946 GCA_038382065.1 Adansonia grandidieri | reverse complement strand
ATAAATAAAATGAGTAGGAAATTAATGTAGGATGATTCTTGAAATTTTTTTAAAAAAAAAAGAGGGGAGGGGGGAAAGAGTAGATTACCACCAATTTGTGGCACAAAACAGAGGGCATCCCCCATATTTCTAACTGACACGGTCCTGAAATTTCTAAGGAATCAGAAGGAAAATTACAAAAATATGGAATTTATTCTACAATCAGAAAATTAAACCAACCAAGCCAAATCTCTTTAATTCCCTTATTCAGTTTGTCAAAGAAGCATGCAATAAATTTATATGATTGAAACTTTTAAAGGTACCTCAAAGCATGTAGGGCAAGCAAAATTGCCAGAGGTAAAACCAGGAATCAAAGTGAAAAATTTGTTAAATTCAGACTCTGTGCTAGCTGGGGTATTAGCAACTCTTCATAATCATCCACAACGACCTGATTCAGAAATTTCAAGTTGATCAGTGCCCTCCATGGGAACCATTTTATCAAAAGATAATTTTGGGTTATAGGACAATAAGAAAGAGTTGTTCGTTCGTAGTACCTCATATCTCTCACCACGGTAAGTGTACTCCACACGTAATTGCTTCAGTTCACCAGGGCAAGGGTCGCAGAAGCCCATAATGCCTGACTTCTTCACGCCATCATGAAGCTGCATCAAGAGACAAACAACCAATGTTACGCTATGCACATGTAGCCGACAAACAAACAAGCATGCATCAATGGTCATCCAAAATCGCTGTTATATTTACTAAATACACTTTTCCATGGTCTTAAGATTGAAAGAATCCCTGTTGGATGGTTTTTTGGTGCAAAGCTTCAATACCATTATTTCATGGCCAAAAGTTTACTAGAGTGGGAATATCATCTTCCAAAATTCTCGAGTTATTTGACAAGTTAAACATAAGGCATAATCTCAGTGAAACAGATGACATTTATAATCACATAGTCAATAAACAGGATCTAAATGAAACAAACCTTAAGTTGCCCTGAATCGCTAACAAGGAAATTAAGAGGTAACGTTACATCCAACACTTGCGAGGCTAATTCATCATTTGTTTCTCTTAGCCCATCTCCTTTCTTTAAAGCTTTACGGTTTCCATAAATTGCCTTAGTAATAACCAGTCCACCTGTTTCCTGTTGCTTATTTCTTTTCCTGTTGGCCACATTCTCTAACAACTGCTGAGCTTTTGCAGCTGCCTTCCTTGCCTCTCGAACCTTTAAACACATCAAGTAAAATATATTCTTAAAATTATTGAACAAGAATCAGCTGCTTATAAAAGAAGTGTGCAGCCTCAATATTTAATCTCAAAATTATTAAAAGTTATATGTACCACCTCCTCTGAAACATCAAGAAATTAATTCATCAAAGAGTGACTTTGAAATGTATGGTACAAGACTACACAGATTGCACCTTGGCTTTCATTCATACGAGAAACAGTATGACTAAATAAATACATAATTAGAAATAAGTTACATCATACGTATACAACAGCAGAAGATTTCTAGCATCTTAATGAAAGTAATAAAGAGGCCAAAAGGCATATAAAATTAGGAATGCATAATGCATTTGGGTAAACATACCTCGGTGGCAGTCCTTTCCATATTTTCTAAGGTCTTCTGCTTTTCCCTCTTAAGGTAATATGGTTTAAAAACAAATTTCTGCAAGCACACATATAAAGATAGTTATCTACATATCAATATAAATAAATATAATTACAAAAAACAAAAGCGGGAGAATATAGAGACATATCCAGGTCATCCTAAGCAGATGATATTTAGGTTTAATTGGGTATAAAATAACTTTCAAAATAATAGATTTATATAAAAGAGCTAAAGAATATATCAATGCATCTAACATCCAAATAACCCATCTAATTTATCTGACCAGAAATGGGAAATAAAGAGCAATAAGATATTCAAACTGTAGAAGCAGTTGGTCAAAACTATAGGAAGCATTAAGAGGTTACCTTGAGCATAAAGTAAATTGATGTGGGTAATACAACTGCCCCAGTAGCTAACACATAATTTAAATGCCTGGAAAGCAAAATCTGGATATAACACACACAAGCAACAGATCAAATGCAGCAACTATAACTAATACGAGGTATCAATCTATACTTAATAATCCCGACAGGGAAAAACTAAATTTCTAAAATTCTTACTTGCATTAAGTCTACAATTTCATTTACTTAAAACAAGCTTACGTACAAAATCACATGGTTAACTGTTATCAGACTTCAATACATGGATCTAAAAGGTCATCCGTATGCACGTTTTTGTGCCTTTGTGTCTAAGCCATAGCATATCATAACAACACATATTATATTGGCAATGATATATCACAGAAATGTATACCCTTCAGTTCCAATTCGCCATGTAGAAATTCAAGTCATATAAACTTGCAATGGTATCTTTTAGCTTCTACTACAACTGGACAGAGCTTTCTTAATGACAATATCATACATTTTATACATAGTTTCTGGTGCAATTTTAAAGCATTTCGTTCTGATAACTGAAAATAATGCAAGGATATAGACTATTATATCCTACAGGAAATTCTACACAAGCACGAATCCTCATTCTGGATCCAATCCCAGCAAACCCAGCACTTGAAGAAGTATCACACATCAGAATATCAAATGAAGAAAAAAAAAAAAACAGTTTCAAGCCTCAAATATAAATGACCTTTGAAACAAGTCAGAGGACATGAATATCCTTACAGGGATAATTAACTTTTGGCCTCCACGATGCAACTCAAATCTCCAAAAGATACCCTAGTCAACAAAAGAAACGATTTAAAGATCTTTTGGTTTTTACCCCTGGACTAATCAACAAGTCAGTAAAACACAATAGTGCCAACAAAATTATAAGACTTGGGTGCAGCAACACAATATTCTTCATAGCTATATTCATAAATTAAGTAGGATTTTTCACCAAAATATGGCATTATAATGTGCAAGCCCTTTTCATTAGGACAGATGCAATTACCCGAATTCCAATTGTATAAAACATATGAACAGTGCTAAAATCCGACACTTTCCTCCCACCACCAACTTCAACCTCAAGAGCAGTGCTGGAACAAAAAATAGTAGTTAGTGCAGGCCCTTAAACTTAGCAGCCACTGTTCTAACTAACTAAACAAAAATAGCTAAGCAACTTTGACTTCTTCCAAGGTGCCACAGCTAAATGACAGCATTAAACAACCTGGTGTCTTGTTGAATAAAGGGATTGTTTGCAATAGTGAACCTTTATCCATTTTTTGCATTCCATTAAATTATTTGGAATAAATACACCTTTGAAAGCAGAATTATATACTACTTGTTTGTAAGTTTTCTTAACATATATGGATAATCAAACTAATCATTTGGGTTGGAATTTAAGTTACGTCTCAGCAGCTTTACTGAATTTCAAGATAAATTATGAAAAAATGACAAGTATATATGCACTTGGGATGATGCGTTTCAATTGTTTTAGCCCAGTTCTTACCAAACATACATATTGCTTTCTCTTTCTCATATTGAGATGCATCCCTTTTGAATGTTTGATTTTACAAGAACCAGTAAATCACTCATCAAGAAGACTTAAAGGAACTTGTAGTAGAACCATAAGAGGGGAATTGTTTCTCTGTGCCTCTTGGACAAGATTCTGAAAGAAAATGACACTTATGCAAAAGATTTTTATTTTCTTTTGTTGAGTATCCCCTTTATTTACAATTTTCAATACCATCCACGCATAACCCATAGTCCAGATCATGCAATATATATATATATATATATATATATATATATAAACCTCATAACAGAATGGAAGAAAAATGTCATACTAAACATTGCACTGGAGTTTTATCCCAAAAAACATACAGTAGAAACTCATTTATCACCATAAACAGCATAGAAAAATAAATACTAACTTGCCTCACTTATTGATCCTCAATATCAGTTATAAAACATACCTTCCAAATCTGCCCACAATACGAGCATGAGATTTTGAGGAAAAACGACAAGTATAACGAGCAGATACCCCAAAAGAATGTGTGCCAATCTGCAGTTCTTAACATGAACGAAAATATTAAAAACAAATACATCTGGAATCATGCTGGCAGAAATAAATAAACAAAAACATGAGGTTTTGAATAGGAGGAAAAGGTGGACAAAGAAAGGTGAAGAAAGAAAACAATACTATTTTACAAGTACAATGATATGGTATCATTAGAATATGCAAATGACCGTTCAGTTGTCCTTATCCCCATAAGGGGCTGAAACAGCAATATTGATAAATGACAATAGCTGAATCAATTTGCCTACTGATTATAGCTCCCATTGTCACCAGCTTGCAAAATTTCATAGTTGATCTCCATTCAAAGCCAAGCTCTAGTTCACAAGCAGACCGAGGATAACACAATTTCACTTGAAATTCTGGGATACTTACTGATTATTTTAAGCTAAGAGTATAAAAAAAATAATGTCGCTTTAAGAGTCTACCCTAGCCCAAGAACAGGAAAATCTAAGTATAGTAATTGAATAAAAAGTCTTTTGGATATCAAAGATAGCTTCTAGACTTTTATACAGAATTTGATATTTTCTGAAAGGATGCTCCATTAAGAGTTTCTTTCTGTTAGTTATTCTGCCATGAATTTGGTAACCAAATAATGAACATTGACTTACTTTCACGTCTCCACCAGCAGACATATTTTCGTCTTTCTTTTGCCATCCGACTCCAATAGATGACTCAGGACCTAGCACAAGTTCTATCTGTTGTAAAAGTGGTGAAGACCAAAAAACAATTGATTCAGATTAGAAGCCTCAAACTGATCAGCTAAAATTAAGAGTTAGCATTTCACAATTTCCCAGTGAAGAATAATAAACCAACTTAAATTAAAAACAAAAGTAGCATACATTTCCACTTGCTGTATCAGAGAGTTGACGAGTCCAGGAATTTGAAAGATTAATCGAGCCATCATGCAAAGACTTTGTAATGGCCATTATTGCAGTTGAGTGTAACGATAACCGACTGGATAAGTAAAGGTGAGAATCAGAATATAGTGTAAAACTACTAACTGAGTAGACAAACAGAGTTAAACCCCAAATGCCTACCGTGTCGTCTGCACCCCTATAAGACTACGTAAGCCAACTGATCCTATAAACTCTATGGAAGAATCTGAAGAAGTCTGATGCCTAAATACAGCCGAGGCAACCCCACCACCAGAATCTTCTTTCACTCCCAAATTTCCAGCAATTGCAAGAGTATTACGTTTTGATAATTGAGACTGAAGTTCACTAGTCATAGCCATTCTGAAAATATTCAATATGCTACATTAATGTAATGCAATTATAAAGAAGTATGGACCAACAAACATTCAACCAAATCAATCAAATTAAGGAAAATACAATAAAAGGGGGCAATACCCTCCCATAATGCCATCACCGTCTAGAAACTGAGGCAGCGATAAGTTAGCCACAATTGTGCCTGAAGGTAGAAAATGAGCCGACAGCTTTTTTTGTTCCTTCATGCGTTTTAACTTTTCCAGCTGTTCTTTTATCTCATCCACTTTATTCAACTTCGGGCCAAGCTCTAATCCAGAATTCAAACCTTCCATACCATAAATATCGTATATTTGCCTTTTGTTTTCGTCAGATAATATTTCATACGCTTCACATATCCTTTGGAAATTCTTCGTAGCAATTTCCTTCATCTAAAAAAAAAAAAGCCTAATTCTTAAGTAAAGCTTCGACTTGAAAAAGTTAAATTGAATGAGTAAAACGTACATGAGGAGCTTGGTATTTGTCCGGGTGATAAACTTGAGCCCACTGCCGATAAGCTCTGCGGATTTCTTCATTGGAGGCGTCCGGCGATAGGTGTAACAGTGCGTACAGTTCTCTGTTTGGAGATCCGCTAGCGTCGTCTTCCTCCATTTTTTTTTTTTTTGGCTTTAATTTTGAAATCAGAAGAAACAAGCTTAGGGATTTTATTTACTTGAATTATTTTTGAGAGATCCTTTTTTTTTTCTTGAGTTTTTTTTTTTTTTTTTAAATGGATTGAGGTTTTAGGGGTTTTTGGATCCTGCTCGGCAAGACAGGGTGGGCCGGTAGGGGTTATAGTTTGCGCATGCCGCACGGTTTCGGTGTCCCGCTTTGGAAAATTTTACCCTAACATATCAAATTACCCAAATAATATCTATCAGATAGTAGGTGAAAATAAAAATGAAAAATTAATTATCCAAAAGAAGAAAAATAAAAAAAAATATAAATAGTGTCAAATGTGTGGATAATGTTTTTGAAAAGTAAATAATTTTAACTATATTTTATTATTATAATTTTAATTTAAATATAAAATATTTTCTTTTAAAGGTAAAGAAAAAAATACTTAGAATTGGACCTAAACTTATACGTTTTATTTATAAAATTTTTAATTGAATCAATATATGTTTAACTTAAAATATCGAATTAATAAGAATATTAACATAAATGATTATTTTGACAAAATAATTACTTTTTAAAAAACTAACTATATGACATGTAGGGTAGAGTAAGCATATGCTAGCATTTCTAAGCTAAATGTGGTATAATTGAGATTAAGGATTTTCTAAGCCGACTAGAAACCCAATACAACTTCCCATTTATTCTAATCATCTTATAGGAGTTCCCCACGAAAATAAAGCTATATATGGAAATGCAAATTATCTTATTATTTGGTTAATTGGGCTTTTTATGAAAAGGCTGAAATAGAAGTCCAATCCATCCCCAGCTGAAGGCCAAGGGCCCATTGGGTATATGTTGTTGGGTTTATATGTCCATTCTTTCTCCAATATTCTGGCTGGCCAAATTCTCATATTTATAAGCCCATTTTTTATGCCGCTATCTGCTTTTCTTTTTTCCTTTTTTTTAATTTTGGTATACTATGATCTATGGCGTGAAAAAGGTTCAACCATAAGTTGGTCATGGAATTATATTCTTAAGGCTGCTCAAAAAAGCCAAGAAGAATAAGAATAGAGAAGAGAATTCATAAAATGAAAGGTTCAAAATATATATATATATATATACACACATTTAACTTTTATCGATTTGACAACAAATCTTGGGTTCATGACAAGCTTATCAGAGCTGTCCTGTCCACCACTAGATTTGCTTACCATCATTCCCATTGTAGATTTAGGAGGGTATTGGCTTTTATCAAGTAATAAGTTAAATCAATGAAAATGTCAAATTAATTTTGGTTTCCTAATTTCAAATACAATATATATATATTTATATATACACACACACACATCACAATCATAAATTTTATTTGGTTTGTAATTCAACTGAGAAGTTTATTATAAAAGTAGACTAATACAAATAACTAATTGCACTTCGGAACAACCATCATTTGGCTGATGTACATTAATGCAAAAAAAAAAAACAAAAAAAAAAATCTGATTTTGCTCTTATCAAAACAGTAAAAAAAATATGTGATTGGTTACTACTTTTAGGATTCACCAACTTGAATTTGGACCAATATGGTTCACAAATTAAAAACTATATTCCAAATCCAAATAATTATTCACAACACTACAAAAAGACAGCTTACTGCAAATGTGCCATCATTCCTCCTTTGATATATCACCTTATAGATAACCTACTGGGGCTTCTCTTATTTTTAGTTCTTTCTTTTAACCAAAACAAATAGAGTTAGAAATAAGGATTAGGGCTACAGTTATTAGTAACTTATTTCATGACCCAATTTTGTAAACCCCAAAACTTGAAAGAGTAAAACTACTACTGCGTTCCTTCTTTCATTCCCCTTTTCAAGAAAAGTAATTAACTTGATAATGTTTTTCAAGTTAAAACTATAATTTAGTCTGAAAAGCAAGGTATTTCTATGCTTTTCTGATGAAAATAATTGAGCAATGGGTCATGAATTCATGGTGGAAAGAGGTTATCACATTAATATTATATATATATATATATATATGCATATACAAGTTTATGATTGGTTTTGCTTCCCCCCATATATAAACGTCCCTTGCATTATTCCCGTATCAAGACAAAAATTCTGAAACGTCATTTTCTCGAAAGACCATCCGAAACTTCAAGGAAATTTCCCAGTAGGCCCCACTTTTCATTCAAATCTGACACAGATAGTTAAGTCTGATCAGTACAATTAAATTAGGAGACGCTTCCATCCGAGTTGCTGCTGCATCTGCATGACATGTATGGAGTATGGTGATATTAAACGGTGAATGATGAGGAAAAAAAAAAGAGGAATGATAAATTTTGAAAAATATTTCATGAAAGAATGAATTTGAAGTTTACTGATTTACATAATTACCTTTTAAAAGGTAAATTTTAAACACGAATTTTATATATTTAAACATGTCTGCCAAAAAATAAAAAAGCTTTACCCAACAGATTCATTATTGTTTACTACATTTGCCAAAAAGTAATTAAGTTTTAGGTTTTCAAGCTTGCAAAGAATCAAACACAAAGTCTCCATATATTGTCTTGCCTTTCACTTGCTCTGTCGTACAGTTTGTCCATAATTCATTCGCTAGAGACTGAACTAAACCTAAGCAACAAAACTCCAACTTCTTTGTAGTGTTTCTTTTTAGTTTCATTAGCTTCCATGGGGCTGTACTTTGTAGCATTAGCCAAACTCCACCTCTTATCTCCCATCCATGGTTTCACTCCTTTAGTTGCAGGCTTGATTTGCCTTTTTGTGCTCAAACTTTCCTTCAGAGTGAGGATTGTTCGTCGGGTTTGCATAGATATGATTGATTCATCCAGGCTCTTCTTTTTTCAGTTGAGTCAGATAGCCTTCGAAGCTGATCATCAGCCATCTCCGGGCATTAATGGCGATAGATGGCAGCGAGCTCTTCGGTTAGTTTGCCAAAGGATAACCCACGTAAGAAGGTCTCCAGTGGGACAATCCGACGAGGATAGCTTTCATACTCTCACCGTGCTTTCACTTTAAGCAGAAGTTCAATTAGGGTGAGAACGTCAGAATTTTATAATCGAAACTTCAAATCAAAATTTTTACCAGTATATACATCCAGAGTTTTCTCTTCTTTTCTTTAGAGTTTTTTAAAATGTCCTCGGAAGAATGACGAGGTGTTGGATGTTCATGATTCAGCCTTTCCAAGACTCTGGATTTTTGTTTCTTACACTTACATGGTTAAATATGTCAAAAATGTTGTTGAAGTCAGTTGATTTCATTGAATCGCATGATCCTATTCTATGAATAGCACATAACGTCTCTTCAGAAACTGAATTTTTGTGTTTTTGATATTTTTCTTTTTATTGGATCAGTTAATCAAAGTTAATTATCATGTACGTACATCATATCAACAAACTCTTATATCATGTTGATATTAAGTGTGTGTGAGTGTGTGTATAATATACATATATATATATATATAAGATCTTTTAATTAATCGACAATCCAAATTCATTTTCATTGTTTAAAAAATCCTTAAAACTTAGCTGTAAATAAGCATAAGTTGCATTAGCAAAACAAGATAAAAACGCTGTGTGACTGTTTCAATTGACTATGTCAGGATAATATTTTGTATTACACATTTGATTCCATGGATTATGAGTTTTGTTTAATGGACTTTCACTTGAGAACACAATGTTAAGGCTTTTCCTGCATATTTGCCTTTTTTACAAAGAAAAATTGTAGCTTCTTTCGTACATTTTATTATTCTATAAAAAAGAAAAAAAATAAAAAACGTAATCAAAGCCAAAACCAAAACTTTCCCAAAGTTTTTTTTTTTTTTTAAGTTATAAGGTGTACTATTATGGCTTTGTAAATGGTGGTTTTGGCCACCCTTCTATCCCCCTCTCATGGCATGAGTCCGTTCTAGCTTGTTTTCGCATGCTTTTTTCTCCTTGTAACTCTCTTTCAATTTCAGTTTTCTTCGTCAAGGTTGCGTTAATATATGCACGGCATTAGGCATTGAAATTGAACCAGCCCTTACAAGTTAGCAGCAGCAACCGCAGATGGCAGCAAGCCCTGCTGATACTGATCTGCACGACAGTAATCAATGTGAGGAAGGCCACCTGCAAATCTGTTGAGAGCCTTGAGACTAGTACTTCCATGCCCTCACTGCGCTTTCACTTTGACCTCATAATAGTAACTAATATGTTGCAAATTGGGGAATTTATAATCATAAATTCACTCTTTTATGTAAAGAGGCCACTATATTTGTGTAGATAATTAGGTTTGCAATCTTATTTTCCTTCGAACTTGTGCTTTTAGATGGATACTCGTAGTCAGGCAATCCCCTCAACATGGACCGGGTTTGGATATAAATTTTATGATTCAGATCGATCGAACGGGTGCAACTCATGGATAGTATGTTGTGAAAAAGGAATTTATTAGATGAGATTCCTCATTCCATACTTTTTTTCTTTTTTGGGTGGATACTCATTCCAGACTTAATTGTAAAGAAAAGCTATGGAAAAGATTCTGTTCCTTCTTTTTTTTTCTGACCTTTAGTTATTTTGATTTACAGGTAATTATCATGATTTCTATAATATGTTCCTTAGGAGTTTAAAGATTACTTCATTTCCTGGTATAATCTAATTATTCGTATCTTTTGCAGCAAGTTAATGGGAAACAAATCTAAAGCTGCTCAAATATTCTTTACAACGTTAATAGTGGCGAAAGAGCTCATTTTTCCAATTCATCCCAGGAAACAGAAACTGTGAATCAGATAATATCAAACTATAAAGAAAAGCAACAAATTTAGATTCGATTCTAATAGTCAGAGTCAGAACATTGAGGCAACTTTACAAAGAGCAAAAACATTCTCGACATGACGACGTCTTTTCTCTTTCGGGTACCAAAAGCCAGAAAGCAAAATGAAGGGCGCCTCGCCCATATGATATGATATGGTATAGGCCGTCTAACTTTCTCACCTCCCTTTCTCTGTCGTCAAGCTGCCCAACAACGACAGCTCCAACCACCGTGCCCACCCAACGTCCTAGAAAGTGTTGATCGAGAATTTGGCTTTTCCCAGAAACATGGCTGTACACTCAAAAACGATTACAGTGAAAAGTAAATAAATAAATAAAAACCTACAAAAAGGGACGTACTTCTATAAGGAAGCGCGGGCTTAAAAAATCTCGAATTGCTGACCTTGGTCCGACTATAAAATATTAAAAGCTTTCAGCCCAGAGAAAAGTAGCAAAAATCACTAATCCAAGAGAAACGAAGAGCCCGAGTTTAGTATAGCAGAGGGCACTACTTTGCCCTTTGGGCCATTTTGAATAAGGATGAGCAACTATCTAAGATCATCCAAGGACTGTCCTGGACCAATAAATTTAAATCAATTTTAAAGTGATTTTTCTTTATTTGATTCATAAACTAAACTTTTTAAAAATGATGCTTTTAAGATAGTTCATCCTTTTAAGTATCAATCTAAGATCAAAATGTAAAATTGAATCTTAAGATTAATTTTTGAATCGATTTTAAGATAAATAATATATATTATATATAAGTAAAAAATATAAATTATAAGACTCAAACTTTTAAATTTTAAAATTTATTTAAATATTTATAAATTTTGATTATGCGATTGTAATTTATATTTTTTAACAGTGAAATATTATTGTTTTGATTATTTATATTTCAAAAAACAAAATTGAAATCTAAAATAGATTTTACATCATATCAAATTGTAAAACTGATCCAAAAATATGATAAATCAATTGAGAAAGTTTAGAATCAAATGATTTTATTTTAAGAACCACCTAACTTACTCATGCTCAGCGCTATTTTGAAGTAGCATTTAATTTTAGCCACATAGGCTTAAAGTGCTAAACCCAATTTGTCAAGTGCCTTAGGCCATGTGAGGACCTGCCTAATTGAAGCCCCAATAGCAGCCATACATTCATACTTAAGGCTTGTAATGAAAGCTTAAAAACTAGAAAAGAGGATCCTATAAACATACATTTATATTTATCATCATACGTTTCCACAATCAGTTTTTATCATTTAGGAATGGTTAATGAATAATGATCCAAAAGAAAAAGTCTAGAGTACGTACCACCAACGTTCCATTTAGTGGAAAAAGTTGCCGAGAAACCAGTATCAATTTTGATCACATTTTTCTACATTTAGTTCTTATAGATATATAATCCCACATCGATACGTTTATTATTGTTATTATTAGTTTTATATCTAAAGATATAGCGAGGATCGTTTCATTAAAATCGGAAATAGAAGGAAAAAAAAAACATGTTACGAAAAAGCATTGCGTTTGAATTATATATATTTCCTTAATTTCTGTTACTATCTCTGATTATTGCACTTTGTAATGCGACGATCGCGTTATTTCGGCCTCACTCTCTTGTCCTGTCTTTAGTTTTTCATTTTTATCATTTCGATCCCATCACGTTTCGCCATTTAGAATTCTTTCTTTTTAATTATTAGACTTTTTAAAAATATCAAATTGGTGTCTAATCCCGCGTTTAAATTCTTTCTTTCTAATTATTAGACTTTTTTTTAAAAAATATCAATTGCTGATTAATAGGATTACTTAAAATAATACTTATGAATTTGGCCAAATATAATATTTATAAAAATAAAATATAATTCATAAATTATTTTTTAATTTAATAAAATAATATATTAAATATAAAAAAATTAAACAATAATATAATAAAGTTTAATTGATTACAATAAATATTCTTATTTAGTAAATGTTTAGCTTTTTTTAGTACTTTTTAGTTTATTATTTTATAACAAATTTTAATTGATTATTATAAATATTTTTATTTATTAAAAGTTAATTTTTTTCAGTATTTTTTAATTATTTTTAATATATGATTAATCATTATTTCGAAATATTATTTCTACAATTAATAAATATGGATTGAGAGTTGTGTAAAAAATAACATCCATTTAATAAATGTCTAAATATCTATAAACATTCAAAATTAAAATATTAACCAAATAAAAAAAAAGTCAACATAATTCCTTATATATAAAGCCATTATAATTCTGCGTGTTTGATCAGTAAAATAATATAATGAATAATATAAAAAATTTATTAAAAATAAATATTAAATAATTTTTAAGTACCATCTGTATAAATCCGACTTACTAAATTGTAAATTGAAAAATAAAATTTCTTTTAAAGAGCTTGCCTTCTCTGCTTCGTTCC
>JBBYHK010000022.1:13898260-13939702 GCA_038382065.1 Adansonia grandidieri | reverse complement strand
GTTTGGTTTGATTTTCGATTCACGAGTTAAAATCGTTATTTTTCAAATCAAATTGAATTTTTTTATTTAATTTTTAAAGGTTTTTATCAATTTATTAAGATAAATTTTTATATTTTTTTATTTAAATTAGTTTTTAAGTTATAGTGTAAATTCAAATAAGTTTTTAACTTTTAATTTGTATTTAAATAAATTCTTAACCTTTAATTTATAATTAAATAAATAAACTTTAAATATGAATCAATATTTCTTTTAAAATAAAGATTTATTTGAATACAAATCAAAACAATAAAAAAAAAATTAGTACATTACAAATATAAGAATTAAAAAAAAATTAAATTGTTCAATTGTTTAAAAATATTTTAACAAAAAAGTATTTTCCTTTCATTTTCTGTTTGGAGAAAAATAAGAGATATAAAAAGTACATAGATTTACTTTAACGTTGAATTTAAACCATAAATTGGAAATTAAACAGTGATCTGTCTCAAATTATTACTATTATTAAAAAAAACTTAAATAATAATTCAATTTTAATTTACTCTTCAAGCATTGTCTAATTTAGTCGCATAAGTATAATTAAAAACCTCAAGACTTGGTTAGGGCCTTTCTTGATTTAAACTTAAACGCAAAGGCAATACACTCTGCATTTTCTAATACTTCTTTTATATATTTACTAATACATTTTGGCACTTATTCGTAACTTTAAAAACCTAAATAATAAATTATGTTAATTTGTTATATTATTTTGGAATATATGCTATTCGATCTCTTTTATTTTTATAAATAAATAAATATTCTCAAAGCACTTGGACCTAAAAGGGGATAATATTTCACTTAACTGCTTTTATAACGAATTGCCTGCTTAATTATCAAAAAAATAAATAAAAAATAAAAGAATTGCGTGCTTAGTAGCTCGAAGGATAGACCTAAGGCTAAGGGAGGCCGACGTCAGACAAAATATCACATATAATAATCTGTTTCTGTTTTTACTATATAATAAGTCCTTTTTTCTTTTCATCTTATAAGAAACTAATCTTTAGCAAAGTAATAGTAAGCATTTATATTATTAGTACTCTTGAGGGGCTTAAGATATTTATATATTATTAGAATTTGAGATACGTGGAATATGCATTTGATATAAATGTTATTTTTATAAAGTTTTATAATATATACTTAAAAGATTATATTTTTATATCCATGCTCGAATATTTGTCGAATATAAATATTAAATACAAACATTTGAAAGATCATACTTTTATATCTCTCGAACACAAATGTCAAATATGAATTTTTTAATTTGAATAATATAGATGAAAACTTTAGGGCATTTAAATACCCAAATATAGACATTTGAATTTTTCTGTATGAAAACAGTTTTAAATCTATTCAAATTGATTTTTTTTTTCAAACTTTTCCAAAACTATTATATACTTTAATTTCGCATTAATTTAATCTATTAATATTTTATTATGTCATTATATTTTGGAAATATTAAAACAGAAAGAATTACATAATCTCTCCAACTAAATTCAATATAAAATATTGTGATTTTTTCTGCCGAAAAGATTATGGAATTATACTAAAAAGATCACAATTTCACAGCATTTGCAAGAGAGGCTGGGGAAGAATTGCTAAGGGGCGAAAAAATCCATTGCATTGACTGACTTTATCATCTTCTGAGTAAAATGATTACAAATGTAATAATACTAATATTATAAGCAGTGATCGGCTAGCTTCCTCGATCCCTCACCAAATTTGGCAATCTCTCGTTTAAGGCTCTGGATTTCATTTTCAGCACGAGCCCTTTCTTCAGGATCGTTTGAACTCAACCTTGACTCCCAATTCGATATTTGCTTCTCCATGCTTTGAATCTTTATGTGCACAACAAGAACATGGAGTACCGTCAGTTTTTTTTTTTTTGAAAAAAAAAAACCATAAAATGTATATATGCATGTATGTAGAAGAAGAAGACCTTTCTATGGGGCCATCTTGTAAGACCATATTTGCGGCATATCTTCTTGACGACGGTAGCAGAAAATTCCATCCTCTTGGCAGCCTCCTCAATAGGCAGATGAAAATAGTTCTCAATCTCTTTCAAGGTCAGATTTCTTGTTCTCTCTCTCTGCATTTATCATAACCCAATCAGAAAAATACCGAAGATACTTATAGTGGGTATTATTTAGTAACTCCGTTCATAGAATTCTAGTTATATGTATATATATATATATATATATATATATATAGAATTCATAGAATTCTAGTGATATATATATGTATATGTATGACCTCAGCTTCAAGTTTTGGGAGCCTTTATCATTAGGGTTGAAGACAGTAGCTACAACCTGTATGGACAAGGAGGGCTTAGCAGGTTTCTCTTGGTTATTAATATTCCCTACTTGATCCGTTTGAAACGCCCCTGCACAAAATTAAAAAGTTCCACCAAACTGTTATAATTAATATGACAGATGACGGAGGTCCAGAATTTTGAGAACAGCCCTGCTTTCTTGTTATATTAATGTTTTCTTTGATATAAGAGATGTTGCAGATGCTAGTTTGAACCTAGACATGTTAGACATCACTTCTTAAAGGTGATTCCATGAACCACCCAAGTTAAGTGTTTCGGGTTCGCTTGCATAATAAGTAGATTGGACAAATAATGTGCTCAAAATAATAGAAGTCTGGTATGTTTGCAGGGAGATGCATACCTGAATCTGACGATGATGCTTTGATGAAATCGCCATTAAACAAATTTTCATCCCACACGAACCCCACACATAAGGCTTCGTAGAAAATGGAGAGCGGGTCCTTAATCATCATATATCCGGCTTGGCTTCGATCGATGCAATATTGGGTCAGAAATTGCTTGACATCCACTATGCTCTTTTTACAGAAACTATTGAAAGTGTTTTGCAATTGGATTGTCAAGTTCATAACCAACTTGTAATCGAATAATTGAAGAATAAAAAGAAGACAAGAGGGGGGGGGGAAGTATGAAACTTACTCAAACATTTGATGCTGATGGCCCGGAGTAATCTTATTAGAACTACCTGGTTCAACACTAAGAATAGCATGACAGATCATTCCAAGTCTTCCATGAATCTCAAGTTTCGTAACATCAAAGCCTTTCCATTATAAGTAAAAAGGATGAAGATTATATCATAATCATGAATAAAAAAACAGTGTCACTTCAACATCAATGGATTTCAGTTAGAATTTATTAAAAACATAAATACGAACCATTAGTATGAACGATTTGTCTCAATGCTTGGCAACAGCTGCAACCAAATGGGACAGGTTCACATGGCCAAACTGACAGTGGCCTTGAATTTACATTATTTAAACTTTCTGTTCCAAAACTTGTTTCTCTTTGAATATCATTCATTTTCCCAGAAGCCCCTGAAGTACCCGCTTGAGAGTTCACCGCATTGGGTTCATTACAGAAATCCCTAATGACCGGATCCTCCAAAGGATCAATAGTGGTATAATCGATTTGCTCACAGGACTGAGGGATTAAAGAGGCTATTGGGTATAAAAGGGGCATTTCCTGAGTGTTTAAGTCGTCAAGAGTAGGATTCTGACTGTCCAGGAAATTCAAAATGTCATCCGAGTAATGGGTGCCATCAGGATTTTTACAGGGAACAATAGAACTTGGATTTGCCATGCCTGAAAAATTATAGTTCTGATATTTTGCTAAGAGTAAAAAGTTGAACTTTGTCCTTCTGGAAACTTGGTCGCGCCAGAGTGGAAGCACTGCCGCCAAGAGTAGGTTGTGAATGCGGCCTCAAGTCAAGCACCGTAGATGATACCGTAGGTGCTTGAGAATTGAGAGTGCCGCAAATTGAAAACTGAGAATTTGTAGTTTAAAAATATTCGAAGTCCTGTATCAATAGAAAGAAGAAAGGCCGTTACCAACCGTTGTGACGAAAGAACACTGGATGTTTTATTGTAAAGGACGAATTTGGATTTATTTGCTCTTTGACATCTGTTTTACGTTGGTTTAAGATTGGGCTTTTAACTTCCTCAAGACAAAATTGGGCTTTATACCAATTAGCAAATTGATAGAGTCGCTTCAAAACGTAATGAAAACACATCAGCCAGCATATCAGAACAAGTGAAAAACAAGACAAACTGAATTCTTATTTCAGACATAACTTGTAAGAATCAAAATCAGTCTACTAAAGCTGTTAGAAATGACTTTTTTTATTTTTTTCAAGTAACAATCTACATGTCCTTGCTGGCTGCTTCCATCATTTCAACACTCCTCATAAATGTCACCTTGGAACCGATTGACCAAACTCTATGGCAAGAGAGAATGCACTCCAATCAGAGAGTTATTAGCAAAAAGTAACCACTCTACAATGTGAAAATAAAAGCAAAGATAATAGCACTTAATCCCAATCAACAAACATGTGCAGCAGGCCAATCTAAACAAATAAGATAAATTTATGAATGCCATAAATGATATATGGGTTTGAACTTATATGGAAAAGCTCGGATGCTTCAAGAAGGTTGTATAAACTTCTAAAATGTAAGAACAATTAAAAAGTCATTATGAATATAGACCATCTAAAGTGGTTTCCAACAGTGTTTCAATGTCAAAACTCAAATGAAGAATAGATGACAGGTCCACCACCAAAACCAGCTACATGTCTCACGTACCATCAATTCCATCTGGGAAAAGGAGCAGTTGTGTTACCATTGTGTTCTAGATCACTCATAGATGAATCACTTCAAGTGCAATAAATTGAAGTAAAAAGTATTTGATTCCACAAAGACCATTTAATTATATCCTGACCTCTATTGCACAAATATTTAGAATGAATTCACTCGGTCTATACGTCTACTACACTGGACGATTGGCTAACCATGCATCCTGATGTTTAAGCAGATAGTGGAAAGAAGAAATTGGCAAAGAGTGAAACAATTGTAGGCTAACATCAGAAAGCTGGCTGGAAAAGGAGACTGGGGCGGCAGATTTAACATGCAAATCTTGATTTTATATCTTTTACCATACAGCATAAGCAAGTCTAATTACAAGGAAGGCAGGAAGAAACAATCCACACAGTGCACTAATGCAGGAATAAGATGGAGTGTTCCTATTGCAGCAGGACAACGGAAAGCAATGCATTAAGATGGAGTGTTCCAATTGCAGCAGGACAATGTAAAGCAATGCATTATGTCTAATGGAGGCTTCTCTTTACCAAAAATAGGAAGAGTATAAGGAAAGGAGCTGATTTAGATTATAAAATGAGAGACATGAAAAGGAGACTCTATCCTGATATAATTAGATACTTTTAAGATCACTGAAAAAGCACTAAAGGTTTCGTACTTGAGAATGAAGATGAGCCTGTCACTGTAAATTCCCACTTTATTTCTCTTATTGAACTTATGTGCCTGCAGGAACCAAATATTCAGATCAGATATCTTTAAGATATATTATTAAAGTGCCAGCCCCACTTCATAGACATATTTTGTTTCACTCGGAGAAGGTAAGCTCAATGATCTGATGGTGTCCAACAGTTTTGAATTTTACTTCCTAATTAGCTGCATTATCTAAAATAGGAACTGACACCTTTAACCTCAACCAAATTGAATCAAACATCAAAATTATCCATTACAGGGATCAGAGATGGAAATTATTTGTGATATAGTATCCAAGCATTATCCAAAATATAATATGGAATCAGACCGTTCAATCCACGAAAGCTCCCATCTTAAACATATTTTCATATAATCTTTGTGGTCTTCTTCTTATGGTCTTATCTCATAAGCCTGATTTTGAAAAACATGTTTTTAAGGGTACATGAGTCACCTATCCAATTCAAGGTGGGTGTCTGTCAAACACCCTTCGAACAAAAGTGCCTCTATGCCTAATTTGGCTAATTCAATAAACAGCTATGAAGATACAAGTTATGCATCTTTTCCATAACGCTCTTTGTGGAAAATTCGTAATATTCCCTGGTTCCCAATATGTGCATGGTCTACAGTCTACTGAAAACCCTCACCTCAATGAGAAAGAGAAAGAGAGATTTTGCTACTTGATTCTTGCCTCTACAGGGAATGCGTTTTAAAAAAAAAATATGTAATTTGAAGAATTAAAAAAATAAAAATTTGACATTCACCAACTCATTAATTTTGAGTTGGTGTTAGTTATTTGTTCGTTTTGATCAATATGATCCTGGTCTTAACCTTAAAGCTTTCTACCACACTTATAACACATAAATAGCATTTACAAGGCAAGAAAAACATCAGAATTCTTATCTTAACAACTTAATACCTGAAACCATTGAACTAGGGAAAATAACTAACAGCAAATTCAAAACCCGAACTCAAAAAGATGAAACAATGGCAGATATATAATATCATATTAAGGAAAAAAAAAGGCTACTCACAATAAAAAATAGATAAAACAGTACTAGAGGCCGGGAGAGGTGCAGCAGAGTGTACCCTGAGAAAGTGCACGGCAACTCCTCGATGTTGTGCTCAAGCATGAAGTCATCCTCGCCGCCGCCACCGCACTGTGTAGCGGTAACAGTGACTGCGCACATCCCAGCTCTGATGGACACCTGCCATCATTAAAAAAAAAAGTTAAACTTCAAAAAAGTAATAGAAAATCTATTCATAAAACGAAAAATTATAAGAAAAAAAAATTTTAATTTTTTCTTGTACCTAGAGGAGAAACGGCGAAGAGAAGGGTTGGAGTGGGAGGGCAGAGGTGCTCGAGTGGAAGAGGGAGCGGCGGCGGATCTGGAGAAAGGGGATTTTGGACCTTTTGATCTAAAGGCGGATTTAATGGAGGGTGATGATCTACTGATGAATCTGTTGCAAATTGAAGCCATTAGGAGGAAAACTTTTTGAAGGAGGTTGGGAATTGGAAAACTTTTCAATAAAAGTTCAAAACTCGGAAAAATATGAGAACGCGAGAGAACAAGGTTTAGACTAATAAAAATAAAAAATAACAAAAAAAAAAGGTTTAGGGTTTTGGCGATATAGGACAAGTATCTGATTTGATCAGATGTTGGACCGCGTCGGGTATCCAGTTAAACTGATAATTGTAAAATATATATATATATATAATCTTTTTTTTTTCTTTTTTTTTCACGTGAAATAAAAAGAAAAATTAGTGTGAAAATTAAAAAAAAGAATGGTTTCGATTATATCTGCTCAAGTATCAGGTTATTTATATAAGTCTGAAAATTTACTTAATATATAAGAGGATTTGTATAAAAATATTAAGCTCAAAAAATAAACTTGGACAAAAAAGTTAAAGCTAATTAAAAAATAGGTCAACTTTTGAGTCTAACTTTCAAAGCATAAGTCTGACCCGATCCAACCTATTTTACTATTGCATAATAGTTTAATTTTATATTTTATATATTTTTTATTATATATAAAATACATATATATAATATTTAATATAAACATTAAAAACTAAGTTAAATTATTTATATTTTAAACTTAATAAAAAATTAAATTAATAAAGATTAAATTTTAAAAATATATATATTTTTAAAAATAAAATATAAAAAATTTTAACAAACTTAAACGAACTTAAACTGTTTCTTTATAAATATAAATAAACTTAAATAAAATTTAAAATTTATATTTTAAACTTAAATAAATATAAATAATATAAATAATATTAATATTATATTTAAATTGATTTAATCTTATCTGATCATGAGCACGTTTAGTTCTTACTTCCAACTTCCTAATTTAGGCTTTGGATTCAGTCAAAGAGAAAAAGTACTGCCTTTTCCCCACTTGCGTATGCCAATGAAAAACTGAAAAAGATGAGCCCAACATAACATAATGAAGCCTGTCTCTGAACCTGGGGTACCAAAAGCCATCAAAATTGCTACCTACAACTTTAACCAAATGCTCCAAATCATGGGCAAGGCAAGGACAACCCCTGTTATGTTTGCTTCTCTTGTCAAAGCCTGACTAGATACTAGGAAATTTAAGTCGGAAACTGGTGTCTTGTATCGTGTTAGATTCTTGGGAATTCAAGTCTGCTTAATTAATATTTAAAGAGTGTTTTAAATAAAAATATTAAAGCTGTTAAATAAATTTGAATAAAAATAAAAAATTATTTTAAAATAGATCAGTTTTTAATCTTAATATTCAGCACTTCAATCTGATTCCATCTAATTTGAATTATATACTATATATTAAAAATATTAATTTATTTATATTTTAAAATTTAAAAAAAAATTGTCAGTGGAATAATAACGATAATATGCATTTTTGCGGGTTTGAAAAAATTTAGATAGATAATATTTTTTCAAGTGAGTTAATAAAATAGATAAAGGATAAAAAATTATCGGCAAATTAAAAACTTTTTAAAAAATTAAATTAAAATATCACGTTTTTAATTTTTTTTTTATTAAAAGCTGTCTACATTAATTTGAATTATGTCATTCGGCAATCTAATAAGTTGTGACAAAAATTAAAATCCAAATTATTGGATCAAGTAAGGTTTTGAAAAGCATGGAAATACGTGCAATAAATTAAATTTAAATGCTCCACAATCATTTTATTTGTTATAATATTTATTAATTATATAATCATTTGAATTGAATTAAAGTATCATATTTTAAATATGATCCGATTTATAATTGACTGTTACATTTCACATTTCTAAAGTTGAATTCAAAACTCATTCATCTTAAAATATATATGTGTATATATATATATATATATATGGGGACTAAGTGTTAAGTCCACTTACCGCTAGCCTTAGGACCCCAAAAAATAAAGTTCATTGCGCTTGTCTAAAAACATGATTATGATTCAAGTAAATCTCTTTTAATCATAATTTAAAACCTTATCTTAAGACATAATCATCAAAACTGTAACTTTCCATTACATCAATTGTCTCAACTCATCAAAGGCAACTAGATCATTAATTAAACCAATTTTTCTTTCTTTCCCTTTATTCACTTGCAAATCGAAACTTTGGATATTACCCTTAGAATCTGAAGCAGCGCCGTTGGAACTCCACGGCAGTCCATGATCCATCCATCACTCAGGTTTGACAACTTTCCCTTCACGACCAGATCTCTGACATAGTAACTAACATTAATTCGTAAATATATTTATTTGGTTTACTTTACTCTAAGGTTGCTTCGACTGTTGGCTGACTCTCTTTCGAAGTTTTAGGGGTAGAGGATTTCCACTGCATGTGTGGTATGTAAGTTGATATTGATAAATGTTGACAACCGATCGATCCCCGATATGATCAGTGATCACGTGTGTTCCTATATCATTGTTCTTAATTCTCGAGCTTCGTATGCTTCTCTTTCTGATACTAATATGATATTATAGTTAGTGATGGATCGGAGCATTTTCATGCATGATTTGTTCACCAATATGGTTGATATTCGAATAACCTTCCCTCTATTCTGGCTTTGATAAGAGTTCTTACTTCAAGAGGGTTAAGTTTAGTTAAATAGAAAGAAAGAAAAAATTATTAGAAAGTGTATGTTTCTTTCGTGTCATTTTACTTATTTAGATTTTGATTGCCTCTTCATTTACATCGATACCAAAAGATAAACACTCACAAATCTCATAAGATTTTATCACTTTAAGATGTGTGTCTTAATTTGAACTAAAGACCTCTCCCTTAAAACTTTTTTTAAACGAGAGGTTTTTCATTCGAGCAAAGTGACGTGCACAACCTTCAAGTAAAAAATGTGTAAGATAAAACTAAAGAAAAGTCCAAAATTTTGATCATCATAATTTATATTAGAATATCTGATGAGGGTTTACAAAATCCAAGAAGTTAGTTAAAAGATCACAGAGGAAAATGATAGTTGCAGTCAATTAAACCAGACAAGTTGAAACACAAGTCCAAACTTCTTTTTACCCGCTATAGTCCTTATATGTTACATGAAAGAAGGCAATGAAATTGCCTCACGTGCACCTCAAAATACGGTGTAATTTTCACTTTTATTGAACAATGACAGCAGCAACAAACATTAGTGAATAAAACTGTCGTTTTTAAGTTTCATGATTATCAAATATGGCTTTAGACTTTTGTCGAGACAAATCTATTTCTTAAGTTAAGTGGGTATGTCACTAATTCAAATGGGTCGCCTGTTTTTTCTGCTTAGCCTAAAACCCTGTTTTCAACATTTCCTTTTCCTTCTTTCAATAAAGAGGATATCAATTCCAGATAAGATTTATATATGTCGAATTTAAAAGCCCTTCTTCGCCATTAATTATTAATTGATCGAATTTCAAATAAACCAATACTAAATATTTGGTATTCAGTTTGAAGAAGATTTGAATTATTGACTGTGTCACCAGTGACGGGACAGGTTAGGGATAAACTTTCATTGAATGTGGCTGTAAGTGTAAATGAGAAGGGGGGGCCATGGGCAATGCTCAGTTCTCTGAGCTCCCCATTGCTCCTTCTGGCCAAAAAACAGCCTTAGATCTGCTTAAATTAACAAGGGATATTGATATGGTTTCATCAGGTTCTTCTGATCATGAATTAAATTTGTGGTACCCAAAACCAAACCCAAAAAAGAGTGGAAAAATCTAGTACCGTCCCCTTCTCAGACCTTCTTTTAGCTTATTCAAAGCACAGTTGATGGTGATGGTAAAAACAACAGTCCAATAGTTTCCAAGGTGTCTTTAAAAAGGAAACACCCCCCCCCCCCCAAAAAAAAAATACTAAAATGACTTGAAACTGGGTATTTCTGAAAGTGGGTTCCATACTATAACTCATGTTCTTCAAAACTCTCCCAATTATTGTTGCCAAAATCCATGGCTGATAAGTGATAATGCATTTTTCTTTTACTGTTTTAGTAAACAAGAATGGAATAGTAATTCTTCATCTTAGCCATAATATTTTGGAAGAAAAATGAAAAAGAGATTGACAGTGAAAATGATCCTTTTGTCATAGCTTTGCTTTAGTAATACCTGTGAAAGTTACAAGTAGCAAGAAAACAAAAAAAAAAAAAAAAATCAGATAATTTTAGCATGAACTATGCTGGAATTTTTCTCGTCATTGAAAGTGCTCATGTCTGTGTACCTTATATATGCAAATAGTTTACTTTTTTAAATTACGCAAATTATTAAATTATAATTAAAAAAAGGAAAATATGAAATTAAACAAATTAAAAAAAATCTGTTTAGTTCTCTCTTTCTCTCTCTCTCTCTCTCCCTTTTTTTTTTGGTATTTTAATCATTTTAAATTACTCAATTAAAAAATGTCTTTTTAGCTGTTGTTTCAATTTATTATTTATTTTGTCTTTTTTCATTTATTATTTTGCTTTCAGATTTTCCCTTTCACAGTATCAATGAATCAATCAAAACCTCACATAAATTAAATTATAGCTTTATTTAAAATATATATATATATATAACCAAATTAAAAGTCTTCGCAACAAAAAGGCAGATAATTGCGTTACTTAAATTTTGAGTTATATACTTAATCAGCCATTAACCATGGTTTAACCAGGTTCATTACTTTACTGCATTTTTAATTTAAATTATTTTTTTAATTTGCAAATCTTACTAATGATTAAAAATTTATTTCATTAATTATACTTAAAATTTTTAAATTTTATAAATAAATTATTAAAAAATATATAATTTTTAAAATATTAAAAAAAATAAAAATATAATACCTAATTTTTTATAAAATAAAAAATTTTACTATTAATTAAAACGAAATCGTTAATTAATTACATACTAAATTTACTTGAGTTAACGAGGATCCAATATTGACAAACAATATAAAATCTCTAACCTTCCGAACCTAATGCCATTACTAAATTGACCCTTCTATTAACCAAAATTTTTATAAAACATATTCATAATTAGCTTATAAAAAGTGTTGTCTTCGTTCATTTTTCTAACCTCCCTATAAAATGGAGTAAAGCAAAGCATCTCTCTCTCTTCCTAAAATCTAATCTTCATTTTTTTAATTATAAAATAATAATATTTAAAACAAAAGCTTCATACTTCTCTCTCTCCCTCTCTTCTTTTCTCTATCTTTTCCTCATTCTCTCTTCAGTCTTCACTTTCTATTTTTTTGGTAAATAGAAACAGAAACATCCAAAGACAGCCGCGTTTCAGAGTGGCGATCGATAGAAAGAAAGGAAGAAAGAAGAGAAACCCTAATTATTCTTCAATTTTAGCCTCCGCATTCGCGTTCTTTACGGTCATACCTTCCGTCTCTTTGGCTTTTTGTCTTCTTTACTCATTGATGGTTGTAGTTGGTGGGAATAGCATGGGGTGGGCGTGGCATTTGGCGTGAATAAGTGATGAAGTTAATGGGGGAGTCGCTGTTGCTGTTGTTGAGTCCGTGATGGGCGTAGCTAAGGCGTGGAGGCTTAGCGTGATGCCGGCGAAACTGGCGCTGTTACAGCATCCAAACGGCAGCGTTCTGAGCAACAAGCATGTGTGTTTCAGGTGGCGATCCTCTGCGGCGCAGCCGAGGAAGCCGATCTCGTGGTCGCTTGTCTGTGGCTTGATGCTTTTCTGCTTAGGCATGATTTCGCTCTTTACTGGACACGTGGTGTCTGATCTCGAGTGGTACTCCCAGCGACTTGTTAAACGAAGTCTCTATTTCAAATTGGTAAAGTGAAACAAAAAAGAAAGAAACTTTGGTTTCATTTATGTCTTCAAAATTTTGAAAACTTCTGCCTTTCTTAACATTTTTTACGCTAATTTGATATAAATGCTGTAGGATGGAAGTAATAAAGGACCGATTGATATATGGAAATCTGATTATGCAAAATACTTCTATGGATGCAGCAAAAGAAGTCGTAAATTTCCTCGTACGTTGTATTAATTTATTTGTTTTAAATGCATTTGGTTTATTTTTGGAAACTTTGATGTTCTGTATTAAAAGTGGATTAATAAGGAAATTTGAGTCCTAAACAAGATTTGTTACTCTGCTCAAATATGTTACTTTTATCTGTAACTCATAGCTCCTTTTTCAGTACTTAGTGGATAAAACAACGTCAATGGGTGCAAAATTGTTCCTTTAGATGTTCATGTTAGTTTACTTGTTATTTGAAGTCCACATTTTACTTATTGGGAAGTCCAAATTCTCTGCATTTCTTTAAGTTTGAGATTTTAAATGATGGCAGTAGCTTTGGGTTCTTTTGATCGTAGTCAGTCAATTGTTTGGTTGTGACTTTTGATCTTTTTTGTCTAGACTTGCAAATGCATATCTAGGCTACTCTTAGTTGTATTTCTATTAGCAGTTGATAGTGTTGAAATGGACGTGTACTTAGTACTTCAGAGATCAGAAAGCTAATTGGTTACTACAACGTTTGGCTCTTTCTTACTTGACTGCGTGTTTTGCTTAAATTGATAGATAGCTTTGAATTTTCCGATGTTTATCATGTGTCCGCAGATAATAATGGTGTTTAACTTTGATTATTAAAACTAGAATATCAATGATTTCTTTCAGGAGTGGAATCAGATGGATTAACGCATTCTGAGCAATTTGCTGATGCTTTTTTTTTTCCCTTCTAGCAAAAGTTTTCAGTAAAATGATTCTAATTACCTGATGTCCTGTATCATCTGTTTTTACTTCTTAGAAAAGAATCCATTCTACACTGTTTTCATTTAAGTTTCACCAAACCAGTCTCTTAAGTCCACTGATTCTTTATTTATGTTGATAATTTGATATCTAGATGCTGTACGTGAGCGATCGTCAAATGGTTATTTGCTTATTGCAGCAAGTGGAGGACTGAATCAACAAAGAACAGGAGTAAGTTGGAATTATTTATACATTATGCTATATTTTTGGGTAAATATGAAGAGCTTGTAATCTCATCAGTGACACCTGTAACCTATCTATTACTATAAGTGTCTATGGGGTACTGTTACTCCTGCATTTGTATATAGAACCAATAAGCTTTGCTTTAGTTGAATTGAATAAATTGAGTTCAATGTGCCTCTAAGACTTGAGCATCCTACTGAATTTATTATATCCATTGACCATGGCATGTTCTATTTGTTTAGAATTAATAATTTGTTACTGGCACACAGATATCAGATGCTGTAGTTGTTGCACGGATTCTGAATGCAACCTTAGTGGTACCTCAGTTGGATCATAATTCATATTGGAAGGATGATAGGTAAGTTGAATCAGCTGATTAGAAGTTCTTCTGAATTCATATCATACAATTTCTATGTTACCTTGTTAAGTGTTTTTTTTTTTTACTCTGACATGCAGTGACTTTGTCAATATTTTTGATGTCAACTGGTTCATTTCTTACCTTGCAAAAGATGTTACTATTGTCAAAAGAATTCCTGATAAATTCATGCGATCAATGGAAAAACCTCCGTATACTATGCGTGTCCCAAGGAAATCCCCTCCAGAATATTATCTAGACCAAGTTCTGCCAATACTTAAAAGAAGACATGTAAGACCACTTTCAGATATTCTTATCACTAATTCTATTTAGGCTGATTGCAGAAACAATTTCCACAATTGAACTTTCTGTTTCTTGTTCATTGCCTCTATCATATATATAAATCCCTAAATTGTGTTTTCATTTTTTTTTTTGTATAAATCCATAAATTGTGTTTTCATTTTTTTTTTTTGTATAAATCCATAAATTGTGTTTTCATTTTTTTTTTTTTGTGAAAATAAATGCATTTATTTTCACAAATTGTCAAGACTTCCAGTATCTTTGGATTGAGAAGAGAGAAATTAAACAAGCAGAGTTCAATTCCCTTTTAGTTCACTGGGTTGGATAGAAGTAATAAGCAAAGAAAATAACAATAACACAATTGTTGTAGTTTTGTGTCTATATTTTATGTCTCCACTTTTAAAGAATCTGATTAGTAGCTTAGAAGAGAATTTGGAAGTGACAAATTTCTCTCTCTCTCTCTCTCTCTCTCTCTCTCCTTGTTTTGCCGTTAAAAGGCGAGAGTTTTAACAACCTCCTATCCTTTTATCTTCTCTGTATCTCTCCAATCGTAGTACAATGTTAGCATAATATTCTTATTATACATTTTCTTGTATATTATGCTTTTCATGCGGGGGTGCAGCAGCTAACACTCTGAGAACTTTGTAGGTCCTGCAACTGACAAAGTTTGATTACAGACTGGCCAACAACATTGATGACGAGCTACAAAAGTTGCGTTGCCGGGCTAATTTTCATGCTTTAAGATTTACAAAACCTATTCAAGGGCTTGGACAGAAACTTGTCATGAGAATGCGTTTGATGGCAAAACATTTTATTGCAGTCCATTTGAGGTTTGTTCCAAATTCTAGAAGGGTAGAATTTAACTTATAAAGCTGTGTGCATATCAAAGGAACTTTGACCCTGTTACCAGTTGAGATGTTTCTCGTGATATTGGGTTTTGTTGGTAATCGATGGGGACATATCTGCAATGTAACACCATATAGTTTGGATTTTGTACAATTTCGCTTATTCTGAAATCCCTTCACTTTCAGGTGGTTATCTGTAAGACTTTAAACCAGATAAGCAAGTAAAAGTATAGAATGCCTTCTACTTAAGTGTCCAATCCTCAAAATTGTACAAATGCATTATATATACATTGTGCTTTTATTTTTGACTTTTTATCCAACAATTACTTTCTGCATCAAGGACTCCTGCAGCACATTGACATCTTAGTGCATGTTTATTCAATAGTAGCACATTGGTTCGTACGCTAATGCCTGGAGAAACATTTCTTAAGTCAAATTCTTTTAATTACAGATTTGAACCGGATATGCTAGCATTTTCTGGTTGTTACTTTGGTGGTGGGGACAAGGAGAGATATGAGCTTGGAGAGATACGAAAACGATGGGAAACATTGCCAGTGAGATACCCTCCTTTATGACTTCTGAACCAGTTAATTCTTTAATGTACATCATAAGACATGTTTATAGAATGAATACTGATGTTTTTTTTTTCCTTTTGCCTCCAGCATTTCTCTAGTAAAATTGCACTCATCCTCGAATTCATGCAGGATTTAGATGCTGATGGAGAGAGGAGGCGAGGTAAATGTCCACTTACTCCTCATGAAGTAGGATTGATGCTGAGGGCACTTGGTTTTGCAAATGACACATACATTTATGTTGCATCTGGAGAAATATATGGTGGAGAAGAGACTCTGCGACCACTAAGAGAACTCTTTCCGAACTTCTATACAAAAGAGATGCTTGCTAATGAAGAGCTGAAACCTTTTCTTCCTTTCTCTTCTCGCCTTGCTGCCATTGACTACATTGTTTGTGACAAAAGTGATGTTTTTGTTACCAATAATAATGGAAATATGGCCAAGATTCTTGCTGGTCGAAGGTGAGAAATCTAGTTATCTCTTGCATCATGCTTATTTCTGGTGCAGCCCCATATCTTCCATATAGTGCTAAGTTTTAAGTTAATCTGGAAATCGAACTGTTGAATTAATTTAATGAAGATGTGAAATTTGGACCAGGCTCCAAAGACGTCCACCATGAACAATAATAATGCTCTTAACATGACCATGTGTTAATTTGCATACCTGTAACATGGGTTCGAGGCTTTTGATGGCTAATATTAACCTCTTTGGTGGGCCTATTTTTAACTTAGATGTTCAGTGTTTCTTTGGAGAATATATAAAGCGTGAACTTTTATGACCATCTTCAGTGGAAGGTTTGGTATTAAATTGCTTAATATAGGGTCCATATGTGTGTTTCTTTTTATTTCTTTGCATTTTAAGTTGTTATTTAGCATAGAGTTGTTTCTCTCTAGACTTTCCTTAATTCTTCATGATTTTGTCTGTTGGGATTTAAAGGAGGTATATGGGGCACAAGAGGACAATAAGACCAAATGCCAAGAGGCTCAGTCCTCTGTTGATGGATAGGGATCGGATGGATTGGGATACCTTTGCTAGAAAGGTGAAGGCAGTTCAAAGAGGATTCATGGGAGAGCCGGATGAGATGAAGCCAGGACGTGGTGAATTTCACGAATATCCATATTCTTGTATCTGTGAAAGGCCGCTAGGTGATGTTGTAGACAACAAGGGTGGAGATTCTCGGCCAGAACAAAGAGGAAATCAAGGATCGAGTGAGAGAAGCAAGGAAGAAGAGCTGGTTTTAGGAGCCAAAGAGGATGAAGAAATTTTTCCTGATTAAGGGGAAAGAAAGATGCTACAGGCTGATTTCATGACCAGAACTTGTTTTCTCTATTGATTGACAATTATCTCTAACCAACTAGAACGCCATCTTTTGTTATGCTGGCGGAAAATCTGATGGAACATGCCATTTGAGCCAAAACACGGCCGGGGAAGTTATTCTTGTTTCTTCTCATTTCTCTGCTTGAATCCATGAAAATCTTTGTACAGGGAAAGGGAAGTTTAAGAAGATGCAACTTTTTAAATATATATATATATATATATATTGCTAGGTAAAATACTAAATAGGTAATGTAGTTAGTTATCTGTTATGATTAAAGTACGATAGTGGAGCTTGTTATGCTTGGTAGACTATAATTTAATTTCAAATGTTAATGATCGATTTATTCAAAATAAAGCTCAGTAATCATTTGATACTGGACCTTTGCGTTTCTGCACTATTTTCATGCTTGCTAACTCACAGACACGATGCTGCTAAGATTGGCCCATTATTTTCTAACATGCCGTCTAGCAGCTTACTCTGGTTCAGTCCAAATTATCCGAACGCTTGCAAATGGTATGTTACGGCTGACGATCATCAATGTGAAATAATGCAACATAAACAATATAAATGCACGCAGCTTTCTCCATTAAAAAAATTTTAATTCCAATTTTGATACATATGAATTATATAAATAAATAAATGTTTACACATTCATTTGTATCGTCATTTTATTATTTTGTTATTATTTATTTGTTCTATATTTATAATTTTTTTCATATTATATTTATATCATATTCAACATTATCTTGTCAAAATATATGCTTTGGCTGAAATCATCTAAGAAAAATCCTTACCCAAGTTTAAATCTCCATAACACAGTGGCTTATTAAGTTTTCAACGTCAAACTTCCTTTTCTGATTGATTTTGCATCCATTTGGAGCTTCGATAAAACTAGGAAAAGAAAAAAAAAATCAACCTGACATCATTTCTTGTCAACTGCAGAAAGCGTTGAACTCTTGCCAAGCCTATGAGCAGTTGGAAGCAGCCAAATACACGGATTTTGGTCACTTGCAATTGCAATGCTGCTCTGCAAATGTCAAGCGAAACTACAATGGCGACGTTCCACATACAATCTAGAAGGGCATGACCAAGAGATATCAGATTATAATTCTAAACAAAACTAAATCAGTATGAATATATATAAAATTATCTACTGCTACATCTCAAAAGCCAAAGAAGCAATTTTCGTTCCTAGCTTTTCTCCCTTATCCTAATTTACACAACAGCTACAATGGCGTTGGTCATCCAATAATCTCCGAATTTCTTAAGACTGGATTCCCCAGTTGCAAAGGACGGTACCTCCAATAATCTCAACCTTGGTTATTTCCTGTTATAGTCAAAAGCAGTTATGTTACATGCACCGGCACATGTTCGGCAACAAACAAGGTAAAGTAACGGCAACATTACTTCAAGAATATACAAAGTGATAAAGAAATTTAAAGCTCACCTCTAGTACTCCTACTCTGAGATTTGTGACTTTTGTCATGCGAAACAGAAGGAATTTTCGAGATGATCAATGAGCTTTGTAGGCCTTCCAAGAGCTGTGGACAATAAACAAGATCCATAAGCAGATATAAGTGGCAGAAAGACAGCCATATGTGCATAAATGAATGCTTAAAATGCTTGTGATTAGTGATAATAACAAGTTTTTCCGTCTTTTTGATAAAGGTATCCTATACTAGCATAGGCAATGCAATTTTGGATATGATTGCATGATATGAAAATGATACAAGAAAAATAACTAAAAGCGACACAAAACATGACATTACATATGAAAACAACACGAAAATGACACAAACATATCTAAATCTATAAAACACTTTTAAACACAACATGAAACTTGAAAATAATATGAAGAAAACACGGGTAAACAGATTATCAAGTCTACCCTGGCAGTAGAATACCGAAAAGTAAATGTATATTATTGACATGTACCATTTAACCAAATAAGTTCATTTCATAACTCCATATTGATTTCCTTATTTACAATCATATAGAAATATGGAAAGGATGCTGCTTGTTAAAGTTTCTACACTCCACTACGAGAGGATCGGATCATAATCCAACACCTTTGCCAACCACACTGCCTATTTCATTTTCCTTATTCTCCTCCAGGGGAAATGTTGTTACTACATTCCAAGCAACCTACTTCCAAATTCATCCCTACTGTCTGAAACCAGGAATCTTACACAGAACATGCCCCACCTTTTCTTTTCAATCAAAGAAATTTCCACATCATAACTCAAGGTTCACAGGGGCACAAGATGAACAAGCAAAAAATTCTTCAGTTAATTTTCCACAATAGAGCAATATAATTATCATAAGAATTAATTTCATAATGATACTGCAATATTAAATGCATAAATGATCTCAACTTATCAAAGAAGAAACGACCATATCTGTTTACTTACTCTTGATGTTGGCTGAATCCTTCGATTAGATCTACGAGGTTCAACAACTTCAGAAACTGTTGTCATTGAATTACCATTGAAAACTTTTTCCTCCTCAATTTTAGCCAACCTCCCAGCAGCCGGTGCAAGTTTTGCTTTACTAATCCGTTCAGATTTAGCATTTGAAGTGGAAGTTTTCTTGTGGGGAGCATCGGATGCCAGAGCCCCTGTAGAAAATACTGCGCCTTTTGCTGCCCCTTCAGAACTTGAAAATGATCTAAACTCCATCATGTTATGCTTTCCTGATATATTCTCAGCATTGCTTACAGGATCTGTGGCCACAGCATCATCAGGTTGAGAAACCACAGTGCTGGATAAGCTTTCCTTCTTAGGAATAGTTCTACTAGAAACACCAGGTGGTTTTCCGGACTTGAGAACTCTAGGCTTGGATACAGCCATTCGTGTTTCCTTTGGTTCAATTTTATTCTTTGTTCCTTGGGAATCAGATACTTGAGGCATCAAATATTTCGTAAACTTAGCCGAATCACTTGTTTCATGAGTCTTACTGCTCTGATCTGCAACATAATGTTTGCTTACTTCCATGAACTTTCTCTTCTTTCCTGGCTTAGGAACACCAAAAATAACTCTCGATCCTTCCTTCTTTAAACCAGTACGTATCATTCTGAGTGAATCAGGCTTACTCTCATCTCTGGTGCTTTTACCAATATTAAATATTTTTCCACTTACAGATAAATCCAGCAATCTCGTGTCATCAGGTTTCCAAGATTCCTTAATGTCAAGACTTTTTGCCAGCTTATCTTTCTCTTCGGCCTCCACCATAGGACTGCCCATCCTTGGTCGCTTTTCCCGAGGGGTATCACCCTGAAAAACAGATCAATGACTTAGGATAAGGAAGCAATTATGGTATTATCAGAGAAACATAAATTACAAATATAAGTTAACATATCACCTCCTTGGAAGAGCCATTATTATCCTGAGAACTGGACCATTCAACCCAAGTATTATTCTTCCACATCAGAGAAGGACGAAGAAGCCATGCTTTGACAACAGATGTTTCTCCTTGAGCTGCAATAAAAACAATACAGAAAACCATTATTATTCTCAAAGCACAGGCTGCATAGACTTTAATACTCAGCACATTACAATCAAGGCTGTTAAAACAATGTTGTAGACGGCCACACATACCAGGAAAATGGACAGTAAATGATTGTTCATCTTTCTTGCTCTTCTCAGTGACAACTCCCTCCCACCAGCTGAAAAACAAATACATGAACACAATTTCAGACACTGATTCATATCTAGACAATTAATGTTGAAAGAAATTCATGCAATTGAGGTTCTCCTTCCATCCCTAAACACAACAAGAAAATACGGGATGCAAAATGAGACACACAGCATTTGATCAACGAAAGTGGTCCAGAGACATTCACAAAAAGAGGGCTTAAAATTCTATCTTGTATGCTTAAAAGTTAAAACCTTCGCTGAACATCAGTTTTTTCAAAAGTTAATAAATAATAAATTGTCAGATTAAGAAATGAATAAATTTAGGACTCCATAACAAGAAATATATAGGTTTCTTTAATGCTGGATAGTTGTTAACTTGTTTTATGAAGTGACTTATCCACAAACCAAGCACAATCTATTCGAAGGGTTTCTAAGAAATTTTCCAATATTAACCTATAGAAATGACAATAATGTAGAATTATTAGTTGTGCAATTTATCAATATTTATGAAACAATTTTTACACATCCTTTCACCATTGTTTCCAATTCAGCTAGTGAGAATTTAAAATATACATACATATTCATCTTGCAATATTTTTTTTGGGGGCAATATAACAAATCACACGTGTTGCTAGTTTGGCTAGCAAATATTGACAAATTATCCTACACTACTTCCTCATAAATTCATATATATTTTTTAATGCCCCCATAATCTTCAACGGTACCATTGCCGTCCAATGCACATCAAGAAGATATAGCAATTACTGCATGCATACCTATCTTGCATCCATAAATCAACCCTATCTCCAACAGACCAATTATAGTCCCCCATGGCTGCCCTGCGTCTCTTCCTCGTTCCTTCAAATGGCATGGCTAAAATAGGGCGAGCAGTGCGTATCCTGGGTGCCGTATCCCCTTCACCTTCAAGTTCCACCCATTCCTTTAGCTTATCACCATCTATAAGATGAGCAGTCAAAACAGGTTTGTTAAGAAAGCATCCTCAATATATGTGCATGAGACAAAATGTCTTAAGATTCTCTACCGAGAAAATGCTTTTACGAAAGAAACCAAAAATCATAACACAAAAGGTCTGTAGACAACTACGTTAGAAAAGCAAGATACCCTCTGCTGCATTTAATCAATATTCTCTCCCCCCCCCCCACAACAGAAGTACGCATCACACAAACAAATTCCAAATTCAGCATAGAGATAATCACACAATAATCCCAAAAGAAAATGGGAAACTGGGTACGCATTAACTAGGAGTTACATAAAAATTAATGATTTTCTGACACATCTGCTTTACTAGCTATAACCGTTCAGTTAGTTCAACATACAATAAGCATGATAGCTTACCCTCTGATCGCAGTTCATTGTAACGCACGTAAGCTTTGCCATCTTTCAAATCCAGAATATCAGCCAGGAACCACGCTGCTTTCAAGCCATCTCCATCCCTCAACACCTATAAAAAAAAAAAAAAAGGAATGGCGTAAAAGTGCAAAAGAATCATATACAAAATATAAGGTAAAAAAAAAAATGTCAACAGCAACATTTCCTTACAGT
The DNA here is from genome assembly GCA_038382065.1 of Adansonia grandidieri. Classification (NCBI taxonomy): domain Eukaryota; kingdom Viridiplantae; phylum Streptophyta; class Magnoliopsida; order Malvales; family Malvaceae; genus Adansonia; species Adansonia grandidieri. The sequence continues at coordinate 13,917,367 of JBBYHK010000022.1, read as the reverse complement.
AATTACGACAAATGCGTTCAAAATTTTTTCAAACACAACTACATCAACATATTTCCATCAAATACAACTGCACCAATAGAACTTAATAAGGTATTAAATTTCAACTAACAATCAAAAAGCTTAACTTATATTTAAGTGAAAGGTACAAACCTCAACACGGGAACCCTCCCTTATATTCTTATCTTTTGAAGTTTCCCCTGCTTTCCCAGGTTCAGTCTGAGTGATCATGGAAGCTGGTCCAGACCCAATCTCGGATTCAGAAGTAACTCCTTTAGTTTTGGCAATGTCTGAAGCTTTGCGGCCCTTTTGTCCCTTTTTATCCTTTCCACTTGCTGCAGCACCACCCAAAATGCCATCTGTTAACCTAGAATGATCGTCCATAGACTCTCTGGCCATCTCCATAAGAGTTGGTGACTTTCCATGGTCATCTCTTTGCTTTTCCCTCTCGTCTACTTCACCTTCTTTTGGATGCCTGGTGGATGAACCAGGAGCTTCCACACTACCACCTTTGTCTAAGTGTTCTGTGATATCACCATTTGGCTCAGAAGATGCTTGGGAAAGTTTCCAGTATGACTCTGGACCAGCTTCTACCAATTCAGTCAATGGGAAAGGCTCACCCATAGCAACAATCTTTCCAGCCTGTGATACAGCTTCAGCTGCCAGCTCAGCAGCTTTAACAATGGCATCCATATTTTCAGCTCGCTTTGAGGCAGCTGACGCAGCCTCTACCCTCCTTCTAGCAGCTTCCCTTGCAGCAATGATAACAGAATTAGAACCTGTAGCAGCATCTTGACCCCTCAAGATGGATGCAGGAGTAGCCTTGCCAAGCTTCTTCACACTATCAAAAGCGATTGCATTAGTTGGAATAGCACTTCTGCAGTCACTTGAAACCAATGCTTCATCAGCCATCAATTTTGCTTGTAAGGCAGCATTTGCAGCAACATTGGCAGCCGCAGCTGCAGCCTTTGCAACAGCAGCAGCTGCTGTTATTGTAACAGATGCAGAAGTCAATTCAGTTTCCAAATCTGGTGCCAACCCAGAATTTTTGTGCTTGTCCAACTGATTCCATATTTCTTGACTGTGACCGACAGCAGCTGCAGCAAGAGCAGCAGCATCCTCTGCCTGCTTTTGAGCCTCCTTGAGTTTACCACTGGTCTCCTCAGACAGAGTAGCCCTCTGATCTGAATGTTGGTCACCCTTGTTGAGATGATCAGCGGAGACAACCGTAATGAATTTGTCAGAGGATGACTTAGAAACAATGCTAGCAGGGGCTGTAATGGCAGCAGATGCAGAGGCATGACCAGTCACAACAGTGGCCGAAGCAGACTCCGTTTTAGAGGACAGAATAATCTGCCCAGGATCCTCAGAAACTGTAGACTTTTTTCTCTTTCTAGGCTTTGGATCAGCAGAACGCTGACCAGGTGTTACTGTTGCCTTTTTTGGGTCAAGCAGGGGAGTACCTGCAAAAACAGCAGGACTCCCACTCTGGACCATAGGAACTGTGGAAACCTGCTTCATGGCAGAAGAATAAGCCACAGATGCTTCTCTTACAGGAGTCAAATTAACTGTTTCTGTAGTAGGAAGCACAGGAAAACGAACATTGCAATCAAATGCAGAAGTCTGTGGAACCCAAGGGCCACGGAAAGGGGGTTGGGAAATCCAAGGAGCATTAGGTCCAACAAAATTCCTTATAGGTGGAGGATGCATGGGAGAGAGGGCCTGCTGATAATCCATAACTGCACCCCTCGGAATGCCTGTAGGTTGAAGGGCATCACCAGAAGGTGTAGGAATACTCCAAAGTGGTGATGAAAGGGGGATCATTGGGTTTACAATTGTTGTTGGAGTACCCTCGCTGGTAGACCGACTAGCAGGAGAGGATGTAACCTTATTCTGAAGTGTGTGTTGTTTGATTGATTGATCAGGAGTTTTAGCACCTGAGCATCTCAACCAAGGCATTAGGTTAATAGACAGAAGAATCAGAAGAAAAATAATTCAACAACTCAAAGTCAAGACAAAATACCCATATGTGTATGCAGTGGAGTTTCAGGGTTAACAAGCTGCGATTTTTGAGAATGTACCCTGTCCATACATGCTCGCCAGGCGTTCTCCCATATAGTTCTTCCACCGTCTGCAGAAAAAAAAAAGTTATTAAATCTGTATAAAAAGGCCCAAGGCAACATGGTTAGAGATAAGAAAACCTAACCAGGTCCCCCAAACGCTGAGATCATATATGCCTCATCAGGTGCTGTTCCTTGACTGCAGCAACAAGGTTCAAATAATTAGATAGACGTGCTCAAAATTCCAAAAGAGAGAAGCAAATACCATAGACAACTAGATTTGACAATGATATCAAAGCACATGTACAAAATCTCAATACATGCACCATGTATATAAGACTGATCGATGGTAGTTTCAGGCCCCAGAGAAAAGAAAAAGAAAAAAAAAAGGGCCTCAGAATAAAAACGAAAACATTCACTGCAATACAAATATATATATATATATATATAAATCAAAATGAACGAGAGTTGCAAAACTTACATCAGAGCTCCATATACAAAAATCTGAGCACGTAATTGAATTTGTTGCAAATCTGTAAAAGGCTGGTGAAAAACTGCAGATGAAGAAGCTGAGGTGTTCAAGTCTCGCAAACTAGATACTGAAGTAGAAAGAAGACCAAATGGTTTTATATTACCACCTTCCATATGTCCACAGTGCTGCATCTCATTGGATTGTACAAGCTGGCCAATTCCAGCTAAACTTAGTGATGCACTACTTGTTCTATCACTCCTTTCTGATTGTCTTGCAGGAGTCGTTTCTTTTGCAGCAGTTCCCTTTTTAGCAGCTTCCTTTCCTGTGCTCTTACTACTTACTCGTCTTGTTCTACGCACAGAAGTCCCTTTGGAGCCACCACGCATATTCTCCCTCTCAGATGCCTGAAGATTTGCATGACTCACTTCTTGAGCAGCCTTGGCACCCACTTCGCTTAACCTAGAGGTTGATGGTGTTCCCTCCACGAACTTCTTGTTGTATGAACACAAAGTGCACGAGAGATAGAACACAACCAGAATGAAAAAAATTTAAAAAAAAATAGCACCACAGAAAACTTCTCAAAATATTTCAACTAGAAGATAAGATCAGGAAATAATTACAGCACATAAAGGTCAACTGAACCAAACAAAACATCACTTTTGGAAAATGAAATTTTACCGAGGATATCGTGCCGTGTTGCACAGCAGAAAAAGGTTGCCAATTCTTGCCAGCATCTTTTTCAGACAAATCTGCCAATAAAGGTACCTCAAAGGTGAAAGTTCTGTCTCCTGTAGATGCATCATTTCCTTTCGTATCTTGAGAAATAGACTGCTCTGTGTTTGTTTCCCCATTCATGACCCCAGAAACAGAAGCACTTTGACCTTTGCATCCTTTCACATCATCCTTTTCAATTTTACTTTGTGATTGCTCGGTTTTAATGACAATCGGAGAGCCACATGAAGGATTGTCAAGATCAGCACTACTACTTCCGCTTTCCATCACCAGAATCTTAGTTTGAGATTCAGATGAAGGTGCAGAAGGAATAGAAAGATTATGAGTCTTTGAATGATCCCCTGCAACATCAAATTAATCCATCAGAAGTATAACATGGAATAATGTGGGAAGGAAAATGGAAAAACTGATGAAATAGAGTCAAATGAAAATGAACCATGAAAGAGGCTTAGCATGCATTTGATTTATGGATTGTAAACAAATAGACAGTTCATAAATAACCCTTAAACAGGATATAACTTCAAAAGCAGAAATTCAAACAAAAGGAGATATATCTCAAGAACCTTGGGGAGGTGGGAGGGTGCCCAAAAAAAAAGAAGAAAGCAAACCAATGTTTTAACAAAACTGACAGAGAACAGATCTAAGGGACAAGACTGGGGAGGGTAAACAAAGGATTCTAACATGACAGGCTTAAAATGTCTAATTATAAATACTTCATAAAAAATAAAATTATAAAGAAACTCACTATCAACATGATGCTCTGCAAAATGGCCACTGATCTTCTCTCCAGAAACTAAATTGGGGTCACTATCTTCAGGATGATTTTGGACTGCATCATGGTAGAGTCCCTTTGAAGTTGAAGGCACTGAATTTGTCGATGTCTTGTTGTTCTCTTGAATTGATACAGCACCTGAGGGAAATTTTTTGTTGCTGACATTAATCTTATGGAGTTTTCAGCCAAGAATATATGCTTCATAAAATATAGCAAAATAGTTCACAACCAACCATTCATTCATCAAAAAAATAAAATATTTCAGAAAGAACTACAATAAGTGAAGGAAAAACCACCATAATAACAAGATCTACGCAACAGTAAACAGCTATACCATATTCCAGAGATGATTAGTAGGTAAACCAAGGAATCATATTGATCATAATAGCTCACCTGCAGCTTCTGAAGAACCCCTTTTAGAAATAACTTGAGCTTCAGCACCATCACTCCCTCTCACCGTTGAATCAGAGACAATAGATGATGCATGCACATCCTTTGTGACTCCGTGAAGTGTCAGGTCTCCACTTTGGCCCTCATCATTAGAAGGATCCTCCAACAAGGACTGAGCAACTTTCTTACAAGAGGATTGTCTGCCAGTCTCACAAGGTGCACCACTGTTTGTTGTCAGTCCAGAAGTCTTCATGATTGAGAAACTTGCTTCAGAAAATGACACTTGACCCTTTTTCTGTTCAAAACCAGCAGCAGCAGAAAGACCCCTGCTGGAAGGCAAAAGAACACAATCCACTGTACCAAAGGAACACCAAGTTAGCAAACAATGCAGGATGGATAAAGGAAGGAAAAATGAAAGAAAGAAAAAGCTTAGTTAGCAGACTTAATGCTTCAAAATATACATACCAGACTTGCCACTGACAGCAACGTTAGATTTTAAATTTGAAGCTAACTCATTTGCTGTGCCACCAGTGCCCAAAGATGAGTCAACTCCCTTCATTACAAGCACAGATCCATCATCCTCACAATCTACGTTACCACAATCAGAAGACAATTTGGTGTTTTGATTTGCAGCAGCTGAAACACTTTGATCAGATTTATAATCATCATTCTGTTCAGGGACTATATATTCTTCATATACTTTCATGGGTTCAGCCCCCAAAGTATTTCGGGCACCTTCACCTTCACCCTTAGAACCTTGACCATCCACTAACAACAAACATTTCTCAGACTTGCTGCTCAAGATTTTTGTATCAGGATGGCAATCACTTTCTAACAAATCCTTCTTCCCAACAGCATCACATGCTATCTCCACCGCTGAATCCAACTTTGGCTCAAGACTTGCAGAAATTTGAGTATCAGTATTGCAGTCACTCCCATGCTCCTTAAGGGTAGTATCACCATCAAAAGGCATCACTGTTGGGGATATGTCATATAATTTTCCTTGAGACAAGGCAATGTCTTTGGATTTGCCGGTCTGCAGAGGACTTTCTACACCCAAGCCCTCACTGCACCCTTCCACCATATGAAGGTCAGAATTCCCTTTCAAAATCCTATCAAAAGGCTCACCCACAGAAGCTATAATATTTCCAATAGCATGTCCATCTTCCTTAGATTGGTCGTCCACGGCTGGATGCTTCTGTCCAAGCGAGGTAATACTTGCAACTGCATTTTCAATCAAGTTTTCCCCATCAATGTGAATTTCTTGGCTCAAATCAACATTTTCCCCTGCCAAACTATCCACATTTTCATCAATGATATCATTTTTTAAATGTGTGGTATCTTGGCTATCTACCAAAGCACTACTTGCCACAGAGGGAATCACAGTATCAACTTGTGACCCAGAAGCAAATTTATCCTCCTGATCCCTGTTATCTACAGATTGATCAACCGAAGCTTCCACATTTTTATTAACAACAATATGTTCACCATCTTTAGACTCATCTCTCTCAGTCACAAGTAAGTCAGTATTGCTGGTATTTAGATCTTTCAATGCCCCATCAACAGATGCATTAAATTCATGTGTTTGAGAAACATCTTCAACCAGCTGATGATCTCCTTCTACATCACCTTTTAACCCAGAAAATTTTCCTGGAGACTCACATATTTGTAATGCAGGCTGTAAGTCATCCCCTACTTTAGAAAGACCACTATCTCCGTGTTTCAAACTAGGCTCCATCTGATTTATTATGCAGCCAAGTTCATCACAGGCATCTAAATTTTTACTAATAGTTTGACCAGGAATAGTTTCGTCCTGTCCTACAGATTTTAATAGCATTTCTACAGATTCTGAGGAGGCCGCCTCAGACCAGACATTGTTGCGCCTAGAAATCAAACAAGATTCAGCTGCACATGAACTAAATGCAATCCCAGTACTCCCCCTTGAAAAATCTTCAATCCAATGATTATCTTCACTACCTTCAATGTCGAGAAAAACTTCAGTTTCAACCAAACTATCAAATCTTAAATGCCCATGAAGGTTATCGTCAAAATCAAATCTTGGTAGAGCATAAGGGCGTAAAACAGGTGGAAATATATTGTTCCCTTCACCAGCTAAATGAAGATTCTGGCTTTTGGAATCATTGTCATCATAATCCATGAGTGTATCCCTACAACAGGAAAAGTTTAGAAGAAGAAAACGGTTGTCGAATTGCAGTTCAAATGCTACACAGACAAAGTGGTCAGGCCCCAGAGTTTTAAGACTACCCCAGTACAGCGTGAATTACATAGGAAAGATGAAATTTTAGAAACTTTCTCCAAACAGAACAATCCACATTACCCAACCAACTACTTCCTATAGAGTCGAATACTAATTTACAGTTCAAAGAATAGTCAATTCAAATGGATTAATTAATCAATGGGAAGCATAGAAAAGATGCCAACTGCTCATGCAGAAAGAGCAGAGAGGCATAAATGATGGTGCGGAATCTCTTCTCCTTCCCGATATAGCATGAATATCTGATAAACTACATTTACAAATTTTGATGCATTCAAGGTCAATTTAAAAAATGGAAAATGTCCGCGAAATTTTCGTTTGCAGTAAACATAAGCAAAAAACAGAAAATTTAACAGTTGAAACTTCATATCACATCAAGAAAAGAGAACGGGGTCAAAAAACCAATATAGGACTAACTAAATAGTATAGAACTAAAATTACATAAACATATGGGAAAAGAAAAATTATGCACTTCCATTATTCACTCCCTAGGCCCCAGGAAGACGCTAATATGAACCTAGAATATGCCAACACCTTAATCCTAGAGTTTTGTCCACCAATGAACATGTTTTCTCTAAAAACTATTTACTATGAGGAAGCCTTGACAACTGCTCATAGAATTTTGCATTCATTGGCAAATAAAGCTTGGAGGATTCAGCTTTATGAGTTACAGAAGCCAAAAGAAAACGTCAACTTGGTCAATTGAATGCAAACTTAGTGTGATAATTCAAACATAAATCAATTTAAACCAACTATAGATTACGTTAAAAACTGAAATCTTTCAATAACAAGTAGGTTTGCTTTTGCTTTGTCGGAATTGAGAATAAGAATTATTATCTGATAGGGTTTAAAAACTTTACAAGCAGGAGTACATAACTGCCATGTCCTCTATATAATGAAATCATCAATAAAGTATTAGCTTAATATATTTAGTTAAATGGAAAGGCAGCAGGTATAAACCCACCTCTGGAGTTTGAAAACTCCACTGCAGTATACGAAAGGATAATAATCCTTAAGAACAAAAAGAAACATCTATCTTTCTTCACTTATCAGCTAGTTGCACTCAGATATCAATACCACCAACTAACTTCCAACAAAACCCTAGCTCAAACAATTAACTAGTCAACTGTGAATTAAATTAAACAAAAGCTCGAGCTCAAACACATTAGCAATTATATAATCATATTAAAAGAAAAGAAACTGATTTGACATAATTGACTGAGCTACAGTCAATCTTGAAAATACAAAAAAGAACTTACTTCCAATCTATTTAAGCGAACAAAACCCAAAAATTTAACTGTAAACTTTAGCTAACACTAAATCCACCGGTTCAAAAAGATAAATGTTTTCAAGCTCTAATTGAACACGAAAAACGAAAACCCTGAAAGAAAATTTGTAATAAAAAACAAGTAGGAATATGAACAGTTACCAGAGCAAATAAGTCTAGAGACGCTACCTCCCTCCATCCGGTGATGAAATCCCTAGCCGTTTGCACTCAACTCTTCCCTAATCATACGGTCATTTACTGCACCAGAAAACTCCAATTCAAAACAAAACCATTTTAACCGCACCATAACCAAAAAAAGAAAATTTACCAACAAAGAGAAAACCAAAAAATAGAACATAAGAGAAAAGGAAAAAGAATTGTTTGAGTAAAACCTAAGTTAACGAAAGAGTAAATTAATTGAATAATTAATTAGTATCTGTGACTTACCGGACTCTTGAATTCTCCGGCGGATCGAGTTAGGGTTTCGGTGAATCGAAGTAAAAATAAGTCAGTGAAAGAAAGAAAGAAGGTTTTTTCTGATGTGTAATACGGCGAAGCGCTTGTTTGGGTCTCTTTTTCTCGCGAAGGGAATTTGAGAAACGATAAAAACGAGTGATGGTGATCGAATTTTGAAAAGCTGAGGGGTCCAGTCCGGAGAACTCAAAAAATTGGCGATAATCATATGGCCCTCAATATTTCGAATATGACACGTGGATTGTTTTTACACATTGATTAATGTTAACGACACCGCCACTCTTCGTTTCTTCTACGACAGACGAGTCCTTGCGGTTCGATTTACATGATGTATGTGAAAGTTCACGCTGAGGATGGTAATTGTGACCCATGAAATTTGACTACGTGGAATATCTGTTCCTTATTTTTTATTTTTTAAATAAAAATCCAGTGTCACGCCTGCTGGAGATCACGTGGCGGAAGAAGGTTGGTTGGAGACATATATCTATTATTTGCACTTATTATACTAGATTTAACACGTTCGTAAAGATAGATAAATTTTTTTAATTTATTTTTTGAAAAAATTATATATTTTAAAATTTTAAAAAAATAGTAATTTTTTTAAAAGTAAGAAGTGTTTTTTTTAAACAAAAAGGTAAGTAGTTTTAATAAATAAAATTAGTTTTTATTTGATATAAATAATTTTTTAATTGTGTGTAGCTTGAAATAAATAAGTATGATGTAAAAATAAATTAAAATATTAAAATATTTTTATTTTTAATTTATTATTTTAATTTATTTTAATTTTATAATAAAATAAATTATTAAATTAATATCACTTAATTTATATCACTAAATTAAATTATTTATTTTATAATGGTATAGGCACGGTCTGAAATTTTTTTAGTTTGTTGGCAATGATTTTAGACTGTTTGATCGGAATTACCAATCCAACACTCGCGGATGTGACGAAAAGTAAAAAATTGGGATGTAATTGAATATTGATAAAACTTTTAGGAAAATCTACACAATAATCCACAAAAAGCTCATTAATATAATAATTTTTAATGAATTCTAAAATCTATATTATATATAAAGAATTGAGTTTGTATCAAAATCAAATGCATTAATTTAATTAAATAAAATTTAAAAAAATATATATTTAAGTAATAAAAGTTAAAATTAACGATATTTAAGTTTTTTTAATTTTAATAAATAGGTATACATAAAAAAAATTTATACTTTTTTAAATTTTTTTAAAAAATAACTACTCACTTATATTTTAATTTATTATTATTTAAAATAATATTTTTATTTAAAAATTATTTTCCCCCTAACTTTTATGGATTTAATAAATTCTAATATTGTCCAAAGTACTATTCCTAAAATGTAAATCAAATTTTCTTACACAAGGGACTTGGTAATTCGCGTATTCGTATCATATTCGTATATTTTGTCATGTCATAATCGTATTTAAGATTTTTTACATTTATATCAATTTCGATATATTTATAATTCATATTAGATAGAATTTTAGAATGTATTCGTGCCATGTTATTTTAATTTTATGCATGTCATATACGTATAATCGTATCAGATATTATCAGATCTATGCATTTTTTAATTGAAAAATAGCTTAACTGCTTTTAAAAATCCCTTGTGTCGGGAAAAAAAATTGAACTTAAATCAGCAATATAAGATTTGTATAGTTTATTAAATGGAGGAAAAAAATCAAAATCTTGTCACTGGAATCCCTAATTCAACTTTTGGAGGGAAAAATTGGGTTTCTTTGATACAATGCGTAAAGCTTGGCACTCTGCGTCTTTAATACTAGTGCTAGTAATGGTACATAAAATAAAAGTCGTCCAATCTTGAAAGTTTCTATGCTCACTTTCCAGGGAGAAAAAAAAAATGGATTCCTCGATAAAGACTGGAGGAATATGTGAAAAGCATTACTACTGCGTAAATATATATGCGTCCTTCCCTTGTTTGCTATAAATACAAATATATATATATATATATATATATTTAATGGTGGTTGATGTTCTATAGAAATATAGACGGATGAGATTGAATTAAATTTATTAATTTTTAAAATTTTTATTTGAAGTTTAATTTGATTCATCAATTACGTGTAATTCAATTTTTTTTAAATTATATATTAAAAATTTATTTTTAAAATTTTTAATAAAAAATAAATGAAAATTTTATTTATTAAATAACAAAACTCAGTACACAAAAAATGGTGGCCTACTTTGTTCATGAGGAATAAGCTGAAAAAATACAATGTCGAATTTATTTATACCTAAAAACTACATAAATATTTTTGTTGTATTTCCAAATAATTGATTGAATTTAAGTTGCTTTGGTTATGAATGATTTAATTTGATGTTACGAGTCAATTTACTCACTCTCTTTATTAAATTACTTTAAAATATAATTAAAAAATTAAAAATAAATATAATATTAGACTTATTTTGTTATTTTAAATTTTTTGCACTTTTTAAAATTAAAAAATTACCCATTTTTATAAAAAAAAATTACTCATAATTCTTTAAAAAACTACCTATGTTAATAAAAAAAATATTATTTATTATTTATTTTGAAACACTCACAAAGAGAGTGTACCCAATTCTAATTATATATAACATATATTCGGATTTGAATATAAAAAATATAATTATATTTGATATTTAGATTGTCAAAAGATTTAGGGAACTTCTGAGTTATTGTCAGAATTATTTCTATTACTATTGTCTATGCTGTAATACCTTTGCAATTGCTTTTATCAGTCAAAGTCGAAACAGAGAATCTAGGGTGATGTTTCTTTAGAACTTTTTTTTTTTTTAACTTTCTTTTGGCCAATAATGTTGACAGAATTTGAAAGTTGAAGCCATGGAAATGAGTAAAAAAATGAGAATCATCCAACTTTAAAGTACTGCCTAATTCAGGATGAATTAAAGTAATATTTGTTTACTGTAAACCTGCAGGTTGTTCTTGACGGCATCTCAAAAGAGGAAAAATCCTGGAAAGCATACAAGATTATGATGTACAATGAAATTGATACAGAATTACAAGTAAAGATGATCGACCAGATACCTAACCTTCGGTCAAAAGCTGCTATTATTGCTTACAAGTTTGCTCACAAACTCACATCCACCATGGTTTCTCTGTTAAGTCTTTTGAGAAAATGTACCTGAAACTTGAACTATAGGGCAACCATTCAATAACCTGAGATGACTTCTTCTTGGATTTACCATCTATACATTTCTGTATCGAATTGTGGAGCTTCTTGTCGACATTTTCAGTAACCCAATCCAGGAGATCATCTGAGCTGATAGAGGCTTCTTTCGCAAACCTTTCGAGTACTCTTGGTAGAAATACTTTCTTAGATTTCTTCACAACTACATTTGCTTGAAGAAACTCTCTTTTTGCAACTTCTAACTCTTCTTTAACATTTGATGCTGTGTAAACTTTTAACTATATGAAAAGTAAGATGAGCAGATAATAGGTTAAGATGTTGTAGGATGGCTTGAAAAATAAAATAATATGACTTATCCAACATATATCTGGACATGAGTACGAGGACACGACCCTCAAATGTCAAGAAAAAAAACTTAGAAAAACTTGAATATACCTATGTTAAATACATATCAGTATCCGACACTCACACCTGAATCCATAATCTTCGAAGCACTATTTGGACCATTTCAGTTCCATAATCTCTAGGTTTTAAACTACCAACACTATTTCCAGGAAAAACTGAACTAGAAGTTCAATTTCTGCTTGATATGTCATCCAAATACAGCACAAAAGCTGATGCAGCCCCTTGATTTCTTCTACAATTTTTTTTTTTTGACTAGTAAAAGGTGCATTATTAAAGTATATCATTACCACGATATGCATGTATAGCAAGACAGTACTTAAAATTCCAAAAGATCACTATCATTCGTTCTCCAAGTGATGTAAAAACAACATATTCAGATACCCTTCAGATTTTCTTGTCAAAACTAAATTTTTATTAGGAACCGAAATGGATCGATTAAATGTAAACCCGAGTAAATGATGGTCCTACAATCTTCGAAAGTCATACTGCATTACCATGTAAAAGAGAAGTAGAAGTTACCACAGGATCAGAAAATGCTCCAGTGCAAAGAGCAAAGCAGGCAAGTGGTTGGGGATATGGAAGACCAAGTTTTGAACTGATAAACTGCCTTTCTTCGCCAGATTTTTTCCTTAAAGCAGTTGAGACGATGGTCTCTAGCCACTGTTATTTAACAAAAGCAGATAAAACAAGTGAAATATCTGGAAATTGGCATTTTCCCATGCATCAAAAGAAGCTGTGGGAGGAGATTTTCACTGCAAAAATTTAAACCATCACTAATACTATATATATATATATATGTATGTATGTATGTATATATACACATATGCATATGCTATTTTGCTATTTTCCATGAAGTTAGTGAAATAAGAGCAGGCCAACTGGCTCTTCCTTTCTGGTTTTACTAAAGGATAAAGGTTATTGCATCATATCATAGCCGGGAATGAGTAACTAAAAATCATGAGAATGGCTAAGTTGTTTTGATCCTTGAACGGAGGGGAATGATGTGAAATTGTTGATAGATCAGCCATCAAATTATAGCATATCAAATCGAATCATAATCGTCTATCAACGCATGTTACGAGTATTGCAAGATTATGAAATATAAACCCATGTAATACCCGTCCAATTCGAGGTGTGCGAAAGCAAAATATCGACTGCTCTATGGCATTTGCACTTATGATATGGCCACCAATGTTGTATGCAGCCTGCACTATACAGAAAAACTACCTATGAGTTTTATCGATTTAATAACAACCAGATCATGAAGCATAAATAGAAATAAAATGTGGTGAATAATGTTGAGAGAAAACTTGAATTTCCTAACAAGGTTGACACACTTTCTTAAGATGTCATCATGCTTCCTAGCTACATTTTAACATTATGCGTCATTTGAAAGCCTGATCCTAAAAAAAATCCTCTTCGATTAAGATAAAAGAAGAGGAGAATGGCAGAAATTTTTTTTTTCGGGTTTGGCTAAAGAAAAGGACTACCTTGTGAAATAAGGCTAACCGTCTCAAAGAACTGTGGGGAATTCCATATGCTAAATATGCCTGCAAAAGGCAAAGAAGGGAGTTAATAATAGTAAAAACAACAAAAGAAAAAAATCAATAACCAGTTTAATAAATGTAAGCTTACATGCATAACAAGGGCATTGTACACATTGATCCAGAATGCCATTTGAGCATTATATTCCATCTGGCTTACTGTCACTTTTTCTAATTGTTCCACTAGAGCTCTGAAATTGAAGAAGCGATGCAAAAATGTAGGTTAACTAAGGAACCATTAAACCTTAGTTTGATGTGAATGGCAAGATAAAAAGAGAAGTTCTTAAATTGCTCTATATCTATATAATCCGTCTTCACTTGCATAATTATATATGTACCTATGGATATATAATACACCAACCTGTAGTTACTAATGGCATAAGATGCACGAGAAAATTTGTTCTTATCAGTTGATATCCAAGATATTTCGACATTGGACATGCAGGAGAAATCCTGGTCCTCTCCAACGCTGCGTCTAGGAAGTACAACATTAGTTGATGACCTTGACAACAAAGGTGATCGGTTTTTCTCAGAATTCAGAGATGTTGCTCTACGGAGCCAGCAATATACTGCTGCCATACATCTGACCATCTCCTCGGACAACTTGCTTGGACATTGGTACAGGTGATCTTTCAGAGTTTGCAGAACTGAGGCTTTCTCCATCCCCTGAACCTTCTCCTGAGCCTCAAAGTTAACTGAGGATAAGAAAATGTGGACAACAACATGCATAGTGGATGTCCCATGTGAAGACAATCTCATGAAGCACGGACATTACATTTAATTTTTTTATGTTTTTCTCCATTCATATAACTATTGGAACACTCAATCAAAGCATGAAAAACTGAATTCAAGCCAAGCCAACCTTTGACCACCAAAATCTTAAAACTCTTTATCTTCACAGACTAATGTCAGAATTAGCTTTAAAGTGAACATTAAAAAAAAAGAATGAAAGAAAGAAAAGAAAAAACAGACAGTTGTAACGAAAAAGAAAGTTAGAGTATCCATATTTCTTACCTTAACTGGGTGTGAACATGTCCTGTCGTATAGAATGTCATTTTTTCTACAGAACTGTGAAGCATCAATACTTCTAGAGTTTCTTTTCCCCGAGTCATGTGTGGAAACTAGAGCTTGCAAAGGTCTCAGAGGAAACTTTTTTGATGAACAAAATGCACTTGAAATAATACTTGGGTGTTTCCTTGAAGTATGTTTTGTACGAGCAGGAGAAGCCTTGCCTGAGCTTTGCCCGGAAGGGGGCCGACTAACACAATGGTCAAAAATACTCCTGTATAGAGAAAGTACATGTTGCTCACGGTTTGCAACCTCTTCCTCAAGCAACTCAATCTCTGCAATCAATTCCTTTGTCTGAAATTAACCAATGTAGTTGTCGAGTTATTTCAAGCAGAATGCCCACAGCAGAACTCATACATATGGATAAGAGATATGTGAAACATGTCAATAGACATAATACAAGCAATTCTACCAAAATTACATGTCGAATAGTAATTCTTGTTGTGTAGAGAATGAAACCTAGGGTAGACCAAGCTCTCATATACGTTTTGGATCAGTGATTTTCAAGCAGGTCTGAGAAGTTTTGAAATGTTCTTTTCTCATTGATTTCTGTATCTTTTTAATCTGATACATGAGAAATTCTGTTGCCTGGTTGCAGCAGATATGGTTTTTGCAACAGCTAAGAAGTCCCATATTATCAGTGGTAATGTTACCTGTGCGGCAAAATGCCTATGTCCTGGAGATAAAGTGCTCGAAGCCCGGCCCATTGCTCGCTCAAGCATAATTTGCATAGATTTTTCTTGTTGCAAGCGTAATTGCAGCAGTTCAATCTGAAAAATTGGGAAAACCATGGTTAATGCTACTGCTGAAAGTGCAGCCAGTGATGCCATTGTTTTATATGCAAATTAAGCCTTTCATACAATTTACATATACATAAAAGGTCATTACCCATTTATGGTCCAAGTGGAACTAAAATAGTTCACCTTCACCAAAGAACTTTTACATAAAAGTGAGTGGCTAATTCAATATATGAATATATTGTCGAAGCTTACATCTTTCTCCAAAGTGGCTCGCTGGTTTAATGAAGTATTCTTGTTCCTATAAGTAGAGCGATCATGAAGAGGACTCGGACTCATATAAGCCCTTGATAATGGAGATGCCTGCAATGGTTCACATTCGAAAAACGATAGTAAAAATGTAAATCAAAGAAGGCTTTTCTTGGCATTTTTATAAATTGTATTCTCACATGTAGTCTCTTCTGCTCTTTCTTCTCGGGATGCAAAACAACATCTCTTGAAACATCCAAATTTCTGTCCGAGGCACTGGAAAGAACTAAACAGTCATGATGATATCTAAGTGACTCTGATAATTACAATCAGTTTTAGAAAGACTCATTACTAAAAAATTGCACTAGTAAACTTAATCAAACAAATCCTTGTTAGAACTTAGCAATCAACCGGTCATTGCCCATCGAAACAAAAAAAAAAAAAATCCGATCATTCTCTTAATCCCTGATTCCCTGTTTCACACAACTTGCCAGCTCAACTCATTTTTGAGCCTTAGGCCTACGGCAAAAGGGGATATCCACGGATCCTATTGTAGCATATTCACTTATTAGATACTAAATCATTCACTTGCTGATTAAGTTAAAGGCCTGCTAAGAGTCTAACCTCATAAAAATACCACATTACAAGAGAAATTTGAGGAAAAAAAATCCAGACACCATTCAAGTACAAAGAAAAATAAACGCTTAAAAACTCCTGAAAAAATCGAGATAGTTAAAAGATAATTCACATAGCAAAAGAAAAAAAAAACACTCCCAAGCAAGGAAAAATGTCCAACCAATCCTGTTGTCCCTTTTCAAAAAAAGAGATGCTAGCTAACATCCTTTTGTCCTGTACATACCAAGAAAAAGGAAAAAAGAAATCTTCAAAACTTCAAGAATCTTAGATTCCATTCTTAGTTTATTATTATCGACAAGCTCACATGATAACAACATAAGAAACTTGCTAGCTGGAGCGGGGGTCACCTCTTAGAGCGCCTATGTTGAGCCTGAATATGAGGATGTGATGACCAAGAAGAACAATCTTCGGTCTCTCTGATCTTTCCTCCTCCTGCAGCAACTGCAGTTAGCTCTTCCTCCTGATCTAAACTAAAACCATCCATTTCCCTTTTGTCATCAAACTCTACACACTATTCCAAATTCCAATCCTTCACCATTCTTTAACACTATATCATATAATAATGATAATAATTTACTCTTATGTGTTGACAGAACAAGTTTTAAATGTGGCAAAAATAAGTAACACCGTACAAAGATTATAAAAATGTTGTAACAAAAGGGGCAAAGGCTTGAGAGAGATATAGTTCATCAAAAACTGTGGTACATGTATGTTGTAGTAGTTAAATTCAAAGAAAACTTGAAACATTCAGATTTTGTAAATAGAAAATTTAATTTTGCAAAAGAGAAAAGAATGTGAAGTAAATAAGGCAAAACTTACCAGTTCTCAATCTCCCCAATGGGACCAAGTAGTTGCCTGAGCAGAATTCAATTTATCAGTTAAGAGTTGTTGAGTGCATTCAATATGCAGAGTTATTTCACATGATCTTTTTTCTCACTGTCTCTCTATTTAATTATTATTTTTTTAATCTCGAGAAACAGTGAAATTATAAAAAGAGTACCGTTATAATTTTGAAAACGAGAAAGTTGCAAAATCAGTGTGGGGTTTCTAAAGTATACGATGGCTGGTTTCCATTAATTCTTCCATTGACTGACTTTTACCCGCCACAACTCTGTTGGCTGTTAAGTCAGTCAGGACTCAGGAATCAGGAAAGTAATAAAGGTTTAAAATTAACAAAACCATGTGGTAGAAATTAATAGTGTTCCTGACAAAATTTACAGTAAGGTAATTGAATTCGGCGCATGCTCATGGCATCCAAGGTAAAAAAAACCTGGACTGAATGGGAAATCGAATCGAACGTATCTTCAATTCCTAGTTAAATCGGTCTGATTCAGTCTCGTTTGTTCCCTCCATAATTGCAGCTAAAGAATTTGAGTGATCATGCTTTTTTTTTTTTCTTTGCAGAGCATGTGGTGTTTAATATGTATATTCCTCCATTGCCATTGTCGACAATGAATCTCAAGCCCTAACCAAGTTTTTCCTTAAGTGTTTTTCTTTAAATGTGATTTTGGAGTAGTACTATGCCTTTTTTTTTCATTTTTATAACATGTGAGATTCATCTAAAATTGATTGTAAGTCCTCTTTCATGACAAAGCAAAAGCATTCACGCCTGCCTAACAATACCATGACTAGTTACAGTCGATGGTTCTATGCCAAGTTGTGAAGTATGGGTTGACAATTGACATTTTTCTTGTGCTGAATTTTGATTACAACATCCAGCGAAACCCAAATTTTCAAAAATTAAAAAAGAAAAAGAAAACCCAGTATTTTTGAATTTGTTCTAAAATAACATAAAAAAGGAAACAGTGATCAAAGCCTAGGGACTGCAAAAATTGCTGATAGGTGGACACTTTTGTCTTGCTTGATTTTCCTTTCTTGTTTACTTGTTAAGAATAAATGAGTTACCAAAAGCGGATAAATGTTTAAGCCACGTGATCGTAGGTTTCTTATGAAAATATTAATTTCTTTTAGAATGTTAAATTTAATTCAATTAATTCATTATTCATATCGTTATTATTAAAAAATAACATTTAACAAGTTTATATTCAGATATCAACTTTCGTCATATTTATCCTATCCTTTGTATATATAAAAAAAATTATTTTCTTAAATTTTTAAAAAAGAAATTTGGGTTTGATAGAAGAACCTAAACCATTGAATTTGAATGTTTCTCATCTTAGCTTGTTCAAGAAGTATCTAGCCATGTTGATCCAGAAATGGATATAGATATATATTTTTAATTCGTTCTCGCAAGTGGATGGTTTAATTTCCCTTTTATTGCCTATCAAAGTATTTGGAGGCAAAATTATGATAGAGGTTTGGTTTAAGATTTTTTTTTTTTTAACGGAAATCCCAACCTAGTTCAGTTAAACTCGAATGGAACACAAATACGTAATCATGAAAAGCATGAATTCCTACAACATCAAATTAAGTTGGCACTCAACCTGGAATAGTCTTTGGTTGTTGTCGACATCAGTTGAGTTGCATGATAGAAGTGCTTCGTAGTTAAGAAGAAACAAACGAGAAATGGACAAAAAGACTAGCAATAAATGCTATTATTACCGACGACAGTTATTGGTAGAATTATTACAAGAAGAAATTTGAAGTTAAATGTTGAGAATTTCAACGTAGAAAGCATAACCACTTTCACCAGAAAAAAATAAAAACTGAAAATTCAAAAAAAAAAAAAATGTCCCCAGCAATTAAAACTTAGCCATTTGAATTAAACGACAAATTTTGATAACTAATGTTTTTTTTTTTAAGTTATTTATTAACGATTACTTTAAGAATATTTATTAAAATTATTAATATAATAATATTTTCATTTAATACATTAATAATAAATTAC
>JBBYHK010000022.1:13875312-13898160 GCA_038382065.1 Adansonia grandidieri | reverse complement strand
CTGACCCCACTTTCCTGAACCTTGAGGGTAGTATTACCAACAACAGGCATTGGTGATATGTCATGTAATTTTCCTTCAGACAAGACAACGTCTTCGTATATGCCAGTCTGCAGAGGAATTTCTACATCCACACCCTCACTGCACCCTTCAACCATATGAAGGTCAGAATTCCCTTTGAATATCCTATCACAAGGTTCACCCACAGTAATTGTGCTATTTCCAATTGCACGTTCATCTTCCTTAGATTGCATGTCCAAAGGTGAATGCTTCTGCGCCTGTGAGGTAAAGCTTACTGCATTTTTGATCAAGTTCTCACCATCAATGTGATCATTTTGTCTCAAATCAACATTTGCACCAATGATATGATGTGCAGTATCTTGAGTATCTATCATAGCACTACTTGCAGGGGTATTTTGCACAGAGGGAACCACAGTATCAGTTTGTGACCCAGAAGCAAATTTATCTTCCTGTCCCCGGTTATCCACAGATTGATCAACTGAAGCTTCTACTTTATTTTCATTAACAACAATTTGTTCACCATCTTTAGACACATCCCCCTCAGTCACATGTAAGTCGTTATTTCTGGTGTTTGGATCTTTGAATACCCTATCAACAGCTGGGTCACATTCATGTGTTTGAGAAACATCTTCAACCAGCTGATGATCTCCTCCTACATCACCTTTCAATCCAGAAAATTTCCCCAGAATCTCACCTGTCTGTAAGCCAGGCTGTAAGTCATCCCCTACTTTAGAAAGACCACCATCTCCATGTTTCAAACTAGGCTCCATCTGCTTTATTATGCAACCCAGTTCACCACAGGCATCTGAATCCTTACTAATAGTTTGAACAGGAATAGATTCGTCCTGTCCTACAGATTTTAATAGCATTCCAACAGATTCTGAGGAGGCTGCCTCAGACCAGACATTGTTGCGCCTAGGAATCAAACAAGGTTCTGCTGCACTTGAACTAAATGCAATCCCAGTACTCCCCCGTGAAAAATCTTCAATCCACTGATTATCTTCGCTACTTTCAATGCCAAGAAAAACTTCAGTCTCAACTAAGCTATCAAATCTTAGATGCCCGTTAAGGTTATCATCAAAATCAAATCTAGGGAGAGTATATGGACATAAAACAGGAGGAAATTTATTGTTCCCGTCACCAGTTAAATTAATATTCTGGCTTTGGAAATCATTGTCATCATAATCCATGAGTGTATCCCTAAAACAGGAAAGTTTTAGAAGAAAAAAGGCTTATCAAAATGAAGCTGAAAACTTGAAATAATACACAGATAAAGTGTTTAGGCCTCTGAGTTTTAAGAGTGTCCTGCCACAGTATCAATTGCATAGGAAAGGTGTAAAATTTAGAAACTTTCTCCAATTACCCAGCTAACTACTTCCTGTAGGGTTGACTACTAATTTAAAGTTCAAAGAACAGTAAATTCAAATTAATTAATTAATTAATAGGAAGCATTGAAAAGTTGCTAATTCACATTGCAATATTACATATTAATAGGAAGCATGGAAAAGATGTTAATTCACATTGCAATATTACATAGCCTAACATTATCACAAAAAATGAAAATGAGATTAAATATGCAACAAAACTAAGAATACTTAATTGTCGAATACGAATTCTTCTCTTCCCTGGTATAGTATGAAAATCTGACGAACTAGATTTACCAATTTTGATGCATTCAAAGTCCATTTTTTAGGGGAAAAAAAATCTCAGCAAATATTTATTTGTGGTAAACATGTGCCCAAAAAAAAACACAAAATTTAACAGTTAAAACATCACATCACATTAATAGAAGAGAAAAGACCCATCTAGGATTAACTAAGTTGTTAAAACTACAATTACATAAATAAAAGGGAAAGAAACCTTATGCATTTCCATAATTCATTCCCTAGGTCCCAAAAAGAGGGTAATCTGAACCTAGACTATGCCAGAACTTTGATCTTATAATTATGTCCAACCATGGACATAGGTTCTCCAAAAACAATTTAGTACGAGGAAGTCCCGGCAAAGGCTCATAAACTAATTCGCAAATAAGGCTTGGAGGATTCAGCTTTCAGTAAAAGAAGCCAGAAAAAAATCAACTTGGTCAATTCAATGCAAGCTTGACGTGACAATTGAAACATAAATCAATTTAAATTACCATCAGATCATGTAAAAACTGAAATCTTTCAACAATGAGCAAGTGTGTTTTTGCTATGGCAGGATTAAGAATAAGGAGATACACTGATCATCACAAACAGGTGAAAATAATTGCCACACGCCCGACGTAGAGAAGTTAACACAAAAGAATCAGCTTAATATGTTCAGTTAAATGGAAACACAGAAAGTATAGACCCACATGTGGAGTTTGAAAACTCCACTCCAAGTTGACAATGTAATAATCCTTAAGAATAAAAATAAACATGTATCTTTCTTCCTGAACTTATCAGTTAGTTGCACTCAGATATCAATAACACGTACTAACTTCCAACACAACCCCAACTCAAAACACTAACTAGTCAACTGTGAATTGAATCAAACCACGATTAGTCAACTCTGGATTGAATTAGTAATCCTCAACGCTATTTCCTATGGACATAATGCCTTTTGGTTTCAAAACAGCTCCATCACTGTTCCAGAAAGCCATGACAAAAATCTTTGCTCCCATCCTTGACAATGCATTGATTTGCATTGATGATCTTCTTCTCTTCTCCCCCAATAACTACTAGAAAATTAAATTAAAATAAAATAAACTGGTATAACATAATTGAGTAAGCTACAGTCGAACTTGAAAAGTGCACGGAAGAACTTAGTTTCCAATCTATTTAAGCAGAAAACCACACAAATTTAATTCTAAACTTTAAATAACACTAAACTCACCACTTCAAAAAGATTTAAAAAAACTGTTCTCAAGCTCTAAATACAGATGAAAAAGGAAAACCCCAAACAATTTGTTTAATAAAAAAACCAAGTAGGAATATGAACAGTTACCAGAGCAAGTAAGTCTAGAGACGCTACCTCCCTCCATCCGGTGATGAAATCCCTGGCCGTTTGATCTCAACTCCTCCTTAATTGTACGGTCATCTACTGCACCACAAAACTCCAATTCAAAACAACACCAGTTCAACCACACCATAACACCAACAACAAGAAGGAACCAAACTATGAACAAAGAAAAGAAAAAACAAAAAGACGAAAGATAAAAAGAAAAGAAAAAAGAAAAAATTTTGTTTGAATAAAACCTGAACTCACTTGGGAGTAAATTAATTCAGGAATTAAATAGTAACTGCAACTCACCGGAATATTGAATTCTCCAGCGGATCGAGTTAGGGTTCCGGTCAATCAAGTAAAAAAAGCTCAGTTAGAAGAAAAGAGATTCCTCATGTGAAGTAAGGAAAAGCTTTTGGTTTTGGTTTTCCCTTTCTTTTTTTTTTTTTTTTTTCCTCTTTAAATTTTCGTTGGGGCAATGAGAAAATGATACTAAAAGAGTGTGGTGATATAATTCTGAAAAAGCGGGCTTCAGAGTGAACTCCAAAAATGGCGATTATGAGATGGCCCTCAATGTTACGGAATATGACACGTGGCTTGTTCTTATAAGTCGATAAATAGATCAAAATAATGTTAACATTACGGCCATTCTTCGTTTGCTTTGCCACAGACGAGTCCTTTGCGGTTCGATTAACTTCACGTGTGTGAAACTTGAGGGTGAAGATGGGAACTGTGACCGGTGGAATATACCGGAGGAATGTGAGACTAAGTTGACTGTTCTTTCATTTTAAAAAGTTTGAATTTGGAAATTCCAAAGTCATATCCACTGAAGAACACAAGCGGCGGAACGTGTGTCTATTATTATTTTATCCACGGTGCGATTTTTTCCTGCATTTTGTTAGCAATAGTTTTGGACCGTTTGATTAGAATAATCAGTCCAACACTTTGCGGGTTAGGTTCAAAAGCAACATTGTGGGTGTCGCCAACATGGTGCTTTCACAAATGATTCTTTTCTGATAGTATAAGTAAATTTTTTAATTTTATAAAAAAAAAAGTAATTTTAAAAATGTATATATCTGTTTTATTTTATGTTTTAAATATATTTTAATAATATATTATTATGTTAATTTCATTTATAAAATCTAGAATTTTCTGCAAATGAGATAGTTTCTCAAAAATGAAATCTGAAATTTATCTTAAAGATTCATTCCCGTAGTTTTTCCACCATTGGCTATTGCGAATATGAGAGAGTAGCCTTTTGAACTTAATTTCTGTAGAAACGCCTTGTTTTAAATTAAATTAAAAGAGATGAACTTTGATAACTGCTCTTAAAAGTATCAATGGTATGTTTAGTATATGTAATAGTTATTTTATTATAAGTTAATTCTGTGTGCTATAATAATGTGATCGTTAGTTAACTAAATGTATTTTTTGTGAAGTAGTCGATTCTAACTTTATTTCGCAACAACAAAATAAAAAATTACTTTAAAAAATTCAAATCCCTTTAATAAGAATTTGAATCCTATAATCTTTCCTTCTACTTGACTATTTCTTTCTATTCCAACCTTATTTTATTACCATAAAACTTCTATTCTATTGCAGAAACGTAAATTACTAATTCTTTTATATTTGGGAAGTGTGCGTATATGGATAGATATTTTTGTTTTTTGTAATTTGTAACCTCAGAGTACTACAGAGTAGAGTCGTAGTAGAGTCGTGAACTCGCATGATAGTTACATGTCTCTTAACTCAGTAAGGAAAAAAGTTGGTGACCCACTTTTCTTCAAGAAATGATAGACAGCACAAGTGGGATCGAAACTGGTGGAAACATGGGGTTCACACCAAGAACACGCAGACTTTGTTTCGTACTTTCATATAATTTCTAGCTTAACAAATTAGTAATTATTTGAAGGCTTGGTAGATTCAGGACAGGAGTCATGCATTTTTTTATTCACACATTTTTTAATCCAAGTTTTTGTAGGTTAAACGACATAAATTGCTTTAAGTCAATGTCAGATTGTTACTAAAGTAATCCACTTATCCTGCATTTGTTTTGTTCAATTATATAGGAAGTTCTGAGTTTCTTTCAGAAGTATTTGCAATACTAGCATCTATGCTCTGATAGTACCTTGGCATTTGTTTTTATCCGTCGAAGTCGAAAAGGAGAATCTAGGCCTATGTTTCTTGTGATACCTTGGCAATTGTTTTTATCCGTCAAATGTCGAAAAGCAGAATCTATGCCTGCGCTTCTTTACAGTGTTTTCCTTCTTTCTTTTGTCCAACAATGTTGCTAGAATTTGAAACCATGGAAATGAGTTAAAAAAAGAGAATCAAACAAACTTTTTAAGTACTATCTAATTCACTCTCTTAACCTGCAGGATTGCTGTTGGGAGTTGGGACAGAACTGGGCAATGGCATCTTTTCTTTTCAGCCATCGAACTAGGCATATCAAAAGAGGAAAAATTAGTACGAACTCCACGGACAACATGACAGCTTAAAAGCCCTAAACAAGTTGCTTGAATGGGTTCAGTCTGGTGGGTAATTCCAGGTTTTAAAACCTAAATTTCGAAGCTTTCTTGGGCCATCATCATATTTCTGAGGATCAATCTGAATGGGCTTTTTTTGCCGTGGTTGACATTTAGACCTTTAGTGCCATATTGCCATCTTTTGTGAAGATGCACTATGAATTCTCGTATCAATATGGCCCAAAAGGTTTAGAGCCTTCTCTAAAAATGTAAGCACTCTCGAAATTCTCGAGTTTTACAGTGTTCTTTATTAAGATTGCCAGCATCCCATTGTTAAGTTTTTCAGTTTAAATGAAGACGCAAGTTAAAGATTTTGAGATGACATATAGATTGACCAAAACCTTCAGGTTCAAAAACCTAGGTAAAGCCAATAAATATTTACTAGTTAAGACATTGAATCTCAAGTAAAGAGTATTACAGTAGACATACTAACCAAGAACTTTACTGTCAAACCAACAACATCGTTCTTTCCGAAATTCAAAGTTGGTCACTGTCTCAAAACAATTAGGATGTCAGAAGAACAAAAATGTCATAGGCTCATAGCTAAACTTGGCACTAATTTTCTAAAGAAGGTATTAACACTAGATTGAGCAAGATTAAGATGTAAAATGAAATGGACATAGAATTACAAGTAAGGATGACCTGGAACATCTCTCCTCGGTCAAAAGCAGCGTTTCACTGCTTATAGTATGCCGAGAAACCTCGTTAACTGTCTAGAGTCAAACTCACACCAACCATGGTTTCTCTGTTAAGTTTTTTGAGAAAATATAACTGAAACTTGAACAATCAAGGCAAGCAGTCAAATAACCTGTGATGACTTCCTCTTGGATTTACCATCGACACATTTCTGTATGAGTTGTGGAGCTTTTTGTCAACATTTTCAATAACCCAAATTCAAAAGTTCATCTGAGCTAATCGAGGCTTCTTTTGCGGAGCCTTTCGAGCACTCTTGGAAGAAATATTTTCTTTGATTTTTTCACAACTACGTTTGCTTGAAGGAACTCTCATTTTGCAACTTCCAATTCTTCTTTAACAGTTAATGCTGTGTAAACTTTTAGCTAAAGACAGTAAGATTAGCGGAGAACAGGTTAAGATTGGTAGCAATGTCAAGGAAGAAAAAGATGGCTTGAAAAATCAATGATATGACACAGAAATATACTGATATGACATCTTTATGTTATTAAGAGGAAAGTAACTAGATAAGTTTGAGGTTGACTTTGACATTTCAATTAGAACAAACAACTGCTGAAGCACTCTTTGAATCCTTTAATTCCCTAATATCTATGTTTCAAACTCCCAGTACTGCTTCCAGGAAAAAAAACACTGATTTAGAAGTTCAATTGTCTGCACGGTATATCTTCCGGATACTGTACAAAAGCTGATAGGACTCTTCATTTTCTTAAAGCACTCATGTTTGACAAGTAAAAAGGCTATAAGTACATGGAAAAATGAAGAATACTTCAAGGAAAAAAAAAAAAAAACACTGATTTCGAAGTTCAAGTGTCTGCATTCTACATCCTCCAGATACTGTACAAAAGCTGATCCATTGCCCGCACATGGTTACGATCAATTTTTTTAAAATTTTTTTTATGTATTTGAAGGATTTTTGAAAGCTCATGTCCTTGTACCTATATCTGAAAATATGTTGGACATAAATTCTTGAAGAAAGATGAAGAGTTAGAGCAACGTATAAAGAAGCTATGGCAGGTCATTTGCACCGCAAGAATTTAAATCATTGCTAATACTCTCTCTCTCTCTCTCTATATATATATATTGTATTTCCCTTTTTGAAGAAGTTAGTGAAATAAGAGTAACCGAAATGACGATTTCTGGTTTTACCATAGAAGTTCTGTTTGGGGCTGAGTGACTGATATACAAACCAAGTGAGCAAGGAAGGATCCCCATTTCCAATTTTCCCAATTACAGAACAAAATTTTCAAAGAGTCCAAACGATGGGTTATACTGGCAAAAACACCTAAAAGCTAATGTGGCATCACATTATCACCAAGAATGAGGAATCAAAACATCATATGAAAGAATGGCTGAGAAGTTGTGAGAGAGATCCTAATAAATGAAGAGGAATGATGTGAAACAATTGAAAGATAGGTCAGCCACCAAATTATAGCATATATTGAATCAATCATAATCAGATATCAACCCATATTCTGAGTGTTGCAAGGCAGTCTTAGTCATGAAAAGTAAATATATATAAGTAAATATAAAATTTGGTTAATCATTTTGCACTTTAATGGATGACTACAAATTAAATAACTGCCGTAAGTAGGCTGAAGGGTGGATTTGGTGTTCAATTTTGTTTTGCTTAACTTTTTTTTATTTATTAACAATAAATTTGTTGCCAAAAAATAGGTAAATGTTTAAGCTATATGATTATCAGTTTTTTTTTTTTTCATGAAAACACCGTTTCGTGTAACCCTTTTAATAATAATAAATAAATAAATGAGTTTGAATTTGGAACATGAACCTCAAACCGTTGAATTTGAATGCTTCTTCTCATCAGCTTGTTCAGGTACCTAACCTAACCGATTAAGCTGATCCTGAAATGGATATGGATATCTTTTCTTAATTAATTCTTTACAATAAATTAAAATTTTCCTTTTTTTTTTAATTATTGTTTATCAAAATTGTGTAATAATCATGATACATATAATATATGTATAATATTTATGTTTAAAATTTAATATACTATTTAATAATTTATTTCATATTAATATTTATATGATAAAATATGAAAAATAACACCGAGCATAACACATAATTAATTCAAATACATAAGAGACCGTCTTCTCAGATAAACAAGTGGAAAATGGTGTCAAGTAAACATTATTTAAACTTTGCCACGAACAAATTTCAATCTAAAGAGGCTTCCACTATGCAAGAGCCACAAACATTGTAAAAAAAAAAACTGGCTCAAAGCGCTCCAAAAATATATTATTTTTATTATTATCTTCGTCTGCCCAATAAAGTAATCATCACTATGACGACTTCACAATGTCATGGAAAATTAATTGCTAATTCTTTCGCTAATCCCTAGATGACTAAGTAAACAATTCTATATTGAGAGTTTATCTATTTAAATTGAAAATTTTAGTAATGAATATAGTAAGTTATTATCTATTAATAATATTTTATTTTTTATATTAATTTTTTAATTTTACAAGTATAATTAAGAAATGGTCATGTGTCGTTTAATTAATTTTATTTATAAAAGTTAAAATCCTTATTGATACTTCGAACGTAGTAATTTTTATAATAATATGTTTAGTCAATAAGTTGAAAATGATGAATAAATATTTAATTAGTATATTAATATAATAATTATTTTAAATAGTAAACTTTAAGAGTACTAATTAATAAAACCCTTAAATTAATAACTCCCAACAACAAAATTGTGTGTAAAGATTTCAATTAATATTTTTATAGGAATTTGGATTAATGTTAATCTTTGGAAGCTACGAAGAAATTCATGGGCGGCATGTCATACCATATGATTACTCTTAAGAAGTAAACGTTCATAAACTTGTTACTTAGTACACTCTTTTGTAAATAGTTAGAAAAAAAACCATTATACTCTTAAACAAAATAAATCACATTCAAGTTTATTGATTACACTTTTTTCGATTATAGATTTAAAATTTAATTTAATTGGTTTATATAGTTATCTTTAAAATATAATATTTAATAGATTTAAAATTTAAATATCAATATTTACGACTTTTCTTTTATTTTCAGATTAAATTGCAACCTCCATTGTATAAAAAATTCCAAGACCATTATTGAATTAGTACATAAATGATAAATCCTAAGGTCCCTAGCCAGCACATTAAACCTTTTTTTAAAAAGAAAAAACATAATCATTGGCATTATTGTCCCAACAACCTTTGCTATTTTATTTTTTAAAAGGCTAGGAGGAAAATGACATCAAACCTCTAGCAATAATATAATGGAGCATACTTTCATAATATTTCATCACAAACATACTTATCCTTGGAGTTTTTAAAACGAAAATCATTGTCTATTTCTTCATAAATTACACGTTAATTTGGTTGTCCTATGCTCATAATTCCTATAATTTTATCGTAAGGCGGTTGGTCGGTTTGCCAATCAGGCGGTGCCAATGTGCCAGTTCACTTTTGTAGGCCCATAGTCGGTGCCGGCGACGGCTCTCTTTCTTAACCTACTAGGTATTTAGCTTATATAAATAGCTTCTTCATAAAATTTAAACTCACCCAAGGGAAAGTGTAAGTTAGACGCAAGTTTCTGATAGTCTTTCGAGTCTTCCTCTTCGGTTTTTTGTGAGCCAAAATGGTTAAGATAGCTTTCGGTAGCTTCGGTGATTCTTTCAGTGTTGGGTCCCTTAAGGCTTATTTGGCTGAATTCATTGCCACCTTGCTTTTTGTCTTTGCAGGTGTTGGATCAGCTATTGCTTATGGTAAGTGTGCCACATTAATCACCCTACCACTTAAAAGAAAGTGAATAAATTTTCTTTGATACTTGTTTATTTCGATTACAAATATATTAAATATTATATTAAAATTGATTTTAACAACGAAAAAAAGTTAAAAACTACTCTGATTTATGTTCTTGATTATTGCTGCTTCCCTAGGCCCTGCTTTACTTTTACCATGCCCGTTGATGGGAATGGTTTTTTTTTGTTTAATTTTTATAGGGAAGCTGACGTCGGATGCAGCTCTAGACCCGCCAGGCCTTGTGGCAGTAGCCGTGGCTCATGCATTTGCCCTCTTTGTTGGGGTATCCATTGCAGCCAACATCTCAGGTGGCCATTTGAATCCAGCCGTCACCTTTGGGTTGGCCGTTGGAGGAAACATCACCATCTTAACTGGCCTTTTCTACTGGATTGCCCAATGCCTTGGCTCCATCGTTGCTTGCCTTCTTCTCAAGTTTGTTACTAACGGACTTGTAAGGAAGAACTTAATTATAACAATTACTTAAACTTAAAACTGCTTCCAAGTTACAATTACAAAGGATTAAGGAAAAAAAAAAAGGTCACAGGTTTCGACTTTTGAGAATGCTTCAATAGGCCAAACTAAAATTCTAATTTACTTGAATTCTTCAATGGTTTGAATCCTGCAGAGCGTACCAATCCACAGCGTTGCTTCAGGGCAAGCTCTCGAAGGCGTCGTTATGGAGATTGTGATAACATTTGCCCTAGTCTACACTGTATATGCCACGGCAGCTGACCCCAAAAAGGGTTCTCTAGGAATAATCGCGCCCATTGCAATCGGCTTCATCGTTGGTGCTAACATATTAGCCGCCGGTCCATTCAGTGGTGGTTCAATGAACCCAGCCCGTTCATTTGGACCAGCTGTCGTTAGTGGGAACTTCACAGATAATTGGATCTATTGGGTTGGCCCTTTGATTGGAGGAGGGTTGGCTGGGCTGATTTATGGTGACGTTTTCATTGGGTCATATTCCGCAGCCCCAGCTTCTGAAGACTATGCTTAAAACTGTTGTTTGTGGTTTTTGTTTTCTCTAAATGCTTTGATTTCTTTTGCTTATGGAATTTAATGTTGCTGGGTGTTTTTCATGAATGGAAAAGGAGCTTGTATTAGTAAGGAAATGTAAATAAAACCTAGTTGGCTTTATGAATATTTCCCTTACTAATCTTCTTTGCCTACATTTTTCGTGTTTTACACCATGAAAAACTATTTCATCAAGTTAAAATTTGGGCATTTGGCCTCTTTTCTTCCATGGATCTCACGAACACTAACATCGAATCCGATTAACGTAAAGTCTAATTAAAAGCAAGAAACTAGTATATGATATTAAAAGATAAGGTCATTTACGCCAGAAACAAGAAACTAAAAAGAAATAGGAAGATCGCTCAAATTTATATAATCTGGGTGTAGAGAAAAAGCATGGAAATTTTAAATATTTCCCACGTTGCTGAAGTCTTTAATGGCTGAGATAGGTGAAGGAAATGTATGAAAACTGGAAGGAAATAAAAAAAAAAAAACAGAAGAGGAAAGAACCATGTTATACGGTTAATGAAATTATTAATGCTTTGGTATTAATTAATACTTATTGTAGGATTTAATATGAACCAGAAACCATATCTCTACTCTAATCATTTTGGACGGCCTGGTCATTCCACCTCCATTTGGTTTTTGTTAGTTCAGCGGTAAAATTTTTCAAACTGAACCTTGACAAACTTGCCAAGAACCAGAAAATCTCTTCAGGGATGTTGAAGCAGACAGATCAAAAGATACAATGGTGTATTTCAACCCCTGAAGAAACTAAGAGTTGCTCCACCTTTGAGCTTGAAAGTTTTCAAACTACACATGCATGAATTGCTTGGCTCACAGGCTCAAATCCCGAACTAGAGTTATCTGTGAACCTCCGAGAAGGTAGCCTGGCATGTTAGGCATGTATCATGTCATGTGTTAGCTGCAGTCAAGTTAGGCAGAGGTAGCACATTTATTTCCAATAATGCAAAACTTTGACCCTGTTTGATCAGCTATTTTGGATATGCGCTTCAAACTTTTTCCAATGTCAAGTATTCCTAATGCTACTAAAAATTTTGGAAGGTTGATTATTAAGGGAACATTTGCAGAAATCAAACAGTGATCCTATCCAAAACCACATGGTTCTTGAGTTGTAAGTTCTCACAAACTTTATTCGAGCCCAAGTCCCATATGCGCATGCAAGTGGTGGAGAATAACTTTCTGTTACATCTTTCTTTCTTTTTCTAATGATTCGGGCATTTATTCCTGTTGATAATGTGTGAAAGTGATTCAGTTGGGTCTGCTTTAAGCTGATTTGATCATTGGTTAAAACCATGGATGGAGGCAAATAAACTGAAAAAAGGTTTTGTTTAGTGGATATCTTTTTCAAAGGCAAGCAAGTGGTGGAAGATGACACATTATTTTTGCATCCAACTACTTTTTCAACTTCATGTCCCCATTTTTCTTTTTATTGATTCACTTTGATTTTGGATAATATTAAAAAGCTGTTATCAAACTCACCCTTAATTTATCCTCATAAAGTATGCTGGTTCTTATTGGAGATTTTACATCAACTTAATCTTACATAATAATATAACTAAATAAATTTATTTAATTTCAAAAATTCCTAACCATTGAAAAGAAAACTAATAAAAATATTCTTTCGTTGCAATGATGAATGGATATTTTGTCTTGTCATATATTATTCTACCAATACATCATCCGTAAATGCTTCCAAAAATTCTTCAATTTTCCAATTAATCTTATTTAAGTTGTTAAATTCCACAAAGTAGAATATTTTCTCTCTAAGTTATACCTTTAATTGAGCATTCCGTGGTCTACAAAAATAAATTGATTGTATTATTGGGGTAAAAGAAATAGGTGAGAGCCCTAAGTTAAGCCATAATCTAAGGTTTCATTTAGATCCTTTTCAGAAGCATTTTCATAGTATTGAGATATCATTTTATGACTTTAAATAAGACATACGTGTTTAATTATTAAGCTTTGTTTAACCTTATGTCTTCAGAATCTTTTCAAATATAAAAATGTTTGTCAATGGCAGCTTAAGGGAAAAAAAAAAAAGAAAAAAGAAAGGGGTAGCTTTCAATGGCAAAATTTGAGCAGTAATGTGTATATATATACACACACACACACACACACAGAGACTGCATGTTAGTTCATCATTATTAATGTGGTTAAAGGTAGCTTTTCAAGTGGTCAAGCCACCCAAGAAATTCTCCTCTCAATCATATTGATACCATCCATATCTTAGGGCTCCCGAAGTGAAGAGGAAGAAAAAGGATAGAAAGAGATATGATAATAACTGGCCATATCCAATTATGTTGATTCAAATCTAATCCCAAGCCTTCCAAAAGACTCTTCGGGATGCATTAATTGACAGACTTCTAAAAATGGGTTCCATAATGGGTCCATAAAAATCCTTACAATGCACATATTTCTTAGCATAACGTGTATGTATGTGTGTGCATATATTAAATGCACTAAAACTCGAAATTAAAATTTATTAAATTTATCTTATTTTTTTAAATATAATTATAGAAAATACTTGAATTAAATTTTGGGTTCATATAGATATACTTTTTTATGTACACGAGATAAAAGTTATATTAATTCCAATTATTAGATCAAATGTTGTGTGGATGCAATTTTAATTTTAAATTAATGTAAAAAGAAATGTTAAAAGACATATCCCAATCTCTTCCGTTTATGTTTGTTGATGTTTTCTTTGCTAGTACCAGAAGTTGGGTAAGATCCTGCAACACAGAAGAGTCAGAAGGGTGTCGGAGTTGTTACTTCGGGGACCCTCTCCGATGGTTAAGTTAGTATACAGGTGTTTGGAGATATAACAATGGAGATTGAGAAAATGGGAGAGAGTTTACCTTTGGGTTTGCTTACTCTTTTATAAGTGTTGTCTGTAGACATAGTGTCAGATGGTTTAGTGGTGACATGACCATCGCCGAGCTAGATGTCGGGCTATGGTGCCTAGTGGTCGATTCAGCCAGTCGACCGCCGGTCAAGATGTCAATCAGCATTTATTGTTGTTGTCGGTGGGTCAAATCATTGTCGGGTGAGACTTGGCGATCGACATTTATAGAATTGTGACTGTCGGGTGAGACTTGACGATCAGCATATATAAGCAGTACCGTTTTGGTCGTCGCCATATGCGGGACATAACAATGTTGTTTATAGTTTTGAACTTGGAAAGACTTTGTTAGTCTGTACAGTCTGGCTTACTCCAAATAATGCTATATCAGATAGACTGTCTTTTTCATATATCATGAAATCTTCGGGCCCTTCCCTGCCTTTTTATTTCTTTAGCTCTCTAAAAAGGATAATCTTCATTATCTCAATATTTCACATTAGTTATGTCTCACACAGCAAATATTTGAATTCAAGATTTATTTCAATTCGTTCATATAATTATTTTAATATCTAATAAATTTAAATTTTAAATATTTTTTTTTATTTTTAAATTGTATTTTTTTTTTCATGAAGAGAGGGCAAGTACAGCTATATATAACACTTACTTGATATCGAACATCCAAAGCGCTGAATTTGACTTTACTTATTTGTTAGGTAGCTCTAAGAAGTTGATTGATCTTGGGTTCATGATCAGGAATAGCTTGGAAGTGACATTACACCAATTTTTAGTGTCAATAATCAAGATTACTAGCATAATTCCAGGGTCTTGAACCAGATTTAGCATCAAGCATTTGCCTGATGAAATGAAGGATTTAAAGTACTGGAAGGCTAATATCTAATCTTTGATTGGCAATCAAAAGGAAAGCAGACGGATTAAGAGTCCACTATACAAAGACAAAAGCTTTGGGACCAGACCAGAGCTGAGGTTAAATAATTGGAGGAGCTGGTTTTAGGAAGAGAAACAGACATGAACGGACCCATGAAAAATTCACGTGAACATCGTTTGTTTGTCTGGGAACTGCCAGATAGGCTTTGGCTAGGGGAATGCCAATAATCATGCTGACACGGCATTCCTTTAAATTGATTACTAATCAAGTTCCATTCCCAAATCCCAATTTACAACAGATTTTCCTCGACAGTAACTTTAATTAATTTTCTAAGTTTAAGCTGTTAGTTAGATAATTCTGAAAAAAGCTAGCGTCATTATACGAAAGAAATCTAAGTTTGTCAATTTGTTATGGCTTCAACCGCACATATTAGCTACTGTTAGCTAACGTGCTGAGGGTGTTTAGATTTGGATTGAGTTAGACTCATCAATATGAAAATATATATTTTTATTTAAAATAATATTAAAACTTATTTGTATGTTAAATTTATAATTAAAATTATACTTTAATTTTTATTATTTAAATAATAGTTTGAATCGACTTGAATTATATAAACTCTTGTGTAAACCTAATCTAATATAAATTGAATTTGTCAGGATCAACTAATGAACAAGTTTACTAACCATATATTAAAGCTATGATATATTAAGAAAAAAGATTAATAAAAAAAAATAATTGAATTTCTACTTTTTCTTCATGTTAATGCATTAGTGGTTTCTCTTCTCTATTGACGTCTTCCTTAAAAAAACTTTAAGAAAAAGAAGATGAAGTTTTACCATAACAAATCTATTCAACTTTAAAAAGTTTTTTATTCACAAAAGAAGTCTATTAAACTTTGGGGTAAAATTGAATTTCGAAAGTGTAATGAAAAAAAAATAAGTTATATTATAACAACAATTCTTCAGTTTGTAACATACTAACTAAAAATACAAAAATTTGTAACTATATTATTTTATTTAATATGGAAATAACTTGGAATTATAATATTTGATTATAATTACTAAAAAATAGTCGTAATATTATTCACATACGGTAAAAACCATAAATTTCCAAGTTAATATATTAATACTCCATTTGAAAGTACGATAGAATGCATTCGCCATCCTTTTATGCCTAGACCTCACATGCAATGAATGGCTTGAGTGCAATAGAAGGTGAATACCCAACAAGGCTTAAAACACTTTGCATTAATTTAAAGAAACAAACCTTAATCTACGTTGTTCTTTATTTTTTTTTTTAAGTATTTATTTTGATAAAGATTCGAATATGAATATGAAAATATAATCTTTTAAATATATAAAAAAATAAAAAATTTATATATATCTATATTAAATATATACCTGTATTTGACTTGTCTTGAATCTGAATAACATAAAACTTGATACTGAACTTGATTAAGCTCAGTCTAGCACTTATGAAGGAGTTGAGGCCAAACTATTTGCTAGCAACTAATTATAATCTTGCTTTTGTTGCTATACATGTTAGTTAATTAATTGATTAAGTAGGCCTAATTTGTCCATAAAATTAATCTGATAGGTTAGCTAGCACCAGCAGACACTGAACTCCTAGATATACAAAAAGGATTATGGTAGATTCAATCCTTGGGAGTAACTGTTAGAATGAAAATGAAAGCGCTATTTGAATACTCCAACTATTCTCAGCCATCCGATTAATCAAAAACAAACCAACGTGGCAAACATCCGTTGGAAGCATCAAACCCTTTAAAAACTTACCCTCACCGTCCAGTCAAGGCTTCATGCAAGGCCATTGGCTTAGCATTGTTTGCCTCAAATTACTTTCAAAGCATCCAACAACCGAAAGCGGTATGGCGCTAAACCCACAAAAAAAAAAAAAAAAAAAAGATACTCTTAATTACTACAACATCTGATCTTAATCGTGGATTCATGCGCTTAATTGCATGAATCTTAAGAAACAGTCACCCCATTATCCAGGGCAAATGCTTCTCTTTATGTTCCTTAATCTAATACTTTGATTAGTAATTTAATATTTATTTTTTGGGTTTCGCAAATTCTGTTTTGACTACTAGTCACAGTCTCTTTCAGTAAAGCATGTACCTGAATTCATGGGAGGTTTCAAAGCACTAGATTTTGATATCTGTTCCTGTTTAATTATTTTGTCACTCACTGTTTTAAGGGGTGGTTTCTTTTGATACTGTATATAATTATAAGTTTTGCTTGGACAAGACTGTTAGTTTTGTTCTTAATATAGAACTTTTCTGGTTTCAAAAGGCAATAGGTTTTTTTATGCCCTCAAACTTTATAATTCCTACTAGGACTTGGCTTCTTTGATTTAATCTTTACTGTCAAAGCTCAAAGATACAAGCCAAAAGTTTTTTATTACTAAAGGAGATTAAAGGAGGATTTAGCTTTTGAATTTCATCAAAAAAAAAAAAAAGTTTTGAAAAGTGTTTGCTGTCAGCTGAAAGAATCCTAAGATTAGAAATGGAAAGTGGGTTTTATTCAGCTTGGGAGAGTGGTTCTTTGTTTGGGTTGGAGAATGTAGAAGAGGGTGGAGATCAGCTGAAAGCAGCATCATCTTTGCCTTTGATCCCTCAGCCACAAACACCAAAGGAGCCTATGGAGTACTTGTCCAGATCGTGGAGTTTATCTGCATCAGAAATTTCAAAAGCTCTTGCTCGGAAACAGAAACAGTTTGAATTTGATAGTAATCCAAGTTCATTCCCAGACTCCATTGTTGCACCACAAATTGTAAGTGATCTTATTCTCAGCTTCATTTTTTCCCTTTTTGTTTGTTTCATTTATTGCATCTCCAATCCTCGGGATCCTTGGGTTTCCATGGATCAAAAATAAATTTTGATCCTTCTTATAGATTGACATTGAATTGCATGTTTTAGATTTCTGTTTGTTGGCCTTTGGTTAACGCCTTTGATGTGATAGTTCCTTGTAAGAAAGAAAGGAGATTTGTCTCTGCTTCCATTATAACAAGTACTAGTACTTTCTTCACCGTGAAGAATCTGGCAATTCCTTTGAACATTTGGCTGACGAAATTCAGAATCCAACCAACTTCATAGATTTCTCTGCCCTAATCTTTATAACCTTTTATTTTGTAGGCAGGGAAAGTCATAAATTCAATTAATGCTCGAAGAACTGGATCAATCGGGAAATGGTTTCATCACCACAAGGAATTAGGTACCAACATGGTAAAGAAGAAAGACAATATACGTGCAGAAAACGCCCGGCTTCACTCTGCTGTTTCGGTTGCTGGACTAGCCGCAGGCTTGGCAGCAGTAGCAGCAGCTGGGAACTCCAATGGCAGCAGCACAGGCTCAAAAATGAGCATGGCATTGGCATCCGCTACTGAGCTTTTGGCATCACATTGCATTGAATTAGCTGAACTAGCTGGTGCTGATCATGAGCGTGTCGCTTCCGTCGTCAAATCAGCAGTGGATATTCAAAGTGCAGGTGATTTGATGACTCTCACAGCAGCAGCTGCAACAGGTAATTAGCATTATTATTCACCCCAAATTTACTAATACCGCAATTTTATGAAATGGGCTCTGAATCATAATTTGCAAATTTTTTTTTCTTGATCAAAATTAGCCTTGAGAGGAGAAGCAGCTTTGAAAGCAAGATTACCAAAAGAAGCAAAGAAAAATGCCGCCATAAGTCCTTATGAGAGGAGTATGACAGAAACTCATTGGTCTGCTGCTTTTCATACTCAAATGAAGGAGCAGAGTCCTCCTTGTGAGGGCGAACTATTGCAACACACTCGAAAAGGTAAATTCCATTTCAAAGCTCAAGATGTCTCAAAACTTAGCTGGAAACATGTTTTAGACACTGAATCCTGGGTGTCGATTTCATGAATTAACTAACTTAAATTTTAATTTCAATTTTAGAATTTTGATATATAATTGATTCAGCTACTTTGAATTATTATATCTGAATCACTTGTGACTGGTATTCTCAGGTGTGTTGAGATGGAAGCGAGTGTATGTCTACATCAACAAGAAATCTCAGGTAAACCAAAAAAAAAAAAAAAGGGATACAACTTGATGGGAAAACATGAAAAATCATATTCAATTTTTCTAGTTTGCACTTTGCAAGCTCTTAAAAAACACTCCCTTTTTGTCAGGTCATGATTAAGCTCAAAAGCAAGCACGTTGGAGGGGCATTCTCCAAGAACAATAAATGTAAGCAGTTTCCTATTTTTCTTATACTTTCTTTTCTTTTGTTTTGACCGCAGCTTTAGGGGCGAAAAAAGCAACTTTTTTGGCCCATAAACAGTATTTTACTTAATATTCAAATATCTTATTACCAGGCATTGTTTATGGAGTTTGTGATGAGACATCTGCATGGCCATACCGAAAAGAAAGGGAAACTTCAGAGGAAGTCTATTTTGGTCTCAAGACTGGACAAGGTCTTCTAGAGTTCAAGTGTAAAAGCAAGGCTCATAAGCAGAAATGGGTGGATGGGATTCAAAACCTTCTGCGTCAGGTCAGCATTGCCGAAGCAGCTGAGCTTTCTCTCGAACCTTTGAGTATCAGCGACAGTATATAAGTTCATAGTAAGAGTTTTGCGCATACATAGTGAAATTTGGTCGTGAGATTATGACTTTCATACTGAAAAGGGAGAAAAAACTATCTTTCAATATGTGAGCTATGCAACAAGTTCTTCCTATGTACAATGAATTTTTATGACAGTCTTCTTTTTTTTTTTTTAATTGAGATCCGTCCACTATGTTCATGCCCGCAAAAATTAACAATATAACGAAATTGACAAAAGAAAATCGATAATCGTAAGTTAAACTTGTCTGCAGGTTAGACTGTTTATGTGTTCTGATAAATCCTATTTAAATTAGACTAGACCTAAACAGGAAGGTTTATAATCCGAGTTGACTGGTCTGGATCAATATCATTGCACCCTAACTTAGAGCAATGATGTACTTTGCTCGCTTTCATTTTTTTCAATTAAAAGAAACTCACCATGAAAAATTTGCAATCACAGCAATGTGGTCCACCTGGCCCAACCACTTGGTTAACTTGATATTTGATATTGCATACAGACCAAACAAAGCTCTCTAAACAAGTAGGTCTCTATCAAGAAGTAAACAAGTAAAAGAGCTTTCTCCACAAGATTAACTTTAGGTAACAGTCAACTTTTATTTTTTTAATCATGATTTCAAATAAATCTCTTAGACATATAAGATAAGGAGATAAAGACAAAGGAAAGATGAGGGTCCATGGGCATTGTATCAGGAGCATTTTGAACCAGAAAAAAACTGCACATTTAACTTTCTTGTTCTTTGGACAAAGGCAAAGGAACAAGAACGCGACTCCCCATTTGGACAAAATTAAAAAATGGCTATCTGCAGGATTTTGAAAGCTGGTATATGCTGTTAGAGATGTATTTATCTTCTAATTTTCTCTCTTAGAATACGACAGTCCGGTTTTCCTCGTATGGTAACACTCGCAGTTCACAGTACGATCTCAGAGCCGTTGCAAGACATTGCCTCTCAAGGTTCTCTGATTTTTGTACAAAACTCTGCAAATTGTCTCTGTGTGAAACTCTTTCAACCTGTCAAAAAGGACACATTGAGGGCTCAACATTAAGGAAGGCCGTAAAACAATGAAGTATAAATACCAAATTTATTTATTGGTTATGCAGCATTAAAATACGAATGGAACAAACAGCATTGGAGAACAGTTAAACAAATGTTAAACTAAAGTGATGATAAGCACCCATGTTTGGTTAAACTTGCATGTTGCTGCAAAAACGGCTAAAGATGTTGGCACTTAAAGATCATTTCTTTGGATACTTGCACCTTCTATCACTAAGAAAGTTTCACAGATCAAGTTAACTTGGCATAGTTTCTAAAAGATTTAATCATGACATTGGCATCAATGTCAGAATTAATTAGCCAAACAATTGGAAGAGTAATTAGGAATTACAACCATCAAAGACCCCTCATCTAAGTCAAGAGAAGTTAACTTTGCTGTCTGGCAACCAGAAATTTTGAAGAGTGATGACATGCAAGGTCAGACAGCAAAAAATTCCTCTCTCAGCTATCACTCAAAGTTCAAGAAACTAAGCTAATTGAAGTTGATTGCTTATTTGAATGGTAAATAGCGGAGTAGAGTAATCACCATTAATTGTAATCACTCAGGAGAACATATCAGAGTTTTAAAGGTTAAACAAGGACTGCAAGAAACACTGTTTACGGTGGCAGTAAATAAATAGAATAATACCATCTGTTCAATGATAGGCCCTGAATCAAGTTCTTCAGTCACAAAGTGACTTGTTGCACCGATTAATTTCACACCCGCATCAAAAGCCTGCCAACATCATCTAGAAAAGTTAACATGCATCTAGAGTTAGGGAGGAAGCATTAAATCATCAATAATTTCAGTTACTAACGGATAAGCAAGGGTACCCACCTGTTTAGATGGACTTCCACCCTTAAATGATGGCAAAAGGCCATGGTGAATGTTAATAACATCCTTCCCATATGTCCTCAAAAAATGACCCGATAAAATCTGCAAAAACAAATAGTCATTTTCTATCTTCCAAACATAGCACCACTTGATTCAACCATTCAAATACACCCGAAATCTGTGTAAAACACAAAATTTTTTAACTAAAGAAAATGATAATACCAACAAGAACAGGCGCTACAGGATTCTGCTAAATGTTCAATAAAGATATACGCTTGCTTGCTTCATTTGTGAAAGAAAAAGGTTAAACCATTTCTTCTTGTTCATATTGTAGACTCCCATATTAAAATGTTTTCCACAAAAATTAAATTGCTTTGCATTGAAACAAATTTTAGAGAATCTTATACACTCATTTACCTGCATGTACCTGGCAAGTACCAAAAAATCCGTATTCAAAACCAACTCTAAGATCTCCCCTTCTCTTTTGTTCTCTTCGGTTGTGTGCAAATTATGATATGGAATATTATTCCTTTCAAGAAAGCGCATCAAATGAGTGTTTGGACCTCTATGATGATTACTGCCATACAATTGACAAACACCAGAATTCAGTATTTTGAAACAAAATGCAAAAAGTACTAAAAGAACTTTGAAAAAGAAGACAATGAAGACAGATCACAGAGAAGGACGACAGTTTAGACATCACCTTATCACACAAGTAATATCAACTGGGAGTCTTCCTTCCTGCCAACGATAGAGCAAATCTACCAGGCAGTGGTCCTGGGGCAAGATAAATATGGTTTCAATCATCCAAAACATTAAACAAAATTAGGAGAAAAGAAACAAGTTATACCTGTTTTGAAGCAAGGACAGCGATTTTAAACTTGGGGTCTAGATCTGGGACCCTGACAACTGATCTTATAGCACTGAACATTTTTGAAAGCTTTAGGAAGTCTTCATCCATTTGCTCCCGAGGCCATTTAACAGGGTCAAAAACAAACTCACTGCAATTTTGCACACAACAAGATACAGGTCTAATTATGGTTGACTCAACCAACGGCTGCCACAAAGTACAGTTACCATTGGAGGTATAACTATTTGCCCAGAACAAATATCATTCTTGGTTTTAAAAACAATTAAGATAATGCTATCTCTTGTTTGTTCCTATAATTCTCTGTTGTGATAAACTGATTTACTGGGCTTAGTTTCCTAGTTTAAAATTCAGCCAAAAGAACAACTATCCAACATTAAAAAGTAACACAACTGTCCAATAATTCTTGATTGCAACATTCACATGCTCCATTGATCCAATATTGATTCATTCAGAGTATGTCTCAGGAAGGTAAACTGCACTATATCACTTTGGGCATAAAATGACGGCTACCAAGAATCAAAGTTTGCCACTTGCATTCATCAATGAAAGAAAACTAGCATTACATTAGAAAATTAGACCATTAAAAGTAACCTTACCTTCTGGAATAGAAAACATTCTTTTTCTCAGGGACAAAAACATCAGCACCAAGTATGTTTCCTCCTCTTGAAGCTATACATTCTGATAACTTTGCAACTATCCCAACTTCATCCTACCACATCCCCACAAAATATATATATATATATAT
>JBBYHK010000022.1:13840457-13850735 GCA_038382065.1 Adansonia grandidieri | reverse complement strand
AAATATTTTTTATATATTTTAAAGAAATATTAGGTAATATTATAAAAGTAATTTTTTAATACACTCACAAAGTGGGTGAAAAACACATCAGGTGTCGATTTCACATATAACTAAAAAAATTTACAAAATAAAAAATTTACAAAATAATTTAAATATAGGTAAGAAATTGATATTGTTTTGATTTCTCACCTTACACTTAATTTTTTTATTTTATAAATTTTTTTATTTTTTAAATATTTTTAAATATATGAGAAATTGACATTTGATGTATCGATTTCTCATATATAAGTGAGAAACACATCATGCGTTGATTTTTCACTTGTGCAGGTAAAAAATTAATATTTGATGTGTCGATTTCTCACCTATAACAAAAATCAATAAATTAAATGATAATTTTTTAATTACTTGTTTTAATTTTATTTCAATAAATAATCTTTGAAAAATAAAAAATTAATAATGTTTTAATAGAAAAGCCCACTCCATTCCTTGTGAGTTGTATTAAAATAGTTTTTCAAAGCAATTTAACTTCGCATGTTTCTATATTTTGTTATTTACTATTTTATTTCAATAGAGAGTAAAAAAAATTAAAAACAAAGGATAAGTAAAAAAATAAAAAAATAGTCAAACGCAGCTTAATTGATCAACATGTCAAGCAATCCAATCCTTTTCCGTCAGAAGTAATTTATAAAAAAATTTCGTTAATCTCTATGTAAGCCAATATATCGGTTCCAGTCTAGGCATGCAGTAGGTTTGGAAACAGGACAAAACAAAGGTGATCTAACATCCATTATATAAGTGACTGAATTTCACATCACTTTCAAGTCAATTTTTATTTTTATCAAAAATAATAAAAATAAAAATTATTCATTAATTTTAATTTTTTAAATAAATTTTTATTTATATTTTTTAATTCCGTATATTGTAGGTGTATCATAATTTAGTAGATACAAAATTAACTACATAAATAACTGTGGTGCTTACATCTGTCAGCTTTTTTTTCGAGGTTACGAGAAGGAGAGGAGAAAAAGAAAGGAAAGGAAGAAAGACAGAGAAGAAAAAAAAAAAAAAAAGAAAGGAGAGAGAAAAATAGAAAAAAATTGATTATTTATATTTATATTATTTTTTTAAATATTTAAAGTATTAAATTTATATAAATTTATATATATTTTAATATTTTTTTATATTTATTTTGTGTTTATATTGTTTATATTATATTTATATTATTTTTTATGTTGTATTTACGTCATATTTTAATTTATCACATATTTTACTTAGTTTGTTGTTATGATTAATTTAGAGAAAAAATTACATATTCGTGCCGTGTCTAAATTCATAATATATTTTATATAATTTATCATAGTGATTCAATTTAAAAAAAATTTATATTTATATTATTTATTATGTTCAAGTTGTTATAAATTTATATAAATTTTTACATGTTAATATTAATTTGGTGTATATTTTGAGAATTTATGTATTTATATCATATTTATGTTATTTTTTGTACTATATTTTGATTTTTTCCTCTATTGTGTTCGTGTCATTTCTCAATTAATCTCATGTTCTCCATAGTTTATCATTATACGTTAGTGTCAGTGTCATGTCTTATTCGTTATAAATTTGCATAGGTTATTATAGTTATTTAATTTATGAAATATTTGTCAGTACGCGTTCGTGTGATTTTTTAGTATATTTAAAATATTATAAATTTATATAAATTTTTAAATATTAATAATTTATCCTATATAGATTTTGAAAAGTTTGTGCAATCATATAGTGTTTATGTTATTTTTAAATGGTGTAGTGATTTATTGATTTTCTCGTATTGTGTTTTTGTCAAGTCTCCCGACATTATATATTTTACATGTTGATTTGATTTTAATTTTAAATTTATTTACTTAAAATAAAAATAAATTATTATTATTATTTAATATGATTTAACTTAAACTTACGTGATTGTTAATTTAATGAAATATTTATAAATATTAAAAATTATAAACTTAATAATATCAGATACAATTATACGATATAGCATGGATAATCTAAATAAAACACGAAACAAATACATGTTTAAAAATTTATATAATACGAATTATTAATGTATTAATTTATTAAAATTTATATAAATATAAAATATTTTATATACAATTATAATATAATAAAATATACGAATATATAAATTATCAAATCTAAAAAATTACCTTAGCGAAGAGGGGGAAGAATTCTAATGAGTGTATATAGACATATATATATATATATATATATAGATATATATATAGTCTTAAATCAGCCATTTAATAACATTGAAAGTAAACATGCAAAAATTGTACTCAAGGGATCTGTCTTACTATCAAAGTAAGAATACCCTACATCCAAGGAAATTGCTGAATTTCTAGTCTTATCGCACAATTCATCGTCAAGGGGGGGGGGGGGGGAGAAAAGGGGCACTTTCTTTGTTGTTTGTTACTCATTCAAAATAGGCAGTTGGGTTCGGTTGCATTTGGCATTTACCGATTCTCAAGT
The DNA here is from genome assembly GCA_038382065.1 of Adansonia grandidieri. Lineage (NCBI taxonomy): Eukaryota > Viridiplantae > Streptophyta > Magnoliopsida > Malvales > Malvaceae > Adansonia > Adansonia grandidieri. Next base: position 13,848,212 of record JBBYHK010000022.1, on the reverse strand, counting down.
TAGAATTAGATTTGGTAATTTTGAATGTAGTATAAAAATAATATAAAAAATTAATTAAAATATGATAAAATATATAAATATTTTAAAATTTATATAATATAAATTATTAACGTGTTAAAATTTATTTAAATATATAATAATTTAAATATAAATTATGACACATAAAAGTAACACAAAAAGATACTAATACAGGATGAGCCAGATATAGTTTATATCATTTTAGAAAATTAAATTCTTTTGGTCGGTTAAATAGTATTAAATCAAATTCTTAACCCTTTCAAATTCCCTTCTCTAATTATGATTTGATCTCTTTCGTATATAATTCATTAAAAATTTTAAAATTTAATAACTACGTTAATAGATAACAGATACTTCTTAATTTATATTAAAAAAACATTTGGCAATCTCTTAATTTTATTTGTAAAAACTTTTTTTTTTTTTTGTTCTTTAATTGTTTTGGGCTGTAAGTTTCAAGATTTTAAATGAAGGCCCGGTCTCAACAAACAATTTACTGGACTCGCGTGGTCAACTTTTCAATGCTATTGGGCCCAAAAACAATAACATAACTAGTCCAAATCGATTTTTTTTTTTTTGAAGAAAAAGCAGTTATTATTTTATTTCAATATTAATATCATCAGTAGCTTGGTGAATTGCATCTAGATATTCCTCAATTCAAAAACTATCGTTACTATGATGTGAACTGTGTTTTGCTAGAATGTAGGCAACTTCATTTCCTTGTCTTGCAATATGTTGAACTTTGCAACTTCTAAAATTCTTCATCATCTTCCTACCTGTCACCATGATCGGCCCAATAATTGATAAGTCCTCTATTTGCAATTTCTTGATTACTGTAAGAGCGTCACCTTCAAAAATAACGTCTTCAAAGCCTACTTATGCTGCCACTTCTATCACCTTGAAAACTGCAATTGCTTTAGCATGCTTGGGTCTGTACAATATTTTATTTTGAGTGCAGCTGCTCCAATGACAAACCCCTCAAAATCTCCAACGATCCCCCCTACACCTCCACGCTTGTGGTAGACATCCAAGGCACCATCAAAGTTGACTTTGAGGGTGTTTTGATCCGGTGCTTTCCAACGTACCGTGTTGCAGACATGTGGACTAGGAATGAGCTGAACGGTGGCTGCTCCAAATTCTTGGCATATTCTTTCCATCATGCCAAAAACATGTCCAAATCAATTTACTGCTTGTGCTCCGATTGTTTAAGTCCTAAAGAGCAATTTTTTTCAATATCTTTTTTTCGTAAAATAAACAAACAAATAAATAAATAAATAATCAACTTAAGTAATCACTTGCGATCAATATTCATTTTGATTTTTTTAAACAAAAAGTTATAATTAATACTCTAAAATAATTTTGTAATTTCTTTCCTTAATGCAAAGAAAAAATAGAGAAATTAAATGTTATTTTCAAAATCTTTGGTTAAGTTTGGTTGTATTTCTCAAAGTTTTTTTGGAAATAGTTTTAATGCTTTTGTAAATGAATAAAAGCAAAAAAGAAAAAAAAAAAAAAACTTGTATAGTGCATATGAAAAAGTAAGAATATGACAAGGAGGTCGTAGGATGGAAAAAAAATTGAAAATACAAATTATAATTAAGTTGTAATATAATTAAGTTAGCAACCAAAATCCAAATTATGACTGTTAACTTAATACTGTAGAACTTAATCAATTAGTGTCCAAAAAAGGAGGAAAAAAAAAACTGTTAATTATCACAAAAAATGGAATCTCGAAAAAAAAGAAAAAGATACTATTTTACATGCCATTGACTGTTTCCTAACTATTACAAAGAACATCAAATACTAATATTACCGTTGAATATTAGTACTTTACATTGAAAATCTTTAATTTTAGACTTTCAAACTCTTATGTAGTTCATCAATTTAAGCCAAAAAATTGAACCTGTTTACTGAAATGGTCGACCCCACATATGAAAGACCATTGAGCCAATGGTTAGTCATGCACTATAGGTAAGGCAGAGTAGATACGGTTAGTAGAAGGTTGCAGTTGCCAGCATGCAAATTCAATCATTAGTTAAAATGAGTTTGCTATGATTCAGAATAACTCATCTCTTTAAAAGTCTTGATTCAAACGGCAATCCAAACACAACCCTCACACACAAACGTTACTATCAATTCATGAACAGCGAGATAGTTAACTATCGCTAGTAAGAAAATAAAATTGGGGAAGCAATTACTGAATTCGTTGTTTCTTGTTTAATTTGGCCAGCTGCTCTTCAGCTTCTTCTACTTCCTGTTGGGCTTGTCTTTTCTCCTGATTGGCATTTTTTGCCTTCTCCTCAGCGTCTTTTTTCATCTGCTCGGCTTTTTTTGCCTCCTCCTCAGCTTTTTCTGCCTTAGCTCTGCTGCTTTTGATCACTTCTCGCCATTTATTAGTTTCAACTTGTCTCTCAAACCTTTCAGGGAGCTCTTTCAACATCTTTTTAAGCAATGAAAGCTGCAAACCACAGAACTCCAGCTCTTTGATCGTTGACTCGAAAACCTCGATGTCCTCTTTGAGCTTCTGCTGCTTGTTGTCTTCTAGCTCAAGATCCTCCAGCTTGCTTTTCATCTCTTTGTAGAGTTTAGCCAGTACCCTCATCACGTATCTCTGTAAATCTGGGTTGATAAATCGAAAATTTTTAGCAAAGTTAGAGTCCATTTGACGTATCTCATCAACTACGCCAAAATCACTTTTAGAGACAAAGCAGCCCTCGATGGTACAGGTCTCATCCATCTCAGAATTGATAAAAAACTCCGAATCAAATAGTAGATCCGAAATATCAATCTGTGTCGCAAGAAATTACAAGTTAAAAATTAATCAGATAATAATTCAAAAATAAGCTTATTACATAACCAACTCTGCAAAAAAATACCAACATCTACCTGATCATCATTATTCGAGTCTACCAGATAACCCTGTCAATAAACAGAAGGTCAATAGCAGTACATATGAAAACTGACAATAAATTGGGTTTTCTTGTGTGTATGTATTTACCAGATACTTCTTGTTTTCAGTTTGAACTTATAAAATAAGTTCAATAATTAAACCAATGAGTGTTGAAACAACAATATAATGTTCAAATGCTCTTGTAAGCAAGTAGTATCACTCGTTGTAAGTTTTAAGGTTTTGGATTTTAATTTCATCCAGAATGGAGGGTAGAAAGATGTTGTATAGGATCAGCATATCCTAGTTTAAACTGGTTTTCTTTTGCTAAAGATATTAGATTTCAAATACATCAAAGAGTATTAACATTAAGGAAACAGTTTTTTATATCTTCATCTCCCTATGAAATAAATAAGATAAATTCATATGTACAAGAGTTTTTTTTTTTCTTAACAAAGTTTCGAAGTATATTTTTGCATTGATTATATCTCCTTCTCTGGGTCATAGTCAACGCATTAATTGTCAATGTATAAATTTATATGTAATCAAAGAGTCATATGCTTTGTGCTGAGTTAATTTAAAAGTTTGCAAGTCTCAAAAATTATAATATGATTATTTCTCTCTTATTATAAGAAAAATTAAGATTAGGAATTGGGTATTTAAACTTGAAAGCACAGCAGCGGGATGGTACGAGTTTGACATGTAACAGAGAATGGATGAAAGAAAATTCCAGAAAATAAAGAAATGAATCTTGATGAACACATGATTCCATATTCAGGTCCTACGCTTGCCTGAAAAAAAACTCAAAACTCAGTACTTACCATCTCTTGGTTGATTACTTTCATAGCCAACTTTAATTCTGCTGCTCTCCCTTCCACCAATCCTACGTTTAAAATCACTTCGTTTCCATCTTTCTCTTGAATGATGATCTACATTCGCAATATGCGCTTTAAAGATTGAAAAAAAGAGTTCAAAAAAAAAAAGTAACAGAATGAGAAAGATGGCAGAAAAGAGACGTATTACGATATGTTGACCTCTTGAACAATATTTCTCAAAAAACTTACTGCATTATCTCTGCAACCTCAAAGAACAAAAGATAAAGACAGATTACTAGAAAGGGCTATGCCTACATGAATGGGTCTGTACTTTTTATTTAACTTGATGATATGGCAATTATACAATAAATTAGAAACCCATGTTTTCTACAATAACAATCTTTCTCCTAAATAATTTCGCGATAAAAATAAAATCTCATATTGATTAAATTTGGAGTGTACTGAACGGTAAACACTTAAACAACAGTCTCTAAATTCAAAAGCCAATCCTGCTGCTCAAAATTTTTACCTCTTTGTTGTTAACCTCAGCAAAATTTCCTTCTTGTTCAATTTGGGTAGTATCAGGGGTCAAAGGCAAATTGACTCTTAACTTTCCCCCCTCTATTTCAAAGCTAACTGCATGATGTCCTTGATCAAGATAACCACAGCCTTTGCTCAAAATGCCACTTTCTGCTATAGTTGAGCAAGTTTTCACCACATTCTGTAGTGAACTCGCAATGCTGGTAAAAACCTTTGCTTCCCTTATTGATAGGAGCATTTGCTCCTGCCTTGCCAGTATCTGGATTTGTACAACGGTAAGTCAATACAAATTATCCAAACAATAAGTAAAAACTTTAAAAAAAATAAAAATTATAGAGAGAAAGTCAGAGGGGACAGAAAGACTAAGTAATTATTATAACCTGATTAAGCTCCTCGCTAGAAGCTTGCAACTCCGTTGCTTTTTGTGATGCTTCAGCTAAATATTTAAAAGCGGTGTTAAAGTTTTCCCTATGATTATTGTGTCATTAAAAATTAGCAATGAAATATTAAAGGATCATATAGAGACACATTAATATTTGATGCATTGTAAGTATATAATGTTACAAATCATAAAAGAAATAGCCAATTTATTTATCCCTGGATACTAACTAAAGCAAGACTGAATTAGAATTTTTGTTTTTTTCAAAAGATTTGAACGTTCATACTCCTATTAATTGGATTAAATCAGCAGTCAAAGAATTTTTAAGGGTGTAGGAGAAGAAAGCATCAAGAGAGCAAAAAAGAATGATGCAGGGGAACCACACAGGTTTCAAAATGGAATTTTCTTGAACAAAAAACTGGACCAAAGTCAAGTGTGATGGTTCATTTGACAATGCTCTTCTAATTGGTAAAGTGTGATGCAAATTTGGCTGCAAATTTGAGTTGCTAAGCAGTCAAAGCTGGGGATGTGCTCCGATGAGCAGGTTTAACAACCTCCACGGTCTCCCTGCACTCTTGTTGCTGTTGCCATAATGTAATTGGATTTTTTTTTTCTTTTGGCCAAAAGAATTGGATTGTATTACTAGTATTATTAATAAATTCTGCCTTTGGCCAAAAAAAATTATTTTTGGCTACATCTTGTATGGCCACAATAGTTGGAAGTACTAAAGAATAAATAAATAAAATTAACCCCCCCCACCAGAAAAAGGGCCCGTTCATGCTTTAAAGTTAGTTCTTTATATTTAAATCCAAGATTCAATTTTTTCCTAAAAATCCTTTCTGATGCAAGGTTAGTTATAGTACCTTCTATCTGAAGAATTTCACCCTGGTTGAGTTGGAAGGAGTTAGGAGGGGACTCGTAAATCTGATTGGCAGGGTCTTGGTTCAGAAATGTGTTATTTGGCCGCTGCAAAATCGAATCAAGTTCCTGAAATGCTGATTCTACTTTTTTTAAATCACAAACGGAACTCAAATTTTCAATACTCGGCTGTATCAACACTCTCAACCGTTCTAGCATGAATTGTGGGTCATGGATCTTCTCAATCGCTTTCTCAACTAACATAATCCTTTTGTTCCATTTGCTCTGCATAACAAGTATAAAGATTAAGCAAGGAGAAACTTACTGACAACGATTAAAAAGGGAAAAAAAATGATGAAGGAGACAGAAAATGAGAGAGGGAAAGCATTACCACTGAATAACTTTGATCACCCACTATCTCATATACCAAATCTCCCACTCGTGTCTTGCATTTCTACACATAGAGAACAATGAAAAAATTGAACCATTATAAAAAAATGAAGAATTAAAACTAGTTGATAATATCAGGAAAGGGAATTTTGAGGAGAGAGAGAGAGAGAGAGAGAGAGAGAGTGAGCGAGAATAGTTACATTTCCTCTGTCACGACTTAGTTGATCTTTATTCTTTCCAGTGGAATTCTCTGATGCTACAAAATCGGCAGGCATTTTGCAGCTTAAAAAGGCACACTCTGATAATCTGAAAGAAAAAAATCGTCATGACACATAGCAATATGAAGATGTAAAGCTAAAAACATCCAGATTAAAATATCAGGTTCTTTATGTAATTAATATAGTATCATTTAGCAAGAAGTTCAATCCTTGCTTACAAAGAAAGTATAGGTTTCAGGAAAACAAGTCAAGTCAACAAACTCAAAAACTCAAATTCTCCCCGAAAAGAAAGGACTACAGAGAAGTAATAACCTAGCAAATTTAGCAGGAAAAATATCTTCCCTCAATCAGACAACCCAGTAATTAAAGAAGCTGATACAAGTATACATGCATATGATCTAACCCACAACAGCATACCACTACTAAATTGAGGAAGGGTTTTTTAGGAAAGTGATTGATGAGCAGGAATTTGAGGAAATATAAACTAGATTCGATTCTATTTAAGCAGAAAGAGATGAACCATAGAAGCTGTAAATTGCCACAGTTGCAGAGACTATGGCTTCTGCAGCTGCTCTGTTAACTCTAACAATAATCAAGATAATTGCCCTTTTTTATAGCGGAAATTAGCGCGAACTCTGCTCGTGCGAATTCATTTTTAAGATAGGTTGTCAATTGGAAAATCGAAAGGAATAACGGACCCCAAATTCCTACTAATTAGTCTCGCCGCATTATTTTAAAAGAAAATTTGATTAAAATATAAAATAACGGAAAAAAAATAAGGTATGCATGTTTTAATATTTAACATAGAATGTAAATAAATATTTAATTTAATCAATGAAATTTAAAAAAATATATATTTCGTTAAAAGAAATAAAATATGTTTTTTAAATTAATAAATAAGTGTCATATCGATAACACTGTGATGACAATTATATATATTTGTTTTAATCCAATTTCTGTATTTAAACCTTTCTTAAACAAATAAATTTAATACATTTATGTGGAGGAAAAAAGCAGAATTATTAGTTTAAAAAGAGGTGGTTTTAAATTATAATTTCAAAAGATATAAATACAAATATATCCTATTAATTTATTTTCAATTGGTATAACTCTAAGACTAATTTAGTCGGACACTTTATGTATACTAAAATTTATTGGGTGAATTTTTTTTAATATAAGTTAAAATTAAATAATAAAAATGTGATTTTTTTAAATAAATTGTTATTTTTTTAAAAAATAAAAAATTTAATACTCGTAATTTTAATTTGCTTTATATATATTTTGCAATTGAATTTTTATTATTTGATTTAGATAGCAATTTAATTAAAACTTTTATATAATATATATTACATATAACATCGATACATTAATATTTAATTTAATAATAAATATATATTTTAACAAGTTTAATTTTTTTAATAAATATATAATTAATTATAAAGTTCGAAATTCCTTGAAGGTTAATATTATATGCTTGACACTTGGGGACTTGGAATAAATGTTACGGGTTAGTTGGCTTATTATTTGTTGTATAAAGTTATCGTTGTAGCAAGCTCTTCCTTCTTTTGGAAAAATAAATATGATATTTATCTAAAATAATCCTTGAAGGTATTATATTCGCTCAAGTGTTATCGTGCTTTGCCGACAGCCCCA
>JBBYHK010000022.1:13789365-13804282 GCA_038382065.1 Adansonia grandidieri | reverse complement strand
TGGGTGCAGTTTGGTCTTGATGAGATAAAGTCCAACTACCGTAATCTTCAACAACTTTAACACAACCTAATTGATAATAAGGGTCTGATTAATTGATATTTATAGATATTAATTAAAAATATTTGATTATTATTTTAGAAATATTTTTATATTTAAAATATTATTTTTATTGAATTAAAAATTAATATATTATTTATATTATTTAATTAACAATTAAGTTAAGCATGAGAATGTGTAAAAATATCAGCAATCTTTTATTAACTTCATTATAAGATATATATCAGTAAAGTATTAAATTTACCAATATATTTAAACATAGGTAAACTAATTTTTATAATATATGTTATATAAAAAAAACATTTGAATTAAAAATTAAAACTGAAACTATCAAAATTATATTAAAAAAAATTATATTATATATGTGATTGAAGAAAGCATGCAATTTACTTTTGAAATTTGTACAATAAATAATATTTGGGAAAGACAAAAGCTTATATTATGAAGTAAATATAATTTTGAGAAAAAATAAAAATTTAATTCATAATTAAATGAATAATATTAAATGTAAACTCAATTTATTTTTATTGATAGAAATAAATTTTTATTCTTTTGAATAAAAAATAGATCATCTTATAAAACAATATAATCGTTTAGATTATGGCCTGCTAAAATTGTTAAATTATTAGGTAAAGAGGAATCATCATGAATTTTGTAAGTGATTATCTCATTATGGTTATCTCTAGCTGTTGGGTAGCTTAGCTTTTTAAAGTCGTTGTATTATCTGCTAGGCAAAAGGATATGATTGATGCTCTAGGACGCATTATTTCATAAAGGATATGTTAATAGGTATTTAAAAATATTTGTTAATTTTTTTTTAATTTGTTGCATTTAATCAATTATTTTCACTAAATTCATGGACACCTTTTAACCTATCTTTTTGGAAAAAGTCTGCTGATGGTCATTGGACAAGTTTCAGGACGGGGACCAAGCCTCTTCATGGTCATGGCCTCATTGGTCAAGTTGAGTAGAGGAGGGACCAAGCTGTTGACTGACAGATTCCTAACCAATGATTTAGATCACCTGCGCAAGCTTTTATTCAAGTATGATGCAGTGTAGCCTAGCCTGACATGTGCGATCGAAATATATTTATTTATAAATTAAATTATTAATTTAATTCAATCAATTTAATTTATTTAAGTTAAATTTTAATTATTTTTTTATCGTTTTGGATTGTTTCAAAATTTATTTATATTACGATTTATATTGAATTAGGGAGAGAGATATTTTAACTAAAAAAAAAAACTTGAACAAAACTCAAACCATGACAAAAAGTATGTTACTTTTAAATTAGTTAATGTTGATAAGTCCCATTATAGAACATGATTAAAATGATATTTATTAAAAATTATGTAATTAATATATCATTATTATTTTAAGATTTCATTAATGAATATTTTTAGAAATTAATTAAGTTTTTTTACATTTATTTTTTAATTCAAAAAATTTTAGTAATTATATTATTTAAATATATTCTTAAGTTAAATTTCTTAATTAATATTTAATATTTAGCTTTTAAAATTGAATCTGATTAATAAGTGTTTATATCCAAAATTTTTACATTAAATTAATTATTTTTATAAAAAAATTTTAAAAAATAAGATAATAATTATATATTTTTTATTTTAAAAATTTTAATGTATAACTTCTTGGTCATTCCAAATGAAATGGCATTCATGTAATTTTGAAATATCATCGTCAGCCATGGTAATGTTATAGTGGTGGCTAGGCTAGGGGGACCAAGCTGCACGAAAACCTGGAGATAGAGATGGGCTCAAAATTAACGGTTCCCAGGGAATGGATGAATCCCAGGCCTAAGTGACGCCGCGTGGTACTAAGGCAAAGGCTACGGAACCGGGCGTAGTTAAAGAGACAAGCGAAACTTTTGACCTTTTTTAAAAATTTTTAATTTTTAAATTAAAAATAATAAAAATTTTATTTATATTTTTTTAATTTTATATTTTGATTTTTTTATCTTGATATTTTAATGCAAAGTTTTTGACCTAGGTTCTATTGCTAAATTTTATTAAAAGGGTAAAATTTTTTTTACAATTTTTGAATTTATTTTAATTTTTTTATTATTAAATTAAATATTTAGTGACATTCATTTAAAATTAAAATAAAAATTATTTATACTGTTAAAAAAAATTTATTTAAATAATGATATGATTTTATAAAATATAATATGTAAAATAATATATGAATTCGATTTCATCTAAAACTTAAATTTAAACATCAAATTTTATAAAATTATATTACCGTTTAATCAAATATCATTTAATATCATAAATAATTTTTTTATTTATTTTAATTTTAAATATATAAAAATAAAAAATATTTAATAATAAAAATTAAAATATATGTTTTTGTATAATACAAGCACTACATATTAACTTTTACATTAAGTGGGTGAGGGGCGGAGGAAGGGGGAGTTTCAAATGATTGTGAGGGCGAGAGTTGTCGGGGCGTGAAGGGACAAAATGACACGCACGACCGAGTGGGTCGTTGGAAGAAAAGGGGGCCGCAGAGCACGTGTTCCCAGGCAAGACATGTTGGTCCACGTGAGTTAAAAAGAGAGGTTTTCTCGCCCACGCTTTCCGTTCCTCCCCCCCCCCTTCATTTTCTCGGCACCACGTGAATTCCACTCTCCCTTGTCCCCTTTCTTGTTTGTCGTTCTCTAAGGCTAACCCCACGCTGCCACCGCCACACACGTACTCAACCTTCAATTTTCATTTGCCTCCTCACTCTTATTATCTTGACTTGGCTTGGCTTGACTCGAGGAGCCAAACTCATGTCATCATATACTTACCTACCAAATTTCAATCAAAATTAATGCCAATAATAAAACCATCACCCTCTTAATTTCACACATGCTATAAATAATAAAATTAGAGAGTCCAAGACTTTTTAATATAATCAATTAAACTTTCCCATATTCTTAATATTTAAATTAATAAATTTTTAAATTAAATTTCGAATAATATTTACTATAATATATATTAATTAATTTTATAAATATCTAAAATACTTTAGTTTTCGAAATGCATCGTAAAAAACTTATTTCATTTCATAAATTATTAATCAGGAGAATATCCCAGAATCAATAATTGATGTTACGTTGATCATGACGAGGCCGAGTAGATCCAATCCACGAAGCCGCATGGTCAAGATTCAGACACAAACAATTATTACGGGGCCAGCTTCTCTACCTAGACTCCGAGCCGACGCACTTTTACTTACGTCAAGATCACGCTTCAACTTCTCCCAATGCGATTGACGAGCGTGACTATACGCTCCAAGGTGCGCACAGACAAAATTCAGAAAAGTATGAATGAAAGTTTTTGTTTCAAGGGAAAAGGTTGAGACAGCGACGCCATTGTGTTAGTCCCCCCACCCTTGTGGTAATCCGACGGGAGAGAGGCGAGATTTTTCATAAGATGAGAGCGTTAAGTGTGGGTCCTACTTTGATAAAACCCCCAAAAAAAAAATGATAAAATTGATCTGTCTAGTTCCAATCATCACCATCTCCACTCATGATTTGATGGTTGTCCAAAGCCATCAGTGGCTTTGATTGCCAATTATATACAGCATGAAGATAAACATGGACCCCACGAATGGGGTCTGATCAGGACTGTTGATTATGATGTAAGGTGGGATCAAGGCCGTTGGTTGAGAGGCAGGACGGGAATGGGGAGTGAGGTGTTCAGGTGGGGTTCTGGCCCACTGGGTTTGAATGCAGAAGATTCACGGATCATGGTGATATTAATCACTATTATTGCATTTTCCTGTTCTTTCTTGTTGGGATTCGGAAAGATAAATAATGAGCGTAAATCGGGTTGCATTTAAATTTTTGGTTGGTTTGGTGCTCTGCCAAAAAGCTTTCACTATTAATTATTGTAAATATTAATTTTTTAATATATTATATATATTCATATTATAATTATATTATTAAAAATATTATATTTTTATATAATTTTTATTTATTAATAGTTTTATATAAATTTATATTTATTTTATATTTACATTATTTTATATATTATATTATATTTTTTAATATTTTAATATTATATTTATGTCGTATTTAATTTTTTAAATTTATTATACTGTTTGCAACCAAGTAAGTGTACGATTGAGGAGAGAACGCACGTTATCATCGTGAAAATATATATATATATATATATATATATATATATATATATATAGAAAACGGGAAGTACGTAGGTTACATATGTTTTTGCATAAAAAATGATAAACGGTTTCTTCTTAATTTAAGAAAAATTAATTTTGTCATTGATTACAATGATTTTTTTTAAATTTTTCCGAATTCAGAAATAGTCAAAGCTGGGGATGACGCTTTTATAATGCATCATTTGTTAAACTTTTAATTGGCCACCAAAGCATGGTAGATGCCATCCCCGTTAAAATGCAGCGTGAATTGACGTGGAAGTTTAACCCAAGTTTGACTGTACATTAGGTAAGCAAAACTCAATCAATTCACAGGTCGAAGTATAAAATAATATATATATATATATTTATATATTTATAATAAAATGAAGTAAATGTTAGGAGTGTGTCTAAAATGATTTTCCATTTTTAGTTGTTGAAAGTTGTCAAATATTGATTCTGAATGCAATCAAAATTATGCTTTTCCTAATGAATACATTTAGGAAGTTTTTAAAATTAACAAATATACTATTTATAGTGATAAATATTATATTAAGTATAATAATTAATTTTATTTATCATGTATTGAATGAAAATATTATTTATTTAATAAACTATTAATATAAGATTTGTATATTATTAATAAATAATGTAATACTCAATATTCACAAATAATATATAAATTTATTTGTTAACTAATCATGCATCAAATTGTACAATTTTATACATAATACATTAAGAAATATATGATAGCAAATATATAAAAATCTCTTGCTATTTATTATGAACAGAAAGGGGCAATTGAATTTTCTTACAGTGGAAGGTATTAAATTCCCATGTAATAATCAATTATACTTTGATGGGGATCAGACCAAGGCAGACTTTGGAAAACAAGAAACGGTAGATAAGAGAAGTAAAGCACGGCATTTACCGTGGTTCGCGGTTAAAAGTAAAAGGAGGGAAAAGAAAGATAGAAGACAAAGGGGCAGGGCGTGGGTATTAATTCGGGGAGCAGAGGCGATGATTGAGATAATTGGCCTCCTGACAACAAGTCATGATTGAACTTGCACTCTCTTTCTATATAATCCCCCCCTATTTCCCCTTCTTTTACATGCCCATCATCGGCTTTCAAACACTGTCTCTCTCTCTAAATCTTCCCTGCCGAAGTCCGAATCTTTTCTTTTCATTTCCTTTTTCTCTCTGTTTCTCATCCTTGTTCACACTAGAGAACTTATACAGGAAAAACCTGTGTGTTTGGCAAAAGAAAAAAAAATGATGATGGTGGGAAAGGAAGATCTCGGTTTGAATCTCAGCTTGAGTTTCCCTCAGAATCACCAATCACTACAGCTAAATCTGAGGCCTTCTTTGCTTCTATCCTCTCCTGCTGACTCTTGCTCTTCTCCTTCTGGTTTTACTGCCCTTCCGAAACCCTCTTGGAACCATGTTCCTGCTCCTTCAGGTTGGTTTCCTTTCCATATCTGCATGGGACATCACTTTCAGATCTCTCTTCTTTTTTTTTTTTAGGTTTCCCAAGAACCAAACAAAGCTTTAGACAAATCAATTTCTTTTCGTCTTTTAATTCTTTAACATCACTTTTCCCTTCCATATTCAACCTAACCAAAAAATATATATATTTAGTACTTTCTTTCTTGCTTTTTTTTTTTCATGTTTGAAATAGCTTTTTTGACAATCGTTTTCACACGCACTTTCTCATGTTCACATGCCCAAAAAAAAAAAAAAACACTTTAAATCTGCTACTTTCTTCTAGATCTAAGCCGGAAAAAATCATTTTTTGCCTCAATATTCGGACAAAATTTTCGGCCTTTTTTCTTTAATCTGAAAAGCGTGGTATTTGCATGCAGATCCTAAGTCAGAATCTTTCCGGGCGGAGACTAGATCATTTCTTAGAGGAATCGACGTGAACAGATTGCCATCTATGGTCGATTTTGAAGAAGAAGCTGGAGTTTCGTCTCCAAACAGCACGATATCGAGCGTGAGTGGAAAAAGGAGCGAAAGGGAAGGTACTAATGGAGAGGAGCTTGAGATTGAAAGAGCTTGTTCTCGTGGCATCAGCGACGAAGAAGATGGTGACGCTTCAAGAAAAAAGCTTAGACTTTCTAAGGATCAGTCCGCTATTCTTGAAGAAAGCTTTAAAGAACACAACACTCTCAACCCAGTAAGTAATTTGAACAGAAAGTTTGAGATGAAAATCAATGCTTCGTTGCTAAGAAAAAGTGGCTGAAAAAAAAAATCTAAATGGAAAGTTTAGTCTAAATGGTATTTAGGATTGAATATATTTAAGCGTAACTATTTTCTTAGTAAGGGAACAGAAAGTATTTGGAGGGTGTTTTTGTTAATTACACTGGTAACTCGAAGACTGTTGCTATCTTCGCAGAAGCAAAAGATGGCCTTGGCTAAGCAGCTGGGATTGCGACCCAGACAAGTTGAAGTGTGGTTCCAAAACAGAAGAGCAAGGTAAGAGATTTTCTATTTTCTAAAGATATAGATAACACACACGCAACACTTTTACGGATTACGGTTATCCGTAGCAATAATTATTGGATCTAAATATGGGACTTTTAATTCTTTTTTGCAGGACCAAGCTAAAGCAGACTGAGGTTGACTGTGAGTTCCTTAAGAGATGCTGTGAGAATCTAACGGAGGAAAACAGGCGGTTGCAGAAGGAAGTTCAGGAGCTGAGAGCACTGAAACTTTCCCCGCAGTTTTACATGCAAATGACCCCACCAACAACCCTCACCATGTGCCCGTCATGCGAGAGAGTGGCTGTACCACCCAACGCATCATCCACCGTTGATCCACGGTCCCATCAGCTGGCCCAAACCCATCACAGGCCCATCCCAATCAACCCTTGGGCCCCAGCTGCCCCCATGTCTCATGGACCGTTCGATGCTCTTCGTCCTCGATCGTAATTATTACACAACACAAGGGCATTCTGGTCACTGTAAAAATCATGATGAGTACGGAGAACCGTGTTAGAGCGTCGCACCAACCCCATGTTCAAAGGTCTTAAGGTCTAAGATACGGTGGTTAGAATGTGATTTTGCTGGGTCATCATGTTTTGTCTTATTGGACCCACCTAAACCTTATCCTTATTTTTCCCCTAAGGTTGACATATTTAATTAGTTTAATTAATTTTTAGTGTTAATTAATGATGCTAATTAATTACATCTTCCTCCTTCAATTTGAATGGTGGGGGAAGAGAACTTTGTGTGTAAAGTTGAATGTCTAATTATTAAATTTGTCAAAAGTTTTAAAGCAAATCTTGCGTTCCACATTCCATTTCAAGTTACAAGGAATCTCTCTGTATTCTACGTCTATATATATATATATATAAATATATATGTTTCCTTCATATTTTAGAGTTTTGGGATTGTGTGGGGACAATTGCCCCTATATTTAAGTAAGGGTTTGTATTTTAATCAGGAACATGGTCCCTTTTTAGGGGTCTTTGCCAAGCATATTGAATGATGTTTGACCAAAAAAACAAAGGCTTTAGTCATGTTTAAGGCTACTTTGTCTAATAAAAGTATGATGAAAATTAACCCAAATCTAAAAACTGAGAAGTAGGCATGAATATTTCTTCTGTTTGTGTATTTGGTAATTCATCGAGGTGTGGAAGGAAGACTATTATTTTTTAATGGGAGACTAATAAAATGTTTATGCTGCTTCAAAGAGATTGAAATTAAATCGCTTCAAATTCACAAAGTTTCACCCGGGGTGTCTCAGTAGCTGATGTGATTGGACTCGATTTGACTATTAATTTTAATCCTACCTGGATCGGGTTATTTTGAATATTTTATGATATAATAATGTAAAAGTAATACGAACGTCACGTAAACATATAAATTGTTTTCGTTAAGGTACTTGCAGTGTTTTAGAACTTTGTTATATCATGAAAGTGGCGATCTACACATAAATTGTTTTCGTTAAGGTACTTGCAGTGTTTTAGAACTTTGTTATATCATGAAAGTGGCGATCTACACCTCAAAATCATATTATTTTTAATTTCTTGTTTGTTTCGTTCTCTAATTTTGGACTAAGAGCTGATCAGCCTGCATCTGTAATTGATTAAAATCCTGTGAAAAGCATCAGAAGTAAATATTTAACTTTTTAATAACCGACATTATATCGATCTACCTGTGTAAGATCACATGGTTAACCCTGAATTCCGGGTTTTTTTTCTCTTATATAGTGGATTAAACAATTAGGATTTACTTATTCACAGGGTAAGCTTAGCCCCCCAATGTGTTTCTTTTTCCCTGTTTTGTAGAAAGCTGGGGAGTGAAAGTTCAACACGTTCAACTTGTTTTCCACTGTGGAAAAGCCAAGAAACCCACCGTTTGGATGGAGACTCGACTGCTTTTACCATATTGCCATAAGCCACAGGGACAAAGGAATCTTGGATATTAAATGTGAAGGACATGCCATCTTCCTTGTGTCGGAATTCAGGAACATTGAAAACCACATAATATATTCTTCTGATTTTGGCCAACCACAAAAAATCTGTTCGGTATCAGTAATTAATTCCCTGCTCCTGCAAAATATTAATACAGTGGATTGTCTTAAAATAACTTCAGGTACTACAACATTCAAGGCACTGCACAGGGGCATTCAACAGAGATTTTTGAGTGCCCAATGTGAATGTCCCCACCCCAACTTGAAAGAATTTTTTGTCATCAATCTTTGTGACTATTGCTATAAAATATGTCAGAGAATACATTTAATGGCTCTAGGAATTTGTTTAGACACTCTTGTTCAAGAAAATCAAATTTCATTTTCTGTGGGGACAAGTGGCTGTGAAAGTTGGAAATAACCACTGTGTTGCAGGAACTATAGACCTGAATTTTCATTATCGAAGTGCCTGCACTGCAAGGATTCGGGCTTCATCAAGCACTTTGATTTCCTGAAAGAGAAGCTGCTCTCTAAAGAAGACTTTATACCATAATACTCCCTATTTGTTAGAACTTTTACGTAGTATTAAAACTGATGTTTCATTCGTTATGCAATTATTTTTTAGAAGTAAGTTTTAAAATTTAAATTTTAATATTTACATTTTATTTTTTTATCTTGTATTGGGTATTTTAAAAATTTTCTTTCATTTGGATCTAGTCTTCAAATAAAATAATTTTAAAAACACACTTTCTCATATTAATTTAATGCATTCAAAATTTTTTTTTCCCAAGTGCTTCCAAAGGATTAATGCAAATGTTACATCGAGCTCCTATAAGGGATTACAGAATTTCCACCTGGTTTTGGAGTTGACTAATTGATTTATGCATATGTTTCCTTAAAAATAAACTTGCAATTTATAAATAGCTAAGGAACTTATCATAGATAAAATTTCTAGCACATAATCCAGAGTAGCTGATCGAACAGGTCACAGTCGGGTTATTGGAATTAAATGCCCTGTCTCTGCACAACTTGACTGCAGCTAAACACATGACGGTGCATGCCTAACATGTCAGGCTTCTCGAAAGTTCACAGATAACTCTAGGTCAGGCTCATACGCGTTAAGGGGAGAAAAACATGCATCAACCATACCTTCGAACACTTTCTCCAGATTGATGGATCCCACTGCATGCAACGTCAGGTAATTAGTACACCAGCAAAATTGCTTTTTGGAAAATGGGAATTGGTCAGAATACCTTTGGCGCAAAGCACTTATTGACTAATCGTGCCCGAACTCCCCAATAAAATGCATAAAATGGGGTCAATATAAAGTTATAGGACCAATTTTGAAGGAACTAAGGCTTATTTTTTACCCCATAATTCATTACAGATTCCTCTGGTGGTAGCTTGAAGGGTCATCTGATACTTGCGGGAAAGACATTGCTCCAGAGTTTGGAATCTGCCTTCTCGTATCTGTTATATTGTCCGTTAATCAAACATTATTAGGCTATGGGTCGTGCACTTCCTACATATACATAGATTGAGTTGGGAGTACAGGAATGACAGATCTTAAGGAAACCTTCAAGCTCAGAGGTGGAGCAGCTCTTAGTTTCTTCAGGGTTGAAATACACCGTTTGTCTTTTGATCTAGCTGCTTCAACCTCCTGAGAATAGATTCATTACCTCTTAGCACGTATTGCCACAGATTCAGTTTGAAAATTAAAGTCTTTAGTCTTACCAATGAATTAATAATTTCCTCCACTTTGCCAAGACCAAAACATTGGTTTAGCATTTCCATCCTGAGAATTATTACAGCAAAGTAAATTACAACATGATACTACGTACATAAATTAAGAATCGAAAATCTTAGCTAGTGTAATACAAAAAAGGTGGGGTGTTGGTATGCATATTAAAAACCTGTGAAGAATGCTTCTTGAAATTTGGACATATGGGATCACTATATGTGGCCAGAAGAGTTTCCATGACAAAAAAAAAAAAAAGTCTTCTGTAACTAATGTATTGAGTTGCTTTTCAATTACAGGATGCTTCTGGTTATTCGAAAAACGAAGAAGAAACATATTTACCGAGCTGCAGTTACAGAATATGCAAACTCAATAGTATGCAAACTTCAGAGCCTTACAGAAATAACCTGGCTGGCGTGAGAGATAATAAGAAGGTTCAGCATCCGGATGGAAAACAATTAGAACTTCAGGAATACCGAAAACCTGCATTAATCTGTTGTGGGAGACAAATTCTTTGAACAACGAAACTAGCTGTTAAAAAGGTAACATAAACTTAGAAAAATCTTTAATCTTTCATTTTGATTCAGTTTAAAAAATGCATATATAGATCTGTTGCAACAAGATATGAACCATGAACTGAAATCCCTGCACCTCCGACCAGTGTAATGCCATCTAAGATGGCCACCTATTTGCAGGAAACATTCAGAGTAACTGCAGTCACTGAAACAGTTATACATGCAGGAGATTCAAGCCCCGAACTAACTAGTAAGAACAGAAGGGTGAGGCTTAAAAGCCACCACATCTGTATAATATGAAATGACATTTTCCCGAAGCAAAATCCAGTAACCAAAAAAAAGGCAATTGTAAAGTACAAATTGTCTTGGAGAAGTCCGAAAACTGTCGCAGATTTTGATATTTATATACTTTATGTTTACTTGTTGAAATCAGAAAGAATAAGTAGACTCGCATTCGGCTTTGAATAGGTGCCTAAAAGGTGCAAGAAACTGTACAATTCCCGAAACATTGTTTACATTCTTCCAGTCTCCCTGAATTATTCAATAAAAACTGCGTTACAAGATTGTTGACACCAGGAATCAAATTTCCTCATATTTCAGCCTATGTTTATCCAAATTTGGAGTGAGAGTGTATGATTCCGATATGTATTGCTGATTTGCTTTTATATATATATATATATATATATTTATATATATATGGAGGTTTATACCATCGTACCTATTAAACACAATCGCATATATTTCAATTGTCGAAAATGGCTTTCAATTGCAAGATTAAGAGGGTATGGTTATCGTGCAATTTCATAAAACTATATGTTAGATAATATTCCAAGGTTCTCGACTAAAATAAACTTTTTTTTAATATCATGTTAGAACGTTCCAAATTATATCCATTCTTTTCTTCGGTAGTATGCTATATATATACATATATATACTTTTCAACGTCAAAAATCATTCAATTTTTGTTATAGTGAAATATTCAAAATTGGAACATAATTTTTTTTCTCACCTTCATTTGTTAAGTGATACAGCTTATCAGCATCTCCCCCACAACAAAACGCCATGCCCTTTCCCTTCAACAACACCAAAAATAAAAAAGATGTGCATGAATCTTGTTTGTTAACAGAAATAAATAAAATGTGCTATTGTAGAAATTAGAAAAGCTAACAAAAGGAGGTTGCATTTACTTTGATTACTAAAAAATCAACGCTCGGGTCTCTTTCCCAGGATTTGTATAATTTGTTAAGAAGAATTCCCTGATTTATAATTTTTTTTTGAATTTGTATTTATAATAAACTTAAAAAAAATGAAAAGATTAAAGATATTTTTTTAAAGAATAAAAGAAAAATGTGTATAAAATGGTAGAATAAAAGAAAAGAAAAGAAACCATTGGAGTACTAAGAGCATTGAGGACATGGATCGGTTAAGTGTAACAGACTAACAGTTAGTGAGCTAGTTTCCCCTTCAAGCAACACCTTCAAAGAAAAAAGGGGAAAATTTGCATGTTATCCACTGCTTTTAATTTCTCATTCAATCAAAGCAACAAAACGTATATAGATGTATTATATATTAATGAAGCTAGCCATCATATATTGTTCAAAGCTCATCAAGTTTAAATTCTTGTCATCTTGATAAACCCAATGTCCAATTTTCTTCTTATTTTTCCAACCAAAGTTTAAATTCTTCGATCCATGTTTGGATAATTTGGTTTAAAATTAGAAATCTAACTCAAAGTTATCTCTCAAATCACATATCATCCATCTCACAATCGTTAACTTAAAATTTTGTTAATGCGTAATCCGTTTCATCTTTTTTTAGCTTTCATTTCATCTTGTTTTCTTTCTCTTTTATTTCTGTTTAATCTTTTTTTTAGATTCGGGGGCTTCTTCTTCAATCAAGGTACATTGTTTAATTTTATTTTCAAGTTTCAATGTTTAACCCATTTTTGTTTGCTTTTGTTACTATCTTTTGATCATTTCTTTTTTGCGTTATAAGTTTTCGAATTAGATCAGCTAACTGAGTTTTTTATGGGATTTTTTTTTTGTTTTGTTTATGATTCTTTTTTAAGTCCCAAATCAAGGGTTTTGAGGATTAAAGTTTATAAACATTTACGGATAGCCATTTATGTTTTCTTTAGCCAATAATTAATGATTTGAATTAGTTGATTCAAAGTTCTAAAACTTTATTAGCCACCCGAAAGAAGAGTGTTCTCGGTAAGAAAATTTGTTGGCAGTGGCTTAAGAAGATTATAAAATAAATTATTGTCGGAGTTAAGGAGATTAATGGTTAGAAATAATCAGATTTTTTTTTTAAATAAAACAGAAAATAAGATGACATGACAAATAGCAATGACTTGATACTGACATACTTAAAATAATTCTATTTTTTCAAATAAAATTAAAATAATTTTATTTTCAAAAATAAAATTTTAAATTATTTTATATTAAAAAAAAATGATGAATTGATTGAGTCATACTTAAAAGGATTTTCTTTCTAGTTGGAGCTTTGTTTATACTTCAAACTTCATATCAAAGTAATCGATAATTAATTGCTCTTTTTAAGATCTTTTATGAAAATAATTAAACATGTTTATTTGAAATATTTATCTATATTTATAATTTATAAATTATAGATGGCTTCACCGCTCTCAAAAAAAAAATATATATATATATATATATATATATCAAACTTTTGCCTAATCTTTCTTCATCACCGCCCAATTTGCCTTTTTAGTTCATGGCTGTGGATCAATGGACGGCCGATGCATTAACATTAAAGTATTTTACACAAATTAAATCACGACACGCGTTTTCTTTTTAAATACAAACCTTTACCCTTCCACAATTCATTAATGTTAGGACTTGTTTGTTTCCAATTAAATTTAAGCATACAAAGTTATCTTTACAATTTAATTTTTAAAAAGAAAAAAAAAATCAATTGTGTATTCATATTCATATATAGTTAATTTCTTCATTTCTATAGACTTAATTTTTATCTTCTTTTTTTTTTTTTTGATTTTATAATCTTTTTCCTCATGAATGTTTTGTCGCCTCTTTTACTCTTTGTTTGATTTATTACAAGAAAGGTAATGAAAATTCTTTTTATTTGTCTTAGAAGTCTTGTATGTGTATCATTTTCGTTGAAAGATAAAAGGGTGTTTTTTTTTTTTTTTTTTTTTCCCATTCCAAGTCGCTCCTAAAGTGTCATTTCCATCCTGAAAATTATAATTATAATTTTCTACTAATATCTTTATGACTATATATTTAATGTATAATTAGTGTATATATATATATATCTATTTATTGTTATGAATAAAATGAGAATAAATATAAATATTTTATTTTTAATAAAATATATACTAAAAAAGAATTTCTAGGCAATTATAATTTTATTAACAATTTCTTTAATACTCTTAAAACGTAGTACTAACAATTTCTATACAAAATTACGTTTTTTTCTGTAGTTTTTGAGGTAGTTAAGATTGCGACTTTTCACCCAACAAATCATAATAATCAAAATTTGGTTGGTGATTAAATTAAACTAGCATTGGTTACACTCACAAAGTGAGTGTTTAAAAAATAAATAATAAATAATTTTTTTATTAATATGGGTTTTTTTAAAGGATTATGGATACTTTTTTTTTTAATAAAATTGAATAGTTTTTGAATTTTTAGAAGTGTAAAAAATTTAAAATATCAAAATACCTTATATTTATTTTTTTAATTATATTTTAAGATGCTTTAATAAAAAAGTGATTCAATTAACTCGTGATATCAAACTTAATTACTCTTTTTTTAATTAACTAGATTTAACACGTGTCGTTAGTAAAAGTGGGTGATTTTTTTAATTTGATTTTTTAAAAAATAATATATTGAAGTTTGAAAAGATTAGTAATTTTTCAAATGAAAAAAAATAAGAATTTTTTTTTCAAAACAAAAACATAGACAGTTTAAAAAAAATATAATTAGTTTTTATTAAATGTAAGTAGTTTTTTAATAATGAGTATTTTTAAATAAATATGTACAATATA
>JBBYHK010000022.1:13701953-13727431 GCA_038382065.1 Adansonia grandidieri | reverse complement strand
ATGAACAGTGAAAAGCACTATCTTTGTTTTACAATGTTTTTTTTAATCAACCATAGGAAAATGATGAAGAAGATAAAAACGCTACATATGGCAACGAGTGACTTTTCGTACGATGATTGGTAACTAATTGGCGCTTAGCCAAAAAAAAAAAAAAAGAAGTAACTAATTGGCTCATTGGAGATTCTCGATTCGTGGCATTGAGAAGTAGTGGACTGACCTCTCCAACGCCGGACGAGTATGGATCGGTTTTATAAAAGATTTTTTTTATTTAATTTTTTTAATTTAAATTATTAATTATTAATAAAAATATATTTATTTAAATTTAAATTTAATAATATATAAATAAATTTTTGAATCGATACAATTTAAACTTAAATAAAAATTTAAAATAATAGTCTAATCTATGAGTAAATCTAATAGTAAAGAAAGAAACAAGGGCAACTCACCCCATTGTTAAAAGGGAACTCTCTTTTATATGTGTTCCAATACGTAGTGTTTAGGGCACAAAAGAGCTATCACATTTGACACGAGAATCGGAAATTTCTAATTATCAGTAAAACTTTTCTTGGTAGGAATGATAGAAAGGAGTATGGATGAAAATCCACTTGTTTTAAATTGGATGATCAAATCCTTCAAAAGTATAATTTAATGAAAACATAGTTTAATTAATAATTTAAGTTTCAACGCATTTTTTACATGCAACCAGGTGTATATTGATAAAATGACATTTGAATTTAAGTGTAGAAACAACATACATTTTGAAAAAAAAATAGAGTAATACGATAATAAAATATTAGATAAAGAAATATTAAATGAGAAAGTATATGTCAAATTTGAACTTAAAAATTCTAGTATTATGTTAAATTGAATGATTAATTATACCAAAAATCTAAGCTAATAAGAAAGGCCCAACGAGTTTTAGAAGGTCAATTACAAAATAATCAACAAATTTATTTTTATCTCCGGTACCAAACAAAGTCTAAATGTTTGATCCGGTATTAAAAAGAGGAACAAAACCTTAGAAAGGTTTCAAATTTTTTTCAATTCCGAGCTACTAACACGCAATAATAAAAAAGTACTTCTTTTGATATTAGACATAAAGAATGATCAACCTTAATTCATTTAGTTTCAACCTTCATCATCCACACGCCCAGCATGTCTCACGTTTAATTTTGTTAAATTAGGAAATTTTCATAGATTGAGTGCCAAGGACGATGACCGTGCCAGTACTTTATGGTCCCCTACCACCATCGACCCTAATTTTTCTACGAAATTCATAGGTTGACTGCCACAATGCAAATCAACCCTAGTTTTTCCATGATTCCTTTAAATCATGATATTTAATTATATTTAACCCCCCCACCAAAAAAAAAAACTTGTAATTAGTTAAATGAAAGAGGATTTATACGCAAAAGGTCGTTATTTTTTCCGAGCATTTAGAGGATTCTGGATATGCTGAAATATCTATTATTCGATGAGAGAATTGTGGGAGCAACAATGGTTTTAAACTTTAAAGTGTACTGCAGGCAGCTATCGAATGGCCTACAACATCTCGCGCTAGCAACAAGGCCTTAACGTTTCTATCATAATAAGATGAAAAATTTTAGTTTCTTGCATTACTTTTTCCGGTGTTGATCACAGTGGAAACAAGAAGGAACCTTCATAACTTTAAACACATTTCACAACAATGAAAGTTCAACTGATCCAATAAGCCGACACAAATTGGCAAAGTATCACAGAATATTTCTTTATACAGAACATATGATTTAATCGAATTAATTTATACAATCATTTTTAAAAATAACATTTTATAAATTTAAATTTTAAATCCTAACCCCTACAATCCTTTTATTTACCAGTTACGACTTTTTTGTTAAAAAAAAAAAAAGTCTATACAACACAATATTGATCATTCAAACACCATAGATATATAAATATAAAAGAAAAATTATTTAAGTTCTGAAATTAATATCTAATTACTCTATAATTAGTGGTTTTGTATCACTAGTTTTATATCAAACTTTAACCGAAAAAACAAAAAAGGAAAAAAAAAAAGAGTTGTATACAGAGATAATTAATCCAAAAACTAGTCAACTTGGGAATTGCAAAAATCAAATGCTAGACACAAACTTCAGAGACCGGAGTTCATTTTCTTACTTTCAAGTTTCAACAAGAAAACTCATTCCAAATTCAACCTTTTACTGCATCCACCTGGGTACAGGGGAAAATATTTGCTTTAGACTAAGCTCGTTAATCCATTTTTCTCAAATATATATATAACCCTAATTTTTTTTAAAGTTTAATTTGAAAAAAAAAAAGGAAGAAAAATATAAATAGAGCTATAGGGTTTGAACTATATTATCTTAGACAATTTCAAAAGTAAAATAAAGAGACCAGAATGTTTCAATTTCAAAAATATCATAATCTAACATTTTTGAATTGTATAGTTTTATTCCAAAATGTGTGGAGGAAAAAGAAAATTGGGAATTCACATATGTTGTTACATTTCTTTCTTTGTTTTTTTTAATATTAATATCAAATAATATTTGCATGGGCTGACCAAATTTATTTTGTTGAATTCAAAAAATATATATTCTTCATTTTTTTTAATCACTTATGCATGATAAATAATTAGATATTTGTTGCTTCTGAATTTGCTATGCTATTGTCGTCGATGTAGAAATCTATTTTATTCTTCATCAAAGAATAATAAACATTTGCCCAAGTCTAAACAAACCAGTAGAATTGAATTTTTAATTAATTTTTTTTACCTTTTTTATTTCAAAGAAAAATACAACAACCAATAAATGAAATTCGTAGGTTAAAAGTTGAAAAATGAAAACTTCAAATTTAAACTATGATAGTGATAGATATACAAACTAGTTAACTTATCCTCGCCTAAATTGTCCAAAACCTAATAAGTCAACTACTATTGCTTTCTTTTTTTATTGGGAAAAACGCGAATTTGAATCAAATTCTTTGAATAAAAAGATATTAAGATGCATATATTGGTCATTACTCAAAGTATTCACAGCCTATTCGTCTTTGTTAAATGTAAAAAAATAAATAAAATTTGTTGTTTAAAATATTTAAAATTCGATTCAAATGTTACTATAAGCTTTTGATTGTTCAAAACTCTAGTTTTGAATTACGATTTGGTTTCGGATTTTTATTGATTTCAACCAATATTTTATTAACGAGAAGTTTTAACTTGATCTTTCCTATATTCTTTGATTTGAAATCTCCACCTTAAATATCAACAAAAGGCTGTTGTTAAAAGAAAAATAAAATAAAATTGTTCACGTTTCAAGGTTTCATTGACTTGTAACTCGGACACGGTAATACACAAAAGTCAAACCAAAAAAAATAAAAGGGGAAGGCAAAGCAAAACAAAAGTAAAAATCTTGTCAACCAAGCCAACGAAAAGCAGAGAGCAAAGGGGCAAAAACTGAAAATTAAAAATGTATTTGTTAGATTAATTCACCGCCATTAAAAAGGTGGATTCCTAGGGTCTTTTCAGTCAATTTCCTTTCCCATTGATCGACTTTTCTTGAACCTCATAGAGAGAGCGCAAGGTCAATGGTGAAATAGAAATGGTCAATTTTTCTCCAACTCTTCCCTCATATTTTTCAGAATTGCCATTCTAAGAGTGTAAGGTTCTTTAAGTAATTATGAAAAAATGTGTGGATATTCGTTGGAAATGTTGGTCTATATATTAGATAGATCTGTCGGTTCAATACCACTTGGCCGGTACTTTTCGCTGTTTTTTCAGTTTTAGCTCTCTTTCGAACATCTTTTAATCTTTTCCTGTTCTGTCTCTCTATGAAGATCGGCATCAGCTCGACTCTTCCAGCTCCAAACTTGCACGTCTTTCAAGCCAGACGTGCAAGCTTCAAGTGCCAGAAATCACCCTTAAACCCTTCAACAAAGCCCCATCCATCGTCTCAAATGCATGTTGTTTCATCGGCTTCGTCGACTGAGATGACCCGGCAACACCTTTCCAACCTTGAAAAACTCCTCCAGAAAACAAACCAAACCGACCGAGAACAAGTTATCAAAGCACCTGGTCATGGGTCAGTCGAAACTAAAGGTAAGGGTTTAGTCGAAAGGCTTAATATTTCCAGGATTTGGCCTGAAATGAAAGCCGCTGAAGATATGTCTCCACGTCATTTAAATAGGCTTCAGAGGCTTTTATCGAAAACCATGGAGTATTCTCCGAGGAACAACCTTCGTTCTCGTTGGAGAGAGTACCACGGTTGCAATGATTGGTCAGGTTTGCTTGACCCGCTCGACGAAAATCTAAGGCGAGAAGTCGTTAGGTATGGGGAATTTGTTCAAGCTGCTTATCATGGTTTTCATTCCAATCCCGCCATGTCAATCGACGAGGCTCCCTTAACACGACACGTGGCGTTGCCTGACCTGTCTTACAAGGTGACCAAGAGTCTTTACGCCACCTCGTCCGTAGGACTGCCGAAATGGGTGGACGACGTGACTCCCAATCTTGGTTGGATGACCCAACGGTCTAGCTGGATCGGGTTTGTAGCGGTTTGTGACGACAAGAGGGAGATTCAACGCATGGGAAGGAGGGATATTGTCATTGCTTTACGCGGAACCGCAACGTGCTTGGAATGGGCTGAAAACTTTCGAGCTCAACTGGTTCAAATCCCTGAATCGGATGACCCAACCCAAAAGGTTGAATGTGGATTCTTAAGCTTGCACAAAACACAGGGTGCTCACGTGCCTAGCTTGGCTGAATCAGTGGTTGAAGAAGTGCAAAGGTTAATCGAGATGTACAAAGGCGAGACCCTTAGCATTACAATTACGGGGCATAGCCTTGGTGCGGCACTATCTCTTCTAGTTGCCGATGAAATAAGTTCATGTGCACCTCAAGTGCCACCGATCGCCGTATTTTCTTTCGGTGGACCCCGAGTGGGTAACAAAGGTTTTGTCGATCGGCTTAATGAGAAAAATGTTAAAGTGTTACGAATTGTGAATAGTCAGGATTTGATCACTAGGGTTCCGGGCATATTTATTGGCGATGGATCGGAACAACAAAAAGATAAACATGATGAACAAAGGGAAGAAAGTTTTGCAGGAGTGTTCAACATGCTTGAAAACAATATTCCGTGGGCATACTCCCATGTGGGAACAGAACTAAGGGTCGATACTAAAATGTCACCTTATTTAAAACCGAACGCTGATGTGGCATGTTGTCATGATTTGGAGGCTTACCTACACTTGGTGGATGGATTTTTTTCATCAGATTGTCCCTTTAGATCAAATGCCAAAAGAAGTTTAGTAAAGTTACTTCATGAACAAAGATCAAACATAAAACAATTGTACACCCACAAGGCTTCGAGTTTGAACCTTGAAAGGAGGGATAGCTTTAGCATCCCTACAACTAGTTGATTACCAAGTTCATCTCGATGAATAAGTTAAGAATCTATTAATAGCAAAAATTAAAGAAAAAAAAGGCTTGTGCATAGTAGAAATATGGTGCTTAATTGTCTTGTCTAGCTTGGAAGGATATTCCCTTCTAAAAATGGAAATTGTTAATGATTCTTATCTAATTTTATTGAAGCCAAAATCATATTTCGAATGACCAAGAAAGCAAGGAATTTACTTTTCCTTATTAATATACTCAAATCGTTGTTGGTTATTTATGAGAATATGAAAGATTTCTAACCTAAGAAATATATATATATATACACACACACATATATATATATATAGATGATTATTAAAATGCCAAAATATGAACTGAATGCTCAATCTCTTTAAGTCGAAAATAGGCTACCTGCTATTTTGCAATCCTACATATACTATATTACATTTTTATTTTAATTTGTGCTTAGATAGTAAAAAAAACCCTTAAGAATTAAATAGTCTTCCAACAAATCAAATTACTGTTCACAAGATATGGTATAGCGTCGGTTGGAAGTCAATTTCATCGATGATACTACATATATACCTATTACCCTCAAAATGTTAGGGAAATACCTGGCATTCATTTGCAATACCTCATCAAATCTGTAAGCCATAAGTTAAACGGGCAAAAGCATATAGCAATTTTTTCTTTACCAAATTAAAAATAAAAAATAAAAAAAGTAAAAGAAATTGCAATTTGTTGTAATTTCTGTCGTGATCATTACAACTTATAAAGAAGGTGGGGCAAATGAAAAACCTCGGCCATGCTAAATAAATAGTCGTAAAAGTCATCGGATCAAATTTTGAAAAATAAAAAAGGTTTTAAGTATTAGGGTAGAGGCCATGGGCATGGAAGGAAATGTTGTCGGCGATTGCCATGCAAGGCTTGCAAAGACTACCCTTCTAATTAAGCAAAGGGTTTAAGAAGCATTCAAATTTCAAAAAACGTAATGTAATTGAAATAAAATGAAATATTTTATGACTCAGGTTTCGTAGATTCTTTCCCTTCTTAAAATAATATTTTGAACTATATATATATTTATATATTATAATTTTCAAATTTTGCGTAGCAATACCAGTCAAAAGGGCTTATCCAGTTTTGGTTACAAGGTTAAAAGGGCAAGAATATATATATATATATATATATATATATATATTATGATAGAATTGTTAGAATGAGACTATAAAAGGCTGTTAGGTCAAACTAATTAATTTGAAAAATTAAGTTATACTAATACTATATTATACTTCAAAGCTTAAGAAAATGTATAAACTATAAAACCCCAGGGATAAGGCAAAAGCTAGATCTGAATTGTCAAATGGTATTTCTTTTTAGTCACACGCTTACAGCTAGCAAATATCACAGTTTTGAATTTGTCATCAAATTTATCTCATCGATTGAGTTTTTTAACAAATAAATTTATAAGGTGAGTACAAATACTCATGTAAAAATATATATATATATATATATGATAATTTTTTAATCCCATTATAAAATTAAAAAGAAATTATTGACTATATATATATAAGACTTTACATTCTCCAACCTGAAGTCTTAAACTAGGGAAGCAGTTGCGTTTCAATCCAGCGGCTAAAAGGGAAAGTGTGTTGATGTAACTACTCCTTGTCTGTTGGAAATTTTGCTCTCATTTTTTTTTTCCACCTAAGATTCATTCCTTTTCCAAAACCTCGAATTTGCCTGACATGTCCACTTGTTTGAATTGGTAATTTGCCAGCGTTTTCCAAGCACTTTACAACCCATGGAAAGTGCTACTTTAATTATGGTTTATATTTATAATAAGGATAATTTCCTCACTTCTTTGAACTTAAAACTATTTTTAACCTGAATGTTTCCAGCTTGAAATTTAATATTAATAAACGAAATAATAATGTTGAAGTTGTTTAATATTAATAAACTATTTTTTACCGACAACCGATCTAATGGAACTTAGAAAGTAAATATTTTCATTTTAAAATGATTTCTAAGCAGTTTACAAACCGAAACGAATTATTTTTTTCTATTTGAAGCAAGCCCAATGAAAATAATAACTAAAGCCCATATTTAATGGGCTGTTGGACTTGGATTCTTTTGTTATTAAATTTGGTAAATTCCTTTCTCGATTTCTAATTTCTTGGAGAGCTCCACTGTTCTAATTTGAAGTGTTTCCTAATTAGATTCCAAAGTCAGTGAAAAGAAATGCACAAGTCTTAAAATGAACTCGGCCACACAATGAAATGACCCATTAACGTTTTTAAGATTAGGTTTAGCCACATTTTTATTTCTCTGCCGCATTGGCTAGGGTTTACTGAGCCCCTCTCGCTACTCTCTGTATTTCTTTTGTCTCCAAATTTTCTTACCTTCCAAACACCAAACTTAGATCTTTTTCTTTTCAATTTTTTCCACTTTTCCATGTCTTTAGCCATGTATTAGGGCTTTCTTGGTTGCTGTTTCTTTTCTTTTCCAAGTGAAAAAAAAAAAAAAAAAAACTAAAGTTTTCAGTATCATCTCTTTCTGTGAATTAACAGATGGCAACCAAGAACCCTTTCGATCTCTTGGATGATGATACTGAAGACCCAAGTTTGCTTATTGCTGCCGCTGAGCAGCAAAAGCTTGAAAAGCCTAAGAAAGTTCCTGCTTCGACTCCAGCTCAAGCTCAGCCGGCTAAGTCTGCTAAGCTTCCCACCAAGCCACTTCCTCCTGCTCAAGCGGGTAACTTCTGTTTCTTTTCCCTTTTTTTCTTTTAAATTTGTTTTGATTGTCGGTTTTGTTTTGAAGATAGCAGACGAAAAAAGCAGTAAAGTTTTGAGTTTTGTTACATGTATTATTTCAGTAATTTAGTGGAGCATCTCTGTTGGGATTGGTTATTGGATTGGTGTATAGTTGTTTTTTGGATTGGAGATGAAGTAAAAGAAAAGAAATTTGTGAAATTTATTGTCTTATCTGTCATTAAGCTGCCCTTTTATTAAGTCCTACGTCTACTAATTATTTTGTTGGAATTGATATAAGATAAGAAATTTGTGAAATTTATTAGTTTTATCTGTCATTATAGCAATTCTTTTTGTTCAGGTTTATTGCTATGAAGTTGTAAGTGTTTGATATGGATAGGTGGGTTTTGTGTAATTTTTGGTTTACGGTACTTTTGAAAATGAGGTAAACGTAGAAAGTGGTGAACTTCATTGATTCCTATTTGTCTTGCTCTAAATGTGAAGTTTAAAATTTATTTCGAACTTTGCTTCAGTGATTCGTATGGATGATATGGTCATTGTAATATTCTGGCTTTTATTTCGCTGAACTTTGCCTTTAGAATACATTTTTGTTGGATTAATGACAATTACTTTTAATTATTGAAATGCGTTGTGCTTACTCATTTATCCTGTACTCCTTTTTTTTTTTTTTTTCCTATGTTTGTCGTGTTATGTAGTGAGAGAGGCAAAGAATGAGCCTGGACGAGGAGGAGGCCGTGGTACT
Organism: Adansonia grandidieri; assembly: GCA_038382065.1. Classification (NCBI taxonomy): domain Eukaryota; kingdom Viridiplantae; phylum Streptophyta; class Magnoliopsida; order Malvales; family Malvaceae; genus Adansonia; species Adansonia grandidieri. The sequence goes on along the minus strand of JBBYHK010000022.1, from coordinate 13,718,535 downwards.
GGACGTGGCCGTGGACGTGGCAGCGGTGGGTTCAATCGTGATTCCAGAGGTAGTGATAACACCAATGAATTTTCGGGAGGGTACAGACCCTCTGAAGGGGGAGAAAGAGGGAAGCAATCTGAAAGGCATGGCTATGGTGCGTCTCGAGGTTCTTTCCGTGGGGGTCACCGTGCTGGTTTTAACAATGGAGAATCTGGAGAAGGGGAACGCCCTCACAGGCAGTATGACCGCCACAGTGGGACTGGACGTGGGTTAGTATTTTGCTTTATTTAAATTTCCTTTCTTGATTGCGTGATTTGTTATCTATAATCTCACTATTGAATTCTTTTTTTGTTAACCATTGATCATGTCATTTAACTGTCTTTATGAATACAGGAATGAACTTAAACGTGATGGTGCTGGACGTGGAAATTGGGGTAGTGCTACTGATGAAATTGCTCCGTGAGTATCTGCTTTGTATCTATGTTAAGCAGCATGAAAGAAAAAGAAAGTTCCTTATTTGATATGATTTATACGGACAAACATACATATATATATTTACTTGTATGGTGTGAACTCATTGGTCATATGTCTGCTATTTTGTTCAAAATAAGGGAGACTGAAGAAAATGTCCCTGAGAATGAAAAGAAAAGCACTGAGAAGCAGTCCGGCGAGGAAGATGCTGTGGATGCCAGCAAGGAGAATGCTGCAAATGAACCTGAGGAGAAGGAACCTGAAGATAAGGTAGTTCTTTTATCTCAGTTAGGGTTTTGGTTTCCTTGAGATGGTGATAGTGGGGTAATAAAGTTATTTTGGTGACTTCCCCAATGTCGTTACACCTTTTTAATTAGTTATTATGTAATACTTAGGATGTGCTATTATAACTTCCTTGAACTGTATTAGTTGTCTATTAGAACTTTCTTCTTTATGGGCAATGTGGCTACGAACATTACATTCATTAAACGAAACTTTCTAAGTGCATAGCTTCAGTTGTCGAACTGCAGTTTTATACTAATGAAATACTCTTCAGCTAGGTAATAATTGTGAGATGAATTAATGTTGCTGAAATATTGGGTAAATTTCACTTTCAATAATTATGAATGGTGGAACTGGCCAGACTTCTAATGGAATCAACTTTATGGTGATCAAATAATGCACTTAGTTTGGATTTGCCTGCATTTAGTAAGTCTTTTGTAACATTAATGTTCTGATTTTTATGTATGCTTTTTCTCCATCTATATTAGGAGATGACTTTGGAGGAATATGAGAAGATTTTCGAGGAGAAGAGGAAAGCTTTGCTTGCCCTCAAGCCTGAGGAAAGGAAAGTTGATGTCAAAGAGTTCGAGTCCATGCAACAACTTTCAAATAAGAAGAGCAATGATGAGATCTTTATCAAACTGGTAAGATCTCTCAACTTTCTTCTCTTGTTATATGTGGTTTCATCTGTTTAATTTGTGCTGGTATATTGACTTGGCTTTTGCTTTGTTAGGGTTCTGAAAAGGACAAGCGCAAAGACACTGATAAAGAAGAAAAAGTCAAAAAGGTTTGCATATTTTTCTCTTAACGTTATTGTTGATTATCTGCTTACTTTTGTTCAAGTATGGATTCACCTATGGAGTTTGCTGTGTCACATAATTAAGTAGAGTTATGTTTCTACCTTTTCTAAATGCATCTCAGGTTCATTTGCGTATGGGGTTTAGTTCTTTCACTATTATTGCCTGTTTGAATTTTGTTTTGATATTCCTTTTGCCCGTTGTTAGTCAATTGTAACTGATTGAGGCCATGACTAGTTCCCCTTGGGTCTGGCAACAATGTAAATTAATCTACAAAGTCGTTGGAGGATCAATAGTTGTCTTCAGGCTTATTCAGTAAGTTGGTTTTTCCTAGGGTCAAGACTCAGAAAAAATGCCTGCCTTCTACAAACAGAACATTTTAAGTTCCAGGTTTAAAGCTTTTGCTTCCATCACATATGTTGTTAAAACTCTTTGTAAATGCTTGTTATTGTCATGTAATTGCATGATAATGTGAATTTTCCACATTTTGCATCACTCGATGAATGTGAAAAGTAACTTTGTATTAAGTTGTGAATCTTATAACTGTTATTGATTCTGATGAAGTAAATGTTACTTACGTTCTTTCCCCTATTAATGTTCTGCATGAATGTTGTTTGAGTGTAGTCTGTCACCATCAATGAGTTCCTGAAGCCTGCTGAAGGGGAGAGGTACTATGGACCCGGGCGTGGCAGAGGCCGTGGTCGTGGTCCCAGAGGTGGATACGGAGGCAACACAGCTAGGAATGCGCCAGCCCCCTCAATCGAAGATCCTGGACACTTCCCCTCCTTGGGTGGCAAGTGAGATCCACCACCGCAAACTACACAATGGTTTTCACTTTGCTTGGAACGCATTATGATCTATTGAGATAGTGATGAGTCCAAAGGTTTTCAACAGGAATGACGATTTCCCTTTTTAGAAACAATCTAATGTTTTTGAGTGTAAATTTTAGATAATTTGCCCGTGCTTTTTCGTTTGGGTTTTTGTTTTCCTTTTTTTTGGATTAAAAAAAAATTAGAGGACATGGATCATTTTTACAACTCAGAAGTGGCATCAGTTTTGATTCGGTGTAGGTTAAGATCGTTTAGTCGGTACTGTCTAGAACATTTCATTGTTGTTATTCTATCTTTTTAATCTCTATTTATTGACGATTTGACTCTTCAAGAAAAATGGACGAGTTTTTTCCGGTCTAATTGCGTTATAGTCCGTGCCCCTTTACTTGGTTGGGGCGATCAGGTTCACTTTTGATTCAACATTCTTGAGTTTGAAAAACAATTTCTCCCATTTTCTGAAAACCAAAAGAATTTGGGCGGTCATCACCACGAAAGAATGAGCTTAAAATATCTTTATTTTTCCCTTTCGATCTTAAAGATAACAATCGCTGTGCAAACTGAAACCAGAGGGAGAAATTAGACGACGGTGATCTAAAGCCGCCCTCTCGGTTAGCGGTTAAAGCAGTACCAGTCAAACACTTCCAAGTTGCGGCACTTAGAACTCAAAGAGTTAATACCCGACGATGTGATACTACCTAAAAACCCTTGATTTCCCTTTTTTTCTCTTCGGAGCATGTCAAATGTATCATTGTCTGAGAAAAAGAAGGAGCCAGCCGCTGTCTCCCTTGCCTTTCCTCAAAATTTTTCCGGCAACCAAACACTCTAAGTCCCCTTTCTCCTCTTTCACAATCGAAAACCCAAATGCCAATCCCAACTTTGAAGCTATTCCCTCCAATTTTCCTTACCATTCACCGCCGAGACCCCATTTGGTTCCCACCAATAACTTAACAAGCAAACACCCGGCTGATCCTCTCGCTTTCGATCGAAATAATCACAATGATATCATTTCTTCAAATAAGATTATCACTAGCTATATTCGATCAGGTGATTTGAATTCCGCTCTCCGAGTCTTCAAAAACATGACTGTTAAAACGACAGTTACGTGGAACGCCATTTTAGCGGGGTATTCGAGAAAACCCGGGAAAATAACAGAAGCCGAAAAACTGTTTGATAAAATTCCTGAAAAAGACACTGTCTCATATAATATCATGTTGGCTTGTTATGTACAAAATTCTGATATGGAAACGGCTTGGTCTTTCTTTAATTCCATGCCCTCTAAGGATATTGCTTCTTGGAATACAATGATTTCTGGTTTCGCTCAAAAAGGCCTAATGGGGAAAGCAAGGGAATTGTTTTCGGCAATGCCAGAGAAGAATAGTGTTACTTGGAGTGCAATGATTTCTGGTTATGTTGAATGTGGGGAATTGGAATTGGCCGTGGAGTTTTTTGAGTTTGCCCCAGTGAAGAGTGTGGTGGCTTGGACTGCAATGATAAGTGGGTATATGAAGTATGGGAAGATAGAACAAGCTGAGAGATTATTTAAAGAAATGCCAGTTAAAAACTTGGTGACTTGGAATGCTATGATTGCCGGTTATGTGGAGAATTGTCGAGCTGAGGATGGTTTGAAGCTTTTCAGGATTATGTTAAGCTATGGTATTAGGCCGAATCATTCGAGTTTGAGTAGTGTTTTATTGGGTTGTAGTGAATTGTCTGCTTTGCAGTTGGGGAAACAAGTTCATCAGCTTGTTTGTAAGTCTTTGTTACGTGATGATACAACTGCTTGCACTTCATTGATTAGCATGTACTGTAAATGTGGAGTGTTGGATGATGCTTGGAAACTATTTCTCCAAATAAAGAGAAAGGATGTTGTCAGTTGGAATGCAATGATTTCTGGTTATGCCCAACATGGTGCAGGTGAGAAAGCTCTGCATCTGTTTGAGGAGATGAGGAGTGAAGGAATAAGGCCAGATTGGATCACTTTTGTGGCTGTTCTTTTGGGATGTAACCATGCAGGGCTGGTAGATATTGGGGTTCGATACTTTGATTCTATGATGAAGGATTATGGGGTTGAAGCTAGACCAGATCATTATACATGTATGGTGGACCTACTTGGTCGAGCTGGGAAACTTGTTGAAGCTGTGGATTTGATAAAGAAAATGCCTTTCAAACCGCATTCTGCCATATTTGGAACCCTTTTGGGTGCTTCTAAGATCCATAAGAACTTGGAGATGGCCGAGTTTGCTGCTGAGAACCTGCTTAATCTTGATCCAAAAAGTGCAGCTGGTTATGTGCAACTGGCTAATGTTTATGCATCAATGAACAAATGGGATCAGGTTGCTCGGGTTCGCCAATCAATGAAAGACAACAAGGTAGTAAAAACACCTGGATATAGTTGGATCGAGATAAAGAGTATAGTTCATGAGTTTAGATCAGGGGATAGGTTGCACCCAGAATTAGCCTCCATACATGAAAAATTGAACGAGCTGGAGAAGAAAATGAAGTGGGCAGGCTATGTTCCGCATCTTGAATTTGCATTGCATGATGTGGGGGAAGAGCAAAAAGAACAGCTTCTATTGCGGCATAGCGAAAAACTGGCAATCGCCTTCGGGCTCATCAAGGTGCCATACGGGACCCCGATCAGAGTGTTCAAGAACTTGAGAGTATGCGGCGATTGCCACTGTGCCATCAAGTACATATCAGCAATTGAAAGAAGAGAGATTATCGTGAGGGATACCATTCGGTTTCACCATTTCAAGGATGGATGCTGTTCTTGTGGTGATTATTGGTAGGCTTTCATGGTTCCTCTTCAAAGTTATTTTTCGGCATTTTTCTTCCATCGGAACTGCTTGGAAGGTAACATGTAAACTTTTTTTTTCAATCCCCTGCTAGTTCAAATCACTCTGGTGAAATTTACGGGCTGGCCAAAGCTTTGGATCCAATTGTTACGAAATTTAAATGTGAAATATGCTTCATACTAAAAACTCGAAGCTCAACTTGGTTTAATCCTTAGAAAGTGGCATTGTATTTAGCATGCGTCAAATTTGAATTTCGAAACTTAATTAAATTCATGTAATAATCTTTAAAAAATAACATTCACCATATCTCAAATTTGAATCCGAATGTTACAACATTTCTCTAATACTCAAATGTCGAACTTCTATGTATAATATATATATATATATATATATATTTCACACACACTAACACGCTCTATGATTCATATTTTTGACGGGATAAATGACAAACTGAGATTTTATAGAAAATTCAGAGCTGATTGACACTATATTTTGGCCAAACTACCATAAAAGAAAATTTAGAAAAACTGGATGCTACAATTTCCTGAAAAAACTTCCACGACCATGAAACATAAATTTCAAACCTGATATTCCTATTTTGTACAAATGTATTCTTAATATCAAATACAATTAAAAGAATAGAAGTTTAACAGAGTATTACCAAAAGACAAGAATAGAAAGTCATTCTGAACCATCTGAAAATTCATATCAAAAGCATTGAATAGGAACTAGTTTTACATGCAACAAAATAACACAAAAGAGCTTCATAAGCCCCACTAAAACTAATTTTCTTTAAGAAGAGCAGCACCCAGACTTCTGGTTGACGGGTTGTCCTCGAATCTGCACTGTTGAAGGTCTCGCATTGTTCATGGCTGGTTGGCTAGCCATCCTGCAGACATCCATAAAGAAATAAGGACCAATATAACTCAAAAAATATGGATCTATCTAATAAAGAAGAAATAAATTCATCGGACTCATGTATAAATGACTCACGGATGTTCATTTTTTTCTAAATTTTTCTATGTATTTGGAGGATAATATTATCATTCCATGCCCCGTCCCATACAGCTACTTCAAGTTGGAGCAATATAGAATTTGTCTACCATATATGAGTGTGTCTACCGTACCTATTCTTGATTGACGCAGCCATGGCCATGAAAGCCTCTTCAACATTAGTGGAACTCTTAGCACTTGTTTCCATGAAAGGGATCCCAATTTCATCTGCAAAAGCCTGTACCAAAAGAAAAAAAAAAAAAAAAAGTCATGATGATGAAATTCCCGAACTTTTTCCCATATCTAAAGATATATAAAATTGCAACAAATATGTGCAACCAATTTACCTTAGCTGTCTCATAGGACACAACTTTGTTTGCTGTTAGATCACACTTGTTCCCAACTAGAAGCTTGTTCACATTCTCACTGGCATAGCGGTCGATTTCATTCAGCCATTGCTTGACATTGTTGAAACTCTCTTGGTCTGTCACATCATAAACAACCTGCCGAGATGTAAACAGCATGAGTTCAATCCCTATTCCTGTATAAAGAAAAATAAGGGAGGTACAGCACAGATAAAATGCAAAATATAGCACTTACTATGATACCATGAGCCCCACGATAATAGCTGCTAGTGATTGTCCTAAAACGTTCTTGGCCAGCAGTGTCCCACTGAATACCCATTAACAAGCATAAAAAGGCAATCAGCAATAATCAAAACATAAGATTCAGCCATTCAGCGTTGAATTGTATAAATCATATCAAATAATTACCAAAAAGTAAAAAAAAAAAAAAAATGAATTTGACTTATTAACAAAGAAATAAGTAAAAGCCGAATTGACTAGAACTTGAGAATGAACGCCATTAAAGCAGACAAAAAATGGGTGTAACACTATTGTAGTATGGATTCCAAAGAAGCATTGATTAACAAAAGAAATGATAGCCAGCCGATTAAAGACTTACAATTTGGAGTTTGATGGTTTTTCCATCCTGTTCCACAGTGCGGATTTTCTGCATATCGGAATATATTTCAAAATTAACTTGCCATTCACATGATTAAAACAATGAAATCAATGCCATAAAGGTACTTAGACAATACTTACAAAGTCAACACCAATGGTACTGATGTAACTCTCCAGATATGAATCATCCTGGTTCCCAAGAATTAAAGAAAATGAGTTAAGCAACATTTGAAACCCTAGTGAATAAAAAGAGAACAAATCACGAAGCTAAGATCAAAAGGCATGAAAAATCAAAGTGCATCCAGGAGCTTACCGCAAACCTCAAAAGTAAACATGATTTCCCAACGCCAGAATCTCCAATAAGCAAAAGCTTAAACAGATAATCACTGCCATCAACACAAACAAACAAAATTCAGAATAAATTTTAAAAAAATCAAAATTTCAACATATAGGTAGACATCCGATGAAAACTCCTAAATCAACCAAGATTTAAATTTGTTTCCCTAGCAGTTTTGAAGATAATAAGCTCCTTGATATGATTTTAGAACATCAATAATCAACATATTCACTTGATTTTATATATAGTAAATTTCTTCATAAACTGTTACCTAACTTAAGAAATCACTCCTATAAGTCACAAAATTTCAGCCACAACTATTATTTCTTAGCTAACTTATGATGATTAAAACAATAAACATATCTGAAACAAAAATCAATCGGATCTGATTAACAAAGCCATTAATAATCAAGATAACGAAAGGAACACAGATATTTTAAGGGAAATAAAAAAAACGTTAATTCAAAGAATACAAAACAAACAGATCTATAGAAAATAAATTAGAAACGATAGATTTAACATAAGTTAAAATAAAATAGATTAAAAGATTAACGGTTTTTTTTCTAAGATTAAAAAAAAAAAAAAAGGAGCTTACTATTCGGGATTCATGCTGGTGACGAGTTACAAGAAGCTGAATCACGAGAAGTCGGAGCAGATGGTGGAGAGAACGAGAAATTGATCCTTAAAGCAAGAACAACTACCGGTGATTTGAGATCGTCGCCAAAGAAAGAGAAAGAGGAAGAGATCTTTAGCTACCGCGTGATGGAAGAAGATACCGAAGAAGTTAAAAAGGCACGTAAATAAACAGCCAGAACTGTTGGAATTTATGGATCAAAAAAAAGAATCGCTGGAATTTTAATTAATTTGATTAAATTTGAAATTTGGGTGAAATTGGAGGGGTGACGTAGCAATAGTAAACAAGAAAATTCCACGTATTTTTGCACTTTGTCATTAAGGCATTTTTCTTTGAAAATATTCCCCTCAATAATATTTAAAACTTTATTCCTATCATTTTCTCGGCAAATATTCAGAGTTTAATTGTTTTAATGAAATATTTTATCAAATTATAAATTTTGGAAATATCCTAATGTATACTCATGTGTTTGCTAAGTATTTTTCTTTTTTTTTTAATTTTATAGATATTTTAGTGAGCTTGATGGTTTTTTTATTAAATAATTAATTATTAATATATGATTTAATGTTTAAAATTTAAATAAGAATACCATGATAATTATTAAAAAAATATAGAATAGAAAGTTAATTTGTGATTATTTTTATCAATTTATGTATTTATCTTATTTTATATTGTAATTATATTTAAATAATATAAATTTTTATATAATAATAATTTGTATTATAAAAATTTTAATATATTTATTTTAAATTATTTTAAAAATTTATTTATAAATCTTATAAAAATTATCAATTTAAAAAATTTTATTAATAATACATGAATAAAATTTTTATTAAAAAATAAAATAGGTGAATGAAAATGACCTTTGACAATTCAGCTCGTGCAGCCACGCTCCTGCCAGCTGGAAAGCAGGGTGGCCACAACATAATCGATCACCGAACTGCAAAATGCAAGAATGTGACAAGCATGTGGCTGTGGGTGGTCAATTTCCCTCTTTGCTTTGACTTTTTTCTTGCATGACCTTCAGCAATATTTTGACCACGCTCCAATTCAGGCGCGTCCCTTAGCTTCCTTAGGAATGAGTTTAGTCAAACATGGTAGCCTAAAAAGGTTCTTCGAAAAGTTTAGTTCAAATAGCAAAATTGAATGAAAAAAATGTTTACGCACCTATAATGTCTAAAATTAAAAAAGAAAAATTATTATGATATTTAGATAATTTTTTAATTATATTAAATAAAATTTACATATTTAATTGATATTTAATAAGCTCGTAATATAAATTAAACTTTCAATATAAAAGAAAATTTTATTTAAATATAATAAAAATATAATTAAAATCTTTTAATACTATTTTAATAGATTAAAATATTGTTGGCGTCTTGGCTAATAGGGACCTTTGGTTGCTTTCAGGCTAAATTAACAAATGCAATTATCTCAAAAAAGGGTCTTACAATGGCTAATTTGTGCATAAAACGAGAATAATTTACTAATAATTTTCTTAATTTTAGTTCATTTTCAATGGAAAAAAATTTATTAATTTTTTTTCACTCATTGAAGTTTTCTTATGGATTATGTTTGTAATAATAAACTCAAATATACTTTCTCTTTTTTCTTGTTATTGGGATGTAAGTCTCAAAGCTTTTAAACAAAAAAAGTGAGCAACCTTATAATGGGAAGGACAAAATAAATGATCTTTATACTCATAAGGTTCTGTTGGTGCTATTAAACATTTTTGTTTTCAAAATGTGATTTGGCTTGAAAATGTCTTAGGTTCAATGCTAAAATACTAAAAAACTCTTATATTTTTTTTAAAAAATTTTAAACAAACCCTTTTCTTTCTATAATTAATTATATCATAAATACTATTTTTTAAACTAATTAAACCCTTAAAGTACTATTTTATTTAATTAAATATTTGTTTTCCTAAATATTTTTTTTTGCTTTCAAGGGTTTAAATAGAGGGATAAGAGTTTATTTGAAAATTTTGAAAAAAAAAAAAAGTATAGGGCGTTTTTAATAGTTTAATGTATGTTCTACAACTAAATAGTAGTAACTGCATTCTTCTTATTTATTTTTTTAGTTTGGCAAAATGATCATGAATCTTTTCATATTTGCTTGATTTTATTATTCTTTTAATATTATATTTGGTTCACTAAAATGAAATAGAATTTTAATAAAATAGTTATTATATAGGAATGAAATAGATATATGTAGTAATTTGGTTCAGTGAAATAAAATAATATAGAATTCGAATCTCTAAAGTAATTTTTTATTCTGTCTAAGATCGAAATAGCCATTCAATGGGTGATTGGAATAACCATTCAGTGATTTCTGAGAATAAGATCATAATAAATTATTTCGCAAAATAGCTATTCTATCAATTAAATAATCATATTACTGTAATACACAAAAATATAACTATAATAAAATTTTTATTACAGTAAATAAAATATACTAAAAATAATTTAAGATATATTCTCTTATATTATTTAATACATTTAAAATTTTATTCCAAAAATACTCTCACAATAATCAAAGCCATTTTAACACACACAAAAAAAAAAAATAATAACTCATCCCCTTTTTTTTTGTCTAGTTAGTAGGCCCAAGCTCATCAAGGGTTCAATTATGTCCATGTAATTTGGATGCCAGGATCTTCTACAAGTGAAAAAGGAGATTTTAACCTCCATCAAGTTAATGATGAGACGACGTTGTGTTTTTTAATTTGAAATTAACTAGAATCTAGTACATTTGTTGGTGTTTTTTTCTAAAAAAAATAAAAGATAATTTTCATTAAATATAAGTAATTTTTTAAGAGTGAAATTTTGAAAGAATTATTTTATAAAATTATTAAAAAAAGAAAATGTTTTAAATTTCATATTTATTATTAATTATAAATTAAGTAATTGACTTAATAGTAAAAATTTTATATTAAGTTTAAATTAAACGTAAGCTTTTGAGATTAGTATTGCCAGGCCGTTACAAAATCTTTCGAGGCCAAAAGCAAAAGTAAAACTTAGGTATAGTCATGAGTCATGGGAGAAAGGCTCTAAATTGGGCTATTTTTGTGGCACAATGGAAAATCAAAAATTGGTTTTTGTCATTTTGCGGCACCGCCTAAACTAGCACAAACCGTCCCCTCTCGTGGGAGTTCGCGTTCGGTCAGCACGCCAACGAAGATCCAAGGTCTTCATTTCAATCTTTTGGGGATCTCTATCTCTCTGTTTCTGTCAACCAAAAGAAAAAAAAAAAAAAAAAAAAAACCCCCAAGATGCATCGATCATCAAGCAGTTCTAGAGTCTCAGACGAGTTCTCCATCAACTCATCACCATCCCAATCACAGAGTACGAAGCAACAAAGCTCAGAGACGGTTCCCCTGAACCCGCAACAACTGCCCATATACAATCCCCTCTCTCCCGCCGCCAAGAAAGAAAGGTCTCGACTTAGATCTGCCGAGAACGCCATTCACATCATCCCTCTCGTTCTCGTTCTTTGCGCTATCATTCTTTGGTTCTTTTCCAGCCCAGGTTTCAATCGTGATCCTTTCTTTTTCATAGATATTTATATTTTGTTTGATCGGTTCTGAAAGTTTGTCCTTTGTACGATGTGTGATTCTCTAAAATTCTGGGTTTTTGACATTTTTTTGCTTATTTAAGTGGCAGCTTCTTCGCAGTGGCATTGCTTATATAGCTTTTTAACAATCTGTATGTAGGGTTTCTAAGTTAGTAAATTTTAAAGCCTGTTTGATGGTTTCATTCATTGAGATATATAACTGGCTTTCGTTTTGGTTGAGCAATGAAATGACTCGCATGTAGTTTCTAGAGCATGTTTTATTGATCTATTGAAGCATAAGAACCATCAGCTTTGTGCTTTAAATCCTTTTATGTACTTTTTTTCTCTTTAAATTCGTGAATTTTTATAGATTGACTGATTTGCCGTTGCAGAAATTGGTTAGATACTTGAAGTTAGAATTAAGGAAATTCAAGTAGGAAAAATAAAAATTTCAGACTTTAAATGTTTTAATATAGCATTTTAAAAACAAAGAATCAAATTCTTTTCAGAATCAAGGGTTTGAAGATTGATTGCAAATCAAGGGTCTTCGGTGCATGAGTGGCTTGCTTCACAATAGGAGCTGGAGATCTTTAATTCCACAAAACAACCAGGGTGCATAACCTTTAGATTATCAAAGAAGGCTATAACTTATTTCTTGTCAGAGAAGTGACAAGATATTCATTTGCTTCTGAAAGAACATTTTGATTTTTGTAGAATGTAGATGATTTCATGCATTTTGCGATATTACAGACATACAAGATGAAAATTTGATGTGTTTTAGATGGCAGAGGAGAGCTGTTTCCTTGGATGATTATTCAATTTGATTTTGATGACATGTAAAATGGTTTTTAATTTTGGATTGAATGCTAATAACTGAGTACTTTTTGATTGATGGTGAGTGCAGTTTTGGAAACATCTTTTTATTCAATCTTGCTGTTCATGTTCATGGTTGGTATCAACTTTGACAATTTCCCAGCAAGATTCGATCCTAACCTGTTCACAAGATTTTAAGAGGAATTTCTTCGTATAGGTACTTGAACCTTGAATTCATTCCTATAGAATTCTCAAGTTGCATCTGTGAATGAATGGAGGTTCAACATGTTTAAGGTGGAGAACCTGCTTGATTTGTGTAATGGTCTTCATAGCTCCGTGGAAATGGCTGCCCTTTTGGGATAAAACCCAAGTCCATCGACGCGGGGGGCGCAATGCCTTGCCTACTTGGGCCAATCCACTCGGCTATTGTAGACCGAATTCCATCACAGCCTATAACATTCTGTTGAAATATAATATTATATATATATTAATTAGGTTCTTTTGGCGGGTTTATTAAGCTATGATGAATTATATATATGTATGAGGATGTTGAAAATTGGATTTATTAACCTTTTTAAGTAATCTTGTCACATCCCTAAGTTCCATAAAGAGTTTCGCCATTTTCACTTGATTCGACCTTTGCGAACTTGGAAGAAAATTAGACTGCCGCAGGTGGTGGCAGCTGATTGGCAAGCGTTTCCAGGAGTATTCTCCTCTCCACCGTACGGACTTCTTGGCTGCAACATTACGGTATCATTAGTTGATGAAATAGAGAAACGATTCTATGCAAATTAATTGAAAAATAAAGAAAAGTAAATCTTATATGCATCCAACAGTGTGGAAGATTTAGTTAAGGGTTCTATGTGATTCAATATATATGTATTGTATGATTTACGCGATAAATTCATTATGTCATTCTAAATTAAAAGATAATATAACCCAAAAAAACTTAAATGTAGTATTGAATTATTTATTTCAGAATACTCAAATATAATTCATTATAAAGATTTTGCAAACGTCTCTTTCACCTTGAAACATGGTATTATTGTTAGTCTATTGGGCACACAGCAATAGTCAAATTATAAAATATGTTTGGCCTTTTCAAAAATATTCCTTGATGAAAATTTTAAATCGAGATTAAATATATTATTATACGCAGAACTCTTTATTTCATGCGATGATTTAGGTTTAGGCTTTGCAATTACAGCTAAACGTAGATAAGGAAACACAAACGTACGGGAGAGACGATAAGAAAACGCGGCCGAAGCTAAAATCTTTGAGAAGTGAACACTTATCACATAAATATAATTGCATCGATCACCAGCAAGAAAAAGCAGATGGTTTCGACCCAGGACAGGGGAGAGGAGGGCCTCTCAAACCATGGCCCCTATGAGGGACTAATTTATTGTGTTCTGAAACAGCAAAAACTAGTTGCCAAAAAAGGCAGATTGGCTGAACTGACTGTTCCACCCTCCCATCAGGCACTTGCAATCTGAAAAGCCAAGACAATGAAAAGGTAGCTCTGAGATTTTCCTTTCATTCCCTCACTAGGAAACAAAAATCCACCATTTCAGGCTAGCTCCACCCAGCCGGCTGTGACCATTTATATGTAGCTGCCCCTTTTCCATCTACCTCCACTAACATGTAATTTCCAACCTCAAATTAAATAGCTTGGAGGAGGTAGATAGGGCTTATCAAAAGCCTGTTTGAACTCTCTTAATTAAAAAGTTATATATGATGGCTGGCTTAATTTCCAAATACACCAACACTTAAAGCACCAGCAAAAGTCAGTCGCCTCCAGCTATCACACGCCTTGTTCTCACTTTCATGAGCAACCAGCCCTATAACTCAAAGTAGTAAAGCGTCTTGACCTTATCTTATAGCTTATAAAACTAGTAAAAGAATTGAAGCATGTGGAGCATTGGCCCGAACAGATACATACCCTACTAGGAACATTTTAGTCACCCGTTGGGAAACGTACCGCTGCATACTCTTAATTTCTTGGCTTTGGGGATGACCATGGAAATTGAAACTCTACTTGTTTAAACTTATTTACGAGCCGCACATGCAAGTGTCCTGCTAATTATTAATGACAACCTATCCTCTTTTGTTTTCTCTAGCAAAGAACTGTTGTCCTTGAGGCCCGTATTAAATTCTCAACAAACTTTGAGCTGTGAGTTTGCTTATACTAATTAAAGATAATTTAAATATGCATTTAGTGTGTTACTAGATAAAAAATAATTTATGTTGGAACATTTTTAAAATAATGTTAAAGGTTATATCTTCAAATGTTTTTTTTAATTATAAAGAGTGGTGCCTCTTGGTTATTTACCAAGTGGTGTGACTATCCAAATAGACATGTATTAAGAAAAGTTATGTCTATATGAAGATGCATTCCTTTACCTATAAATAGAACCCTTTCACTGGGAAGACATAAAGAGAAAAATAGATAAAAAAACTATAAATAGAATTTTGGCAGTTTTGTCACACACTGCTTAGTGTATAGTAGATTGATGTCGTAAATGCAAAACGCCGTCAATCGTAGGGCTTCATTGTATCCTCGAGGTTTGTACGCTGGTAACCCTTTTGCATACCTAATTAATGGTGGGGGCAAATAAAACCTTAAAGAATGTGGTATTGCTACACGCCTTGAAGCCTTCATCAATTTCTCGTGTTTTCGGTTCCCCACATACGAACAATTTTGAGGTTTTATTTGTGCAATTTTACGAGTAATTAAATTGAAGTATAAAAGAGACAATCAATGGCGGCTCAAGTTTTCATAACATCCAGGTATGTTTTGTGAACTTTTATTTAAATTAATTATCTATGTGTAAAATCATTGATTTTTTTTTATAGTTATTAAGTTGCATTAAAGTTTCTATAGCTTACAATGAGACGTCTGCAAAGGTATTTGAAAAAGTTACTACTAAACTTTGCTTACAAATTATTATATTGGTCATGTGATTCATATTTGGTGTATATTGTTGGTGGCTTATGGTATGGATCTTTCATGAATAATTATGACTTTGCAAAATATATATGTTTATTGACAATTATATATATAATAAACAAACTGAAAGTTTATTATATAGATGAATATATAAGATGGATCATTTTGATTGGCTTAAAACAACCATAAACCTAAATGGGTTTTATATTTGGTTACGCATTTTGGTAGTCCATATTAAAAGGGTTAAATAAAATTATGATTACTTAACCTATTTTTATTATTTGTCACATGAATTTATGTTGGTTTTATGAAATCAAAGGTTGGACTATTTTACGAAAATTTATTATCAATATAGAAGTGGTTTTGATTAGAAATTATATAAGTCATATATTATTTGCATGATCAATTTTTCCTAGTCAAAGTAGAATAATGGGAAAGCAAAAGCTTTTGTAATATAGTTACTATTCTAATATGAAAATAAAATCTTCTATTGAGAATGTGTAATATAATAGTCATTAATTTGACCACAAAGATTTGAAGATTCAAATATAACTATATAGTTTTATTTGATCTTATTTGGTATTTAGTGCATGCTGTAATGCATATGAATATGATTATAGTGGATATAGTTTGAACAAAGCTATAAATATATAGTTTGTTTATGAATATGATAAAATGCATTTATATCTACCATATATAACATTGGTAAATGATCTCTAAAGGAGTCATTATGGAATCATAATATAAGATTTGTAAAATATGAATGAGCATGGTATATAAAACTAATGGAATGGTGGCTTTTGTCATCCATTGATTAATGCTTTTCATATTGATAATTATCATAAGTGGCCATGCTTAAGGGATATCTGAAAATATTCATCAAAAGTTGAGCTATTTGAAAAATCATGACTCAAAGATGAAAATATTAAATAGCGAGAAGAAAGCTATTATCCCATTTGGGTGAAGGGTAAGGCTTTGGTTATTATCAATAAAATGACTAATAATGTCCTTGATGAAGGGTGTATTTATGTAATTGTCACTTGATAAGCCTAGTAATGGTTTGGTAATATTGACTATTGTTCTAAAACGAGATATGAAACACCCTTATGTGTATATGGTTTGTTGATAAAAAGTCATGTATTTTGAGTATATATACACAATAAGTTTAAAATCATGTATTGACT
>JBBYHK010000022.1:13691516-13701853 GCA_038382065.1 Adansonia grandidieri | reverse complement strand
ATAAAGAGTGGTGCCTCTTGGTTATTTACCAAGTGGTGTGACTATCCAAATAGACATGTATTAAGAAAAGTTATGTCCATATGAAAAGGCATTCCTTTGCCTATAAATAGAACCCTCTCATTTGGAAGACATATAGAGAAAAATAGATAAGAAAACTACAAATAGAATTTTGGCAATTTAGTCACACACTGCTTAGTGCATAGTGGATTGATGTCGTAAATGCAAAACACCATCAATCGTAGGGCTTCATTATATCCTTGAGGTTTATATGCCAGTAACCCTTTTGCATACCTAATTAATGGTGGGGGCAAATAAAACCTTAAAGAATATGGTATTGCTACATGCCTTGAAGCCTTCATCAATTTCTCGTGTTTTCGGTTCCCCACATACTAACAATTTATTCATTGCATTTTTTCTGTAATTATCATCTTAACTAATATCTAAAAATTAGTTAACATTTTCTTTCACATATTTAGTAATAACTTCATCTAATTCATAGCAAATAGTGAATTAAGTTATTACTTACGCAGTTAATATAATATTTTACCACAAATATATTAACTATTCTTTAAAAAAATTAGCAAAACACTCGTTGATAAATCTCTTAAATAATTAAGAAAAAAAAAACTGAATTGTCAATGTCCTTTATTTGTACAAATTTAAATTGCTGACAAACTAAAGGCTAATGGGATCAGGACGAAAAGGAAAGAGTTTAACGAGTACGAAACGTGAAAAAGCGTCATCTTGCCCCTCTACATTAATTGCATATCGGTGGTGGTTTCACGAACAACCAGTTGCGTCTTAATCCTTAAAGGACAAAGCAACATGCTATTAGTAATTTTACGTTACATGCTATAATTTAAGGACGTTCAGTCGTTGCCCTTTTTATGATCAGCTTCCAGAAGACTTAATTAATGAAACCACCAACCTTCATGCCGCCCTTTTCATTGTCCGGTTATTCGTCATTTCGTTTTGGTCCGACATCTATTGGGGCGGAGGGCAGGCAGGCCATTGGAGGGTTAACATCTATAAACTATACCTGTAAATAGGTTAGACTGATAGACTCAAACTTGCATTAAATCAGATTTGAGTAACATTTTGGAATTTAAGTTAAATTCATTTGGACTCAAATTGCTGTTTATATAATATTTAATTATAAATATTAATAAAAATAATTTTTTTTAATTTTTTAATAATATAATGAATAATTATATGAGATTCAAGTTTTGTAAGAAAATAAAAATTTTTTGAATTATAATTTGATGTAACTTAACTCATCAATATCTTTACCACAAGTCTCCTTTTTCATCTACGTATATCAAGAGTCATTATTAACAAAATTAGTACCATGCTATAAACAGTGTCTTAAGTCATTTATTAAGATTAATATATTCATCCAATATTTAAAAATTGTTAATAAAATTATTAAATATTATATTTAATATAATAATGTTATTATAAATAGTTTATTAATCAACTTTAAAAAGTTTACTAAATGCATTCAGTCGCAAAATTCTTTATAAAATTAAGATTTTGTTAACAAATATGCTTAATTATTTTTAAAGTTTAATTATATTATTATAATAATATTTTTATTAAAGATTGTGATTGACAATTAATATGCTGATTCTTAACGCATTAAAAGAAGTTCTTATTTTACATAATAATCTTTAAAATTATTTTCAAAGTAGTTGTCAACAAAATTCATATAATTTTGCCTGAATTCTATTAACTTTAGTGTTTACTGGGAAAAAAAATCAGCTGCTTAGCATGAGCTTGGGAACGTTGGCTTTTTTTTTTAAAAGGAAATCATAATTTAAGAGAAAAAAAAATTACAGATATTAAAATTTAAATTCAAAATTATTGCATATTATTTTTTTTAAAAGCAACTTTGTAAATTGATTAAATTAGATTTCGGGATCCAAAAAACAAGCTTTTGTTGTTGCCCATGCAATTTTTGAAAAGGTCAGGAAAACGATGTCAAGTGATAAAAAGTTTGATTAGATTTTGTGAACAAGATATGATCCTTTCGTTTCATTGCATGAATTATCCCATTCTATTATGGTTTGGTATACTTGGAAACCAGCCTCCGCAAAACAAATTTCATTAATCAAGCCAACAATTTTTCCAAAAAAAACACAAAGTGAGGGAAACGATATCAAGTAATAGAAGTTTGATTAGATTTTGTGAACAAGACATGATCCTTTCCTTTCATTGCAAGAATTATTCTATTATTTTATGGTTAGGTATACTTGGAAACCGGCCTCGGCAAAACAAACTTCATTAATCGTGCCAACAATTTTCCAAAAAGACAAATTTGGAAGAAAACCTCTGTTTACATGTATTACAAGTAAATGCCAATGACTTGTTCAAAGGCAAGGGGGCATTTTTGTACTTTACAACTGGTTAATTTCCGTGACCAAACACTGGATATGTTTCTATATAATACCATGGTAACTCGCTGAGATGTAACCTCGTTCCATTCAAGAGCTTCCCCAAGATGGCAAACCACAACGCTTGCTTGGTCCCTAAGTTATCCATTGAAGGCATTCAGACAGTGACTCCCATGAGGATAACTGAACCACGACAGACACGACAAGTGTTGGCAGGGGAGCTTGTTGGTCAAGGGATTTTTACCAGGAGCTTGAACATGGTCCAATATTACAGGAAGGAAAAGGAGGGAGATTCTGGTTGGCTGGTTGCTGGGTGGATGAAGGAGACACTTGGGAGAGCTTTGATGGAGCAACCAATGATTTGCGGGCGTCTACGGAAAGGGGAACGAAATGATGGAGAGTTGGAGATCGTGTCCAACGATTGTGGCATCCGACTCGTTGAGGCAAGAACTCAGATGAATCTGTCGGAGTTTCTTGGTTTGAAGCAAAGGGAAGAGGCTGAAGCTCTGCTTGTTTTCTGGAAGGATATTGATGAGCAAAACCCACAGTTCTCCCCACTGTTTTACGTTCAGGTATTATAGGATAAGATTTATGACCCCGATTTTTCCAGCAGAACTCTGATCTGTTCTTTATGTTTTTACAGGTCACCAATTTCCAGTGTGGCGGATACTCCATTGGAATTAGCTGCAGTATTCTTGTGGCAGACCTTTTGTTAGTGAAAAAGTTCCTCAAGACATGGGTAAGCATTCACAACAACATTATCAACAAATATAATGAACAAAAGCTCCCCTTATTCTACCTTCCCAATCTCAAGAACACCACCAGCTCCTCGCCCAACATAATCAGCTCAAGTTCGAGCAAAAACTCTGGCAAAACCATGATCTTCAAGATCAATGCCGAAACTGAAAGCCTGGAGCGTGAATGTTGCAGGAAAATAGCGTTAGCCTGTCTCGAAGAAGCGGAGAACAACCTAGGAAGTGAAACGGGTGAGGAGTTTTCTTTGTTTGTTAACGAATCGTTTGAGGCCATCAAGGTTGAAAGCTGCTCGAAACACGGGATGTTGAGGCCACAACTGAAGCTCGACAAGGAGTTCAATTATGCAAAATGGGATGATTTGGGGGCTAATGAGATTAGTTTCGGAGAAGGGATTAAACCTGCGCATGTTTCCTATTGGCTTAGATCGAGTTTGGGTAGGGTGGTCATTGTAATTCCTTCCCTTGAGGAAGATTCATACAAGGTGAATATCATTGTTACAATTCCTAAGGATTAGGGGCTAAAGAGTTTCACTTTGCCCACTTTGCTTGAATTGCAAATGCTAATAATCTCCCTTTATTTATCATTTAATCTTTGCCAAATTGTCTTTTGCCTTGTTTACTCTACACTACCAAAGCGATATTAAAGCCAATACTTGATGCTGAATTCAATATTGACTGCATAGAAAATTCGATACGAGAAAATGTTATTTCAAATGCTTTGGAAAAAGAAAAAGTAGGTAGAGTATTTCAATTTCATTGAAAAAAAATCTTTGGGTATATAAAGTTTTATACTTGACAATTGTATGACATAATTAATCAATTAAAAAAAATGACCACCTGACATAAATAGACAGATTTAAAAGTTGGTTTGATAGGTTTTGAATAATATTTTTTTTTTAAACTTGAATGGAATCTTTTTAAATTATTATTTGTTAATAAAAATATATTTTTATTTAAATTTAATTAATAAAATATATAAATATTAATATAAAAATAATTTTTAAATTCAGGTTCTTAAATAAAGGGATTTAAGAGTTTGAAAAAAAAAATTAAAATTGCTAGTTGAGAGGGCAAAATGGTTTTTTAAGTGACCCCCATAAGGTGAATTTTACTTTTAGTACCAAGGTTTTCCTTTGTGTGGAGTATTTTTCCATATCCATC
This sequence comes from Adansonia grandidieri, assembly GCA_038382065.1. Taxonomy (NCBI): domain Eukaryota; kingdom Viridiplantae; phylum Streptophyta; class Magnoliopsida; order Malvales; family Malvaceae; genus Adansonia; species Adansonia grandidieri. Next base: position 13,697,544 of record JBBYHK010000022.1, on the reverse strand, counting down.
ATCTTCATAAATCATATGCATTATTAATCCCTTGTTTAAGCTACCCAATTTTTTGATGAATTCAACTTAGATTAATTTCATTTTAATGATATGTTTGTCCAAAAAAAATGAGTTTTTTTCTTTTTTTTATTTGGGTGACTTTGTACCTTCTTGATGGGCACATGGGCAAGGCCAATGATATTGGGAAACTTGTGCCTCTTCTACTTTGGTCAAAATATACATGAAATCTTTCAAAGGGGATTTTAATATGTACCAAAAATAATTAATGGTGGTTGGATTGAAGTAGTAAACTGGACCTACAAATATTACATTATAAATAACTTACGTACTGTAAACAGACTCCCAAATTGAAATTATTTAATGTATGCGTGCACGCTTACAATGTTTAAGAAAATCTAGTGTATTTTATTTATAAATGTGGGTTTCACTCACATGAAATTTTAATGGATTCCATTTAATTTTAAATTATAATTGATTAATTATCGGTGTTATCCTTTCAAGGAAATATTACTCTTGTAATGAAATTATTTTTTGTTAATTTAACTGTCTTAATTATTTTCAATTTAAAAAAGAAAATAAAAGCTTAAGGTTACATATCTATTGAAAAACATGTAAAAATTGACTTCTTTTTAAAATGTCGTACTGTAATTTTTGAAGGGAAAGACTCTGTGGATATGGAGCTTAATGAAATTACTTACCTTGGCTTTTAGTACCAAGTTAAGAATCTATTATTGTTATTAAAGTAATTTAATCAGGCTCAAACTCAAATTTAAAATGAATGTCTGAAACTCAGATCTCAATACGATAAAAATATTAATCAGACAATAATAGCCTCACCTTCAACTCAATTTAAAACAATTCATCACGGTTTAAAAAAAAAGAAAGAGTCAATTGATAAAATTGGTTGAAGCGAAAATTGATAGATTATTCGGTCCTGTATTCTACATAAAATTGACAATAACTGAAATGATAAAAATAAAAATAAAATTAGTTTAATATATTTTATTTTTTATAATTAATGAGATTTAAATATTAATCATTTAATTTTTATTAAAAATTATATCATTTAATTAAATACATATTTTATTAATTATTTTTTATTTTTTATATTTTATATTTTATATTATTTTTTAAATATTTAAAATCCTACTTCAAACAAATTGATAATCAGAGGTCTAATTAATTTAAACGTAGTAAAGTTGCACCTCATCACTTTATAAAAGAGGGAGGCCCATCCCTGGCTTCAAATCAGAAAGCCTTTAGCGTTTAGGCCCAAAAATAATCAACTACTCAAGCTCATCGAACCAGTAACCCAAAAGACTCCTCCCACTCCAATTCTCTAGTTGGGTATTTCTGTAAATCAAACCACTTCCAAACCCAAAATGTAATACTTTTGTTTACGTGGCAAGAACCCATTGAGCAATACATAACAAAGAAACAGGTTCGGTCAGCAGACAAACACATCTACCCTCAATGTCTGTATTTTAGTTGCAGAGAGACAAGAAAGAAGTAAAGGAGACAGAATTCTTAACTTCTTCAAACAGAAAAGAATATGAAAGAAAGTTCCCATATGAAAGTGAGTTCTTTTTGGGATTTCTCAATAATAGTGAAAAGAGAGAGTTTTTAAAGAATGGTAATGGAGAGTAGTAACAATAACAGTAACAATAAAATGGTGGCAACAATCAATCAAAGAAAAGGCTTTGAAGGAATCAGATTGGACAATCCATTTACTTTGAAAGTGGGTCAAGTATTTACTGGCTTTGGCATTGGTTGTGGTATTGGTATAGGCGTGGGTCGACCTATAAATCTAGGTACTGCTCATTAACCTACTATCTCTTTGCATATACATAATTCATTTATTTTTATTACTTTTTTTTATGCAAAAATCTACATCTTTGAATTGGGAGGATGGACTGGGGTAGTTTGTTTAGTCCCAAGAATGATGATGTTTATTCCAATTTGCTTCCTAAGAAACCTTGTATGTATGAGTTTTTCTATCACTTTCTTTTCATTTGTTTTGTTAAACAGTTTGGATTATTTGCTACTGTTCTTTGTTGGGAAAATGTGGGTAAGTGGAATGAAATTGAATGGTAGCTTTCTATTTGGAAGATTATGGTAGTATTTGGAATGGTGCGTTGATTGATTTAGTTTGTTAAATTTAAATTTTAGTTTGATCGTTTGCTAGTCTAAGTCCTAATTAAGAATTGAAGGAATTCAAATAAGCAACCATGAAGACCTAATGATTTCAAGATTTAATCATGTATGAGGGTACCCTTTCAGGTTTGGCTTGGATGATGTATTTCGAAATCTTTATGCGTTATGATGGTATCTTGCACGATATAATGGGAATTTTCAATACTAAATGAGAGTCCAATCTAATAAAAACATCTTAAAGTTGCCTACAGTGAACCGATTTTGCCTTGTTTGAGATGACCATATAATTCCTTAACAATCATTGACAGTGGAATTTTGATGTGAGAGTATATCTTTAAATAATTCATAATTATTGGAAATTAAATTTCTTAAATTACAAACCTTTTGCAGGTTCTTAGATTCTTTGTTTTTATCCTCTTTATCCATCGTCTGCTTCTTTATATTCTCCGATAAAATGTTCTGTGAAGCTGCTCTATCAGTTAGAGCCTTTATATATCATACGAATTCTGGAATTGCTTTTCCAATTATCGACATCAGTACATTAAGTAGTTGTATTTGGAATGAGGAATGAATGAAGTGGGGCAAAACCGTTATGGTTGATGAACATCTTGTATGACGAAGTACACTTGTCGCCGGTGTTTCTGATTGTCAATACATTCTTTCAAGGATATTTTGTTAAACCGTGCTATATGCCAGGTGCAATGCCAATACCTATGCTGGGCGAAATTATGAGTGCAACTAGAGGTGCAACTGATGCATTTTCTGGCGTTAGCAGACATGTAAATGGCGCTGTAAGTCAACTATACAACTTCCAGACTCTTTTTGAGATCTTTTTTTTTTTTTTTTTTTTTTTATTTTGTTTGTCTGATTTTTCTTAATCTGCTTACCTATTCTTTCCCGTGTTTTTAGTTAAGGAAGTTGGGAGCTAAGAACATTGAAGCAGGGATTGGATGTGGAGTTGGTCTTGGCCATGGTTTCGGTGTTGGTATACAATAATGTTGAAAATAAATAACTGAATAAGTATTATTATATTGATACATTTGTATTAGGTAGGGTATCTTATAAATTTGAAGTCTGACTGTTATTGAATATTGCAAGCATATGCTGTGAAGTGATGATATGTGCGCCTAATATTTCAAGATTAGAGAAATTACGGATTATTTTCTCTCAATTCCCTTATTAGTTGCTTCTCATAGCAAAATAGCTGACTGATGTGGGGTTCTAGCAACCTTAGACGTACGTCTTTTCTGGCGACATGAAAATTTGTTCAGTCTTTCCTCCTCTTTCAAATTTTAAGCATCCGCATAAGGAGTACCCTCATCAAACTAGCTATGCTTGGAACTCTATGCCTTAACTGACATTGATATCTTTATCCTCATGTCGCAATACAAATTATCCCGTACTTTAATGCTCTGTCAATCATATGAATTAAAAAAAAATAATGTATCGATTTTGACAGCAAAAGTTGTTTGTATTGCAGGACTTGCTGTGAAGCCTGGGGTGGTGCATCAAATTCAATGTTCTGTTATAGTACGTATAATTTCTTATATAGTATCAATTTTTTGTTGTTTTCTACTTTAATTGTATCTAAGTTTCTAATCTGAAATTCCTAGAAAGCGATGACAAAATTGATGATGAAGTTCGGAATGACTCCCAATTTACCCTTCAGTGAAGGTGCTTTTCCTGTATCGTTGCTAAGTGGTTTGACCACAACAAATGAACCCTCTATCCGAGGCCCGCGTGGAAACTTGAAGCAGGTGGTGTCAAAGCTACCAGATACTGCATCTCAAGGCTTGCGTGGACCTGAAAATATGAGCAGAGGTTCAGCTTATGAAAAATTTTCATCAAAATCTCCGAATGACACATCTTTTGGAAGTCGAACAGAAAAGGTTCTTAACAGTTTTTTGCAAAATCCAGTTTTGAAGGAAGATGAAAGTAGCCTAAGTGAACTGGTACGCAAAGACACCTTTTTATGATTGTGCATGTGGCTTTGGAATTCGTCACTTGAGGGTTTGCAATTTCTGATCAGCATTCCCGCATGACTTTGAATGTGGAATGTCAATTTTATAATATCTTATGGGTTAAAATTTGTGCAATATAAGGCTTGAGATCAGTTCATTTTACACACGTAATGGGAGAGAAATATCATTTCAGTCCAGCAATTCAAAGATTAGCTGGGGATCGTAAGCTGTCAAAAAGAACATGCTTTAACATTCAACGAGCAGTTGTATTTGTTCTGATTTTGGTCACTAGTGATAGCAGCCACAATAATTCACTTGGATTTGGTTGTTTTTGTAGGCTGGGCGGTTGCGTTCTGAAAACAACATGCTTCAACTGGTAATGCTCCTTACTTATTACTTTTTCAACCTAATCTGAAGCCATTTTGTTTGCTGATGTTGTTGCAAAGAAAATTTATTCTTCATTTAGAGGAAAAACACATAAATATTGGCTGAAAGCAATGGTAATCAGATGTAAAATTTCCTGAATGTCGGAGTTTATTGGTTGCCATTTTCCAAATTTGTGACAAAGAGATTTATTAAAGATAAATGCTCCAAGTTTTTCAACATACATTTTATTCGTACTGACTGTCATCCATAAAAGCGCATTTTCATAATCATCTCCCTTGTTAGGATTGTGTTAGATTGTACTAAAACTTATGTTTTCATTTAGGTGCTGAAACATCAGCGAATCATTGAGGAGCTTATGGAGGAGAATCAGAAGCTTCATCAGATACTCATAGAAGACCTGAAAATACCACCCGGCAAGCTCCAAGCCAGTTGCTCGAGTAAAATTAAACCTCCATGTTCAGAATGCTTCTATTGCCGAAGGAAACAAAGGAAAAATAGATGATGACTGAGTATGATAAGCAAACTTAAAGAATATTCAAGTGCCATACCAAAGTTCTTATTTTATAACCTTTCCAGCGGGAGTTTAAGTTCTGGGGAGGTGCTCCAACCCGATAGTGCAGAAGTGTCGTTAACCACTGTCAAGTATGAACCAAAGGCAAAGGATATCAGAGTAAATCAAATCCCTTGAAGAGCAACTCATCAAGCTATAAAACAACATACCTGATCATACCAAACAGTTGATAGAGCTACCGAAACTAATATGAAAAAGAATTTAATCTTTTTTTTTTTTTTTAAAGATTTTGCTCTTTCAGCAATTCCTTGATATGATTTCCGTTTTAACTGATCATGAAAACTATACATTATTGGTTTGATTTTTTATCTTGATTGCAGATGTTTTTTATTTAAAAATTTCTTATTTCTTTTCAAAAAAGAGTGCAACGTGATGAACAATTACATCCAATGCGTGCAGCCTTCCATTATCAGTTAATTGACATGCGAAGGGTCTTGTTTTTCTCTAACAGGATTATCTTCTTTTCCGGTGAGTATGTGAGAATTTCATTGCCTTAATAAGTGAATAAGTAGATTGAGAGGGAAAAGCGTTCCAGTAACTATGTGGACTCACAGGAAAGGACCCTGACCGAGTCTGAGTAGCTTTAACTGGGAGTTAGGTAAAGTTGTCATCTGTTAACTCTTCATCAGGAAAAGAAGACAAGAAAGATGTTCTTAGTGCAATGCGTCTTTATTACCCATTATTTTTACCTCTTTTAGCAGACTATGTTATTTCGATTTTTTATATTTTTTGAGGTACATGCGTTTAATATTCATGTTTGATATATATACGGATATGAGTATGAAGGTATAATCTTTTATGAACTCTTTAAATACATAAAAAAAATTAAAAATAAATTAAAAATATTTATATTAAATATATATTTATTTTCAACGCTGGCACTCAAATCATTATGAATAATATAGGTAACAAGTATCCAATGCTAATATTATGTACTATATTTCCAAAGAATATC
>JBBYHK010000022.1:13652651-13666784 GCA_038382065.1 Adansonia grandidieri | reverse complement strand
AATAATAATAATAATAATAATAATAATAATAATAATTCAAATCTATATCTAAAGTAAAATTAGGGTGCCAAGTGGAAAACTCACATTATATTTAGACTATTATGATAAGAACTGAAAGATCTACTATAAGACTTTTCTAACATTCCACTTAATTTGGCAGCTTTCTACGCATCAAATATAACCTTCTCAAACCTACAAATTTCATAAAGATCATATATTAGAAGAAAAATAACCAATTCAAAAATTTGCATTCTATAAAAAAATAAAGGAAAACAAAGCTAATGTATCTTACCTTCTTGCAACAATTTATAAGCAGATTATAGCTTTACAAACCTATTTCTACAAACAGGAAAAACAAAATAGCAAAAAAAAAAAAAAAATTTACGAACCAATGTACCTATGAACATGTACATCTCCTTGCAAACCTTTTTTGATTGTTTCTTTTTCTTTTCTTTTCTTTTCTTTCTCTCTCTCGATTATCAGAGCCCATGTACCCATGGATACTCAAGTATGCTGGATTTGCCAAAGATCTCTAATTGATCCATCATTCTTTCTATTTTAATTTTTTAGATTAAAAAAAGAAAAAAAACAGAAAAGATTGCCAAATAAAGAAAAAATGAAAGCTTTAGACAACAAAGAAGAAAAACTAAGAATACTGACAGAAGAAAATGAAGCGTCCTTACCATTCTCTGTATGATCTTTCTTACCCAATCCTTTGTACATAGGTTAGTTAAAGTAGGTGTGAAATTGAAAGAAAGAAAATCAGCGATTGAAAGTGATTGAAGCAGTAAAGGTTGAAAAGGATGGAAACCGTACCAAGAAAAAAATAAGAATTTTTATTTCACGCAAAAATTTCTTTTTTTATATATTGTCAAAATTGTCCCTACATTATTTGAGAAAACCCTCTACAGTCCTTAAAAGATTGAAAAATAATAAATTCTTAGATTTCACAATTTGTTAAAATATTTCCATGCATGTTGCTCGACTAAAATTCAAAAAAGCATGAAATCGACAACATCTAACGTAAAGCAATAAAGAAAAGAAAAACAAAAAAAAAAAATCAAAGCAATAGAAGCAGAGTTCTACCTCAGCAACAGAACAAAGCTGAAATAAAGAACATAAGAAACAATAAGCAAGAAACCATAAATTTTCAACAAAACTAGCTCATAAAAAGGATAAAAAAAACAGATAGTACAAGAAGCAAACAGAAAAAAAATATGAGAGAACCATTAGTTTACCAAACTCATCAAATTTATCAGCAAAATTTTAGTAGGAAGTACAATAAATTCATATAAATTGAAGCTGTTATCAGCAAAATTTTAGAAAAAAGTATAACAGATCCATACCCATCCAAGCTGCCTCACGAAACTTATAAGCATTCATGCAAGGTTGCTGACGAAATGGAGAAAAAATTACAAAAAATGCTAAAATGTCTCAACGGTGATGAACAACAAAAACCCAAAATAACTGGCACATAGTATACTTCCATTGAATGACGAATTTATACCAAACAAATAAAAAAATACCATAGAACTCCTCAGAGGACTGAAAATAGTTTTATGAAATCACAAATTTATACAAAACAAACAAACAAATACCATAGAAGTTCCCAAAGGATTCAAAATTAATAGCTTGTAGATATGAGATTTATTAGTACTTAATTAAACAAAAATTTGTTTTTGCCTACCAAATTCCACTCCAATGTTACGAAGAACCTTTTTCCTTTTAAGAACTACGTTTATAAGACGAAAATTGAAAGATTCAGCCTTTACAATTATCGCTAATTTCCTTTGTTGACAAATTAATTTTTAATTTTAAGTTGTTGTTGTATTTATACTAATATTAAAATTTTGATCATATGAATAGAATAGGCACCAACTTGGTAAAAAAATTACTTAAACGCTTAAAACTATAACATTCAAGTCACTTACTTGCATTAAAAACCCTACTAACAAATTATTTACTTTTTTTTTACTAAAATATTTTTCAAATGATTTTTATCCACATAGTTGATGTACATGTTTCTAGTCACTTAATTTGGTGCACTTGTATATACTAATTTTTTTCTTCCACTCGTATATATAATGAGAGTAATTAAATTTAGTTTCGATTCATTTTTGTAAGACTAGGTTGATGTTATACACACTTTTGTTATAAATTAACCTTAAGTCCGTTACATGTAATTGTACGCAATAACTTTTATGCATGATATTCAAATGCTTGTTACACATTGTTTTCTGAGACTTTGACAAATCTTTATTTACTTTTATGCTTTATTTTCTGCAACAAAGTTTTATGGACACTCACATGTGTCATAAAAACTTGTTAGAAGGAATAATCCTACATAGAATCTTGATAAGTATTCATTATTTTACAATATGTTCAAGTTCCATTGTATATGCTGTAATCAATTTTGCGCTCTACTGGCAACAGTCCTATGTCATCTAAAAAATCATTAAACGTCGTTTCCTCTCATTAAATTAATAATATTTTATATAAAAATAATTGTGATTTAAAAAATTTATAAATATTAAAATTTAAATATGAATTTATTGACTAATATTTTTTTAAAAGATGGTTCTATGAACACCAAATTTCAATTTTTTTTTCCTATAAGAAACAGCTGGTTTGGTTTGGTTGCAACATGCACCTCTCTTGAGCTGTCCAAATTTCCGAAAGGATAGCCACACATTTATTTAGTTTTGACGTGTAATTGTGGGGCATTTAAGGCAAATCCTGGTAGTATTTGGTCCTCGCATTGGCTATAAATTGCTCCACGCCAAGGGTTCCCTAGTCAGTGAAAAAATAAAAAATAAAGAGGCTTATTATTGCTATTCCATGCTTTTCCTCCTTTGCTTCGAGAAAGCTCTATTTTAATACTGTGCAATGCATGTGGCATAAGGGATTCGAACTAAGGTCTATTACCCGTTCTATCTCCTAATGCCACAGGCATTGCACAGTGTTCAAATACAGAGCTAATTTTCAAGCTCAAAGGGTCAGTCTCAGTCACTTATTCTTCAGCGACTAAAAGCTCTGTTTTACTAGCGTGGGTAATATATTAGTTAACTTTGTGACCCAACATTTAATTCGATTAATTGATGTATAATTTTTCTTTTAAAGAGTGAATTTTTCGGTTTATTAGTTAAAAAAAATTATTATTTTTATTACTTTGATTTAAAGAAAAAATTTTGAGTTTTTTATCTTCACATGTAAAATTAATAAGATGAAAAAAAAATTAAAATGTAAGTGGAAAAATATTATTTTTTAAGTTGGAGTAAAAAATAAATTGAATAATTTCTTGGTAATTTTTTTCCTGGGAAATTTTGACTTTCTGTCAAAAGTTTAACCATGTAAAGTATACTTTAGTTTTCTTTTTCATTCTCAATATGCATTCATCATGTTATCTTTTCTTATCAATTGTTAAGCATTCAACTTAATTAAAATTTATTTATTTCAAATGGGTAGAAATTGTTTTATTTATTTTTACTTTGCTTTACTTTTATATAAATATAAAAAAATTTTATTTTTCATGAATATTATTCTATGTCGAAATATCTTTTTTTAAAAAAATAAAATAAAATAAAATATTAACGAGAGCAAGCTTCAACAGCTAAAGTTCGAAATAGTTTTATAACGGACGTAATCTAACAAATTTCACGTCGACAAATTTACAAAAGTACAAAAAAACAAAAAAACAAAAAAAAAAAAGAAGGCTTTAGCTGTGATGTTAAGTGAAAAGAGCAAGAAATAGGGCCCAATCCATTTCAAAAATTTTAGCTAAATTTTGCAGTAATGCATATAGTGGTGGTGGCATCTCAAGCCTGCAGTGAGGGAGTACTTAAGCCCAAGATTAGCCCAATTGCGCGACCCAATGTAATTCCCAAAAAAAAAAAAAAGAAAAAAAGAAAGAAAGAAAAATGAGTTGAAATGAAGTGAACGAGCCTACTCAGGTGGTCGGGCTATTCTTGAATCTTGATCTTGGTTCGCCCATCGCCATTGGATTCAATCTCTTCTTCTCTCCTAATCTTCCGCCGCCTGTCTTCAACCAAGCTTGTTCAAATCGGCTCCCTCCAGGTTATTCCCTTCCGCCTCTTATTTTTTTTAAAAAAATTTCTATTGGCTTTTCTTTATATAATTTTCGGAAACATGATTTTTTATTTTTTATTTTTAAGAAAAAGTTAGGAGTGGGTTGGATTCAACTTTGAGCATTGAATTTAACGTTGCTGCATAAATTCTCTATTAATTTGGTATTGAAATTAGATTATCAATCATTTGATTGATTTTTTTTTTTTAATTTTATTTTTGGGTTTAGGAAAAAACTGATACTAAAAGGTGAAATTGAATGGATAAATTAAGAGAATTTGGGAGGAAAGCATTGTTCTACGGTAGGGTTCTCTCCGGATATGAAGAACGTAGAATTCGAAACTATAGATTGCAACTCGAGAAACGTCTGCAACAGGTCTTTCATTTTCTTTACTCATCCTCATTATCACTCTTTTACTTCAGGTTTTTTTTGTCTTTTCTTTTTTTGCCCCCTAATTTTATAGATTTTTGGACCTAAAGACTAAAGGAAACATGGAAACTGCTTTTTTCTCTCTTGGAAACGTGTCTTTCGCAGCTGCTCGTATTTGTGTATAACGTCACAAAGATATTCATTATATTATCATGTATTTCCTAAACAAAAGATTAAAAGTTTCTTCTAGTTTTTGGATTGTGTGAATGGTGAAGAAGCTTTATTTATGCAATTAGGCGACGGCATTGAGTTTGTAGTTGAAAAGGGTATGTTCTAATATGCTTATAAACTTGCGAAAGTAAACTTGTATCTGTTATATTGTCTTCGTTTTGATACTTGAAGACTATAGTTAAAGTAGATTTTGCCCGCACTTTGTAACTATGAACTTTGTCCCAAAATCCTAATGTTATCTATATTTTCCTCTCTTCATTTCTGCAGGCACAAGAAAGGAAAGCCTTCTTAAGAAGGATTCCTGAGCAGACTGTATTAACAGAGGTTCGCCGTATGGTCGAGGACATGCAAGCACTAAACAAAAAGCTTGAAGAAACTGTAAGTTTCACTTGCACTTGGAGATGATAATTGACAAGGCAGTGCAAAATTATAGCTTTGTAGCCTAAAACTCGAACATAGTTGATTTTTGAATTTCTTGTAATGATATTTAAAAAAAAAAAAAATCTGCATTACCATTTGTAGCTTCCATTCTCAGTGAGGAAAATGAACCAATGAGCTTTAACATTTGTAACTTTTTATTGCTGAAGTTGTAAAGAAAAAAATATCTGTGCGTAAGTCTCATTCCGCTTTTGCTTGGTGATACTTTTTCTTGTGGAATATATGTCACTAAGCTTGGAAGAAGTTTTGAAGATCAAAAAGACACAAGTTCTTGTATGCTTGAGACCAATGATGGTTGACTTCACAAAGTTGAAATCCAGTAAAAACTGAAGTTATTATATCCTTATGTATACTTCAGTGACAAATTCCTGCTTGGTCAATTGCCCTTTCATTGCAAGGTTCAGATCCTTACTTTCCGAGTTTGATCTGACTCCAGCTTCTGAAAATCTCCCATGATAAACTTAGTGATCCATTTGTCTAAATAATATCCTACATTTATCACTGATGCACCTATCATGTTCGGAATCATTCCATTGTTAGTTTCTGAATTCTGTGGCATTTTTCCTTTTCTTTATATGTCTTTTTCAGAATGATGCTCGTTATTCATTAACAAAATTGTTGTTTACATTCAGGAAGCTGCCATTGAAGAGTACTTCAAACCAATAGACAAGGAAGCCGAGATGATAATGGAAGTCCAGCTTGAAGGAGAAGAGAAGACGATGAAAGAGTTGGCGGCGGCAATGCAGCGACAGGCATTGCTTGAGAAAGTTGAAGCTGAGAAAACTGCAAATGTGCATCAACCTGACAGCAATCCAAGTAACCAGACTGCTACCTCCGCCAGCAGTAAACATGCTCAAATTGGATAATCCGCACACTTGATTCCATGAACGCTTTACTTTTGGGTTTGTTTTTAAGTGTGTATTGAGAGATAAGTTTGAATAATTGAGGCTCATATATTAAGAAACATTGAAGCAAACCAATGGCTGAATTTTGTCAAATTTACTTAATCATATATACAACCGATCGAGGAGCTGTTATTATTGCCTAATTGTGCTAAATATGCTCTAGGAATCGGGTGGGTAATTTTCATAGTCCATACTCTGTAGATTATGTTGCAAGTGAGTATGATTTGAAAGTATGTTCATAGGATGAGCTTAAATGTTGAATACATGGACATAACAGATATTCTTAAAAATATATGTATAAAAATATTCATGCTGGAAATAATTTTGAATTGACCAAAATTAATATTTATATTCATTGTATTTTTTAAATTACTATTTAGTTTTTATTATAAATGTTAATAAAATATTATTCAATTTACAAATAAAAATTTTTTTGTTAGATAAATCTATTTGATAAATAAAAATAAGTTAAAGTTTACATAGTTTTTTTTTTTCTTTTATTAACTTAAAAAGTAATAAATATTATTTTAATTAAACACTTCACAAAATATTTTACGTGGAATAAGTTTTCTACGTTAACACGTATTTTATTAATTTTAATTATTTATATAATATATGTAACTTATTATTTATTTGTATTACTTTTAGTTTTAATTTTATGGTATCCAAGTGAAGGAGAATTTAGGTAGAACCGCTGTCGTTTCCATATTATCAATTGCTGGTCACATCGACTCCACCCTTTACCAATTAGCCCCGCAGCCGCTGGTTATCGTTCCAAGCACAAAACACAAATACTGATCAGCAACCCGCCGCGTAAACCGACATAGTTCTTTTTTAAATCTCAATTCGTGACGCAAGAAAACCGACCTAGATCGACTTGTGTCGAAGATTGATTTGCTATTTACCTAATTCCTATTTCTCTCATCCCAAGCGTCCAACATCGTAGGAGGGGTTCGTGTGAGTTCTTTCTCTCCTTTCTTTTTTTTTTTTTATTTAAGGAAAAAAATTTATTTTTATTTTCCGTTTTTATTTCTTTGATGCCTTGTTGGTCTTTTCTTTTTGAAATTTAAGTAAAAATTGAAAGGAAACCTCTTTTTCATCGACTAATATAAGGTGCTGGTCGTTTGTTAATTTATTTAGTTTATACTCTTATCTGTAATATCTTGCTTCTTCATTCAATCGAATTCTTTTGTGGGTAAGCAACTAAAAAGTTAAATAGAAAAGATAGGGTAGTGCAAGCCAGGGATTTCCCTATTCCAAGAGAAAATTAGGGTTTCAGTTTCAATTTGGGGAATTTGTGCTTCTACTAAAAGCTCTTTTTAATTCCTCGTATAGAAGCTAAAGAACTAGGAAATAAGCTGCGATTGGTAAATTCTCAGCAAGATAACTCTCACTACGAAGTTTAGTTTAGGTTTTGTGGCATGATGAAATGGCCAGGGGAAAAAAAGTATATGGTAGTAGGTTTGTGATGGGCGTCTATGACAGGTAGAACAATGCCGAAGGTTAAGACAAACCGTGTAAAATATCCGGAAGGATGGGAATTGATTGAGCCGACCCTTCGTGAACTACAAGCGAAGATGAGAGAAGGTGGGTTCTTTCGCATCATACTTAAATATTCAATGTTTTATTATTAGTATTATTATTATTATCATCATCATCATCATCATCTTAAAATGGTGAACTAATTATCGATGCTGTGGACAGCTGAAAATGATCCTCACGATGGTAAGAGAAAATGTGAGGTGTTGTGGCCTATTTTCAAAATTGCACATCAGAAGAGCCGTTATATTTTTGACCTCTATCACCGGAGGAAGGAAATATCTAAGGAATTGTATGAGTTCTGCTTGGACCAAGGCTATGCTGACCGCAACCTTATTGCAAAGTGGAAGAAGGTTTGCCTTTGCTCCTTCCCTATCTTATTTCGCTAGCATCAAGTGTTCTCCAATTTGATTTTTTTTTTTTACTTATATGAGACTTGCATGTTCAACATATTTGTTTGTTATATAGACTAATGTTGGATTGCATAGTATTTTGTTGTCTTTCTGGATCTGATGCGGTCATGGATATTAGGCAAACTGGTTAAGCCTTAGCCTCCTGGTATTTGATTATTTACTCAATTATTTCATATGAAGGGTTGGTTGTATTATTCAAAATTTGAGAGGTCTTGTTGTAATGTGTAGGTCTGCGTATATAGATTGACATATTACATATGACTTACGTTCATATATCATACACACTTGTTTATTCTCTTTTTCCTTCACTCTCATGCGCTCCATCTTTCTAAATCTTCTATTCAATCTTGTAGTTATACATCTTTATGGTTTCTTGTTTTATTTATTGCAGCCGGGTTACGAGCGTTTGTGTTGCTTGAGATGCATGCAACCGCGGGATCACAACTTTGCTACAACTTGTGTGTGCCGTGTGCCCAAACACTTAAGGGAGGAAAAGGTTATTGAATGCGTCCATTGTGGATGTAAGGGCTGTGCAAGCGGAGATTAGATTTGCCATTTTCTTTTGCCCTGTTTTTCGAAGTTGACAAGGGGAGCTTAGACTGTAGTTTGCTGCCATACTGCTCATCAATTTCTGTAATTTTCTTGTGCTGCTGTAGTTCTGAACCTGAATCTTTGCTATTTTTATGAATGCTATGTCTGGATATATATATATATATTGTGGTAAAACCCTTGGTAAGACAGGGGGTTGACTTGTACTTCTGCCATTGTGAGGCAAATTAATGTGCTTTGGGAGTTTGCTGAGAGAGCTATCTGAATTGATTTGAGACATAGTGTAGCACTTTGGTGACTTTGTGATTCATGTTTGGAACTTGGGTGTGTTAGAAATAGCTATATATGTTATCTCCGGATTTTGCTGCACAAGCTAGAAATGGAAACAAAGAAAGCTTTTTAAAGTGCTATGATAGTATGATTGTGGCTTGCTCCGGAATATTGGACCAGCGGGTCCATGATAAAAGTCCTTGTGAGATGCCTGCTGGGTTGGTGGCCCTTCGCAGAAGAGATGAGAAGCCGGCAAGTGTTTGTTTGTTCGTGGCTAAATAAAACCACTATCTGATCATTATGGCAAAATACTTAGGTTTCATGTAATTTACTGATAATATAAAGATTTGTCTATTAACAACGTATAAAATGTAAACTTTTTTAATGTATCTTATAAAAAGTCTTCTCAGTCAAATATTTTTCAATTTATGAATAGTCATTGCTCAAAAATCTGACTTTCACAATTAATTGAAGGATAATACATATATCAATGAAAATAATGTGTACTAAAACTAATGATTATTAGTTGAAGTTTGCGGGTGGGAATAAACCTTTTCTATTTTTATTTTTTGTAGATTAGCATTTGAGATTAGCACCTTTGGACAGTACAAGAAAAAACCCACTGCCAAAATGCATGAATCGGTCGCCCTGTCCGTATAAGAAAAAGAAAAGTAACACCCAGGCATAGACTAATGCCAAATTCCAGAAAAAGTAAATGCGAGGAATAGGAAGGGAACGCATTACTTAACACGATTCATATTCTAACAGTCAAAATATATACTAAAAACCCAAATTTCGACCAATATAATGGAAGCTGACTCAAGATCAAGGGCCCAGCCTTGTTGGAAAAAGGAAAGGCCCGTTATTTTAATGGGCATTTCAGCATGGTCCAGAGATTTTTATTTTTTTTTGCTTGACCATGCCTGTCATTGCGGTACTAGGTCTAAGAGCGAGAAAATGCCTTATCCAAAGGGAATCTACTTATCTTCCTATGGAAGGATCTTATTTAACAATTTTACTTTGGTAATCTGACTTTTTAATGCCTTTGTTTTCTAGCACTATGAACAAAAAAACAAAAAGGAAAAAAGTGGGAAACTGCTTTCCTTTTCGTTGTTCACAAGAAAAAGTTGCACCACAATTGGGTAAACCCCAAACAAACATGCCTAATTACTTGATTAGCGCATGATCTTTGTTATCAGTGTTCGGAACTGTTACTTATTGGATACATGTCACTCCTAACAAAGCTTATACTTATCGAGTCCACAGCCATATAAAATCTGGTATAAAAAAGTAAGTATCGTATAGACTAACATTTAAAACATTGAAATAAAATTCTCTTTCTTTTATTATTTTTTTTTTGCAAAGAAAATTTTTAATTTTTATTAATTTAGATATCGAAATGTAGCAGAAGTTTAAATTTTATTGTGCTTTTTATATTTGTAAATTAAACTTAACCCTTTTTTGTAAATTTTACAAATTGATTGATTTTATCCCAAAAAAAAAAACATAAACGATCTTAAAGTTGAATATATAAATATATATTTCGGGAAAACTAAAAGGATTCTGAGTCCTAACTTATTCTTTGGTCCCATTATCAGTCATGTTGATCAATTGGAAATCCTGATCAGAGCCCACCATCTATGTTTAGTTGTTTTTAACTTATCTTTTGCTTTGAATTCATATATTTACATAACCAAAGCTTCTCTCACTTGATTTTTAATCACACTCGTTTCTAGGCTTAATTGGGTAGTTGGATTAGTGCTGTCTTTTCCTAGATTTATTCTAATGTTTTGGGAAATGTTGGAACTCGGTTAACAAAATAGATATAAATTTTATTTTGCTTGACCATAGATACCCTTGTTTGGACCAAATTCAATGAAAATCCAAGTAAATTAAAGGTTTAGTTGGAAGACCATCATCAAATCAAACAACATTCAACCATAAACTTTCATAATACGAAGATAAAAAAAAATTATAAATATTAAGATTCAAACTTTTAATTCATTAAATATCGTATTTTAAAAGTGATTATATGAATCAGTTAAATTAAATTTTAAATTTATAAATCTTATTATGTTATATATGTATGTAAAACATCACAATCCAATTTTAGAACCCATAACCATATTAATTATATGGTTCCAAAAAGGCTTAAAATAGTAAGAGACCCTTTCATGAAGCGCCAAGTGACATTGAATTAACATACCAAATTCCTGCATGAGTCCTTTTCTACTTAATTTTATGTCGATTTATCACTGTTTTAGGAGAAAAATCAGTAGGTAACGGCACAGAATGTTACCAAGATATGAATTATTTGAGAGGAAAAATTTTTTTTGTTAGGAGAGATTGTGCCAATTTTGAGAAAATAAGTAAATTTTAATTTTAATTTTAATTTTAATATGAATTATGTGATAAAAATATCTGTAAATAGAATTTTTTTTTATTATTTTCAAACCTATAAATTCATTAACAGCTTATTTACGGTGAAGTAGAAATGCATGTATCTATATAAAAATTTAAATTTCATCCTTTTATAATTTTTTTAGCGTACATATATAATAAATTTTAATTAATTTATACATAATATATATCTATATTTTATTCTCCCAATTTATACAACAAATCAAATCTAAATTCAATCTTTAAAATTCATAGTCAAAGGTAATTAATACGGATAATTTGGGGACAAAAGAGTTGATTAAAAGAACAAATTATTAGAAAAAAGAAAGTAATATTATTTATACATCCAATGCTAAAGTACCTTTCAAGAAATTTAAAGCCTGTCTAGGTTGTCCCAACTCCCAAATTTGCATATGGTTCCAATATATATTGACTTTATTCTATCAATATAGTACTACTAATGAATATTGTCCTAAAACTAAACTTACCAATTTTTGGTGTGTATGGATTAGCATACAGTAGAATAGAATCATCATTTCTTGTTGTACGTTTTTAATCTTAAGGTTATGTTTGGATGAGGGATTTGTATCCCAAATCAACCTTTTCTTTCACTGGACTTTCAGTGGCATCGTTTTATTCATCGAAACATAACTTTAATAAAACTAGTATAAAATTTCTTTTATCTCACTTTGAGTAATAAGAAAAGGAAAGAATATTGTAATGAAAGCTTTTGGCGAGCATTGGTTGATGGGTAGATGGTGAAGGTGGCGCTGTCGAATGGGTGGTGGCTCCTTCTGCTTACTTGGCTCAGGCTGAGATGTGGTGTGGGGTTGCCATTGCCAAATGCTGGCTGGCCCAATACTCACCACTCACAACGCTCAATATTGGGATTGGGATTTGGGTGCGGTTTCTTCTTTCTGTTTTTCAAAGATTTCTAAGACTTTTTTAAAACAAATCGATTCAAAGCCTGTTTTTGAGACGTGAATGGGGAGATTCATCAAAGGATTTATGAATTATAAGTCACAGCACCTATTTTTTTTTCTTTTTTCCGCAGTGATTGATTGGCAATGAAATTGGAAGTGTATTTGGTTATTTGAGGTAAAGAATAATCAATTGGAAAATGTTAATTGGAAGGTAAATTACCTTATATTTTCACACGCAAATTATCTTTTCTCACTATATATATATATATATATATATAACACTTTAATTTAACGTTAACAATTGTTTTATGGACTTGGATATAAACTTATTTACCAGAGCTACTCATTCAATTTAACAGATTTATTTAAATCAGATTAAATTTGAATAAAATTTTTATAATTTAAATTAATTCAATTAAATTAATATTTAAATTTAATTATAAAAATATAATATAAAATTTTTAAAATAATAAAATAAATTTTTCGGGTTAATTTTGAAGAAGTAAAAATTTTATTGTTCTAACTTTAATTAAGTCAACTCGATACAGATCTTAAATATCTTTATTTGAACAAAATATTTAATATTTAATATTTATAAATTTCTCTTTTAGATTAGATTTCTTCGTATGTAGAAAAAATATATATATATTGCGTAATAGACTAATTAAGTATATATTAAATTGTAACTAATTGTTTTAAAACATAATAAAGTGAATTAAAACTAAATCAACCCTGCTGAGTCAACTTGAATAGTTCTAAAACCTTATAAAATTGATTTAATTTAATTTCCTTGTTCAAAATAGAATGGAACCGAATTATGTTGCGTTAACAATTATGATAAGCTCTTCGAAAGTTTAGCACTTTGGTTTTTTTGTTTTCGCTAGATTAAGTAATTTGTATTTTTATATTATATTTGTAATTTTTTTATTGTGTCGTATTTTATTATTTTTCACAATAAATTTTAAAACACTAATAAATTATATTATATAAAATTTATTAAATTAATAATTCATATTATATTTATATTTATATTTTTTTTTATATTTTATTGGTTATACTTTTTTTTATATCATTTTAATGTCTATCTAAAATTAGCAAATCTAATTTTTTCACGTATTAATAATGCAGGGTTTCACAAATTTTCTTGGGGAATTAATGTCTGGTGGCTGATTTAAGGGCAGGAAATATTGAATATTTGAATTGGATTTTAATGCTTTTTCAATCTATTAATTCTACAAGAAAAAGGATTAGATTTACCATGTGGGGGAAGAAGGCTGAACATTTTAGAAAGATATATACTCTGCTTATATATTTTGCAACCTTTTTAAAGTGCTAAAGAACTCTTTGGTGAAAATCAATACTATTATTTATTGCTACAGAGAAAATTAAAGGAAAAAAAAAAGGAAAACCTTGAGAAAAATAAAATAAAAGTCTATACATTAGATGGTTAGATGTATCTAGCAATATACTATACAGTTTTTGGCCTCATATTCCTCACTTTCCTTATCTTGTTTTTATGGTTTTTTTTTTTTTTAATTTCCCAATATAATATCTTAGTTTTTATGCATAATAAATGTAAAAATGGTATAGATTTTAGGGTAATGGAACATGGGGATTGTCTCCAATTTTTTGTACTATTAATATTAATATTATTATTATTACTACTATTATTATATGTAGAGATTGAAGATAAGTGATGTTTCAACTATTTTAAGTGGCTGTAAGCTCAATATACTTTAAATTATTCATTTTTCGAATTAAAAAAAAATACATATTACTAAAAAGTAAATTTAACACTGTTTTTTCCTTGGGTATTTATTTGCACAATTCATGTTGTTTTTAATTAATAATTTTTTAATAAAGATTTTAAAATTTTCGTTTTTTGAAATATATATATATATATATATATAATGCTTATATTTGGGACTGACCAGATTTATTGAAGACTGTATTGTTTTGTTTTTGTGTAAAAAATAATAGGAAGTAAATTAGGTAAATTTATACTATTTATT
>JBBYHK010000022.1:13623269-13633689 GCA_038382065.1 Adansonia grandidieri | reverse complement strand
CCAACCAAAAGGATCGTCTGGTTCCATCTACGATTTTGATTCTCGTTGTTCTAAACGAGAGCTGAGCTTTTATTTTTATTTTTTGCTTTCACGAACACAACTACGCACCACTTGCAGCGGAGGCTTGTTATTATTATTATTATTATTATTATTTGTTTTCTTTTCTAATTTCTTTTTCTTTTTATATATTTTCTTTAATTGTTGAAGAGATTTCCCGCCTTTCTAATATTGAATACTTACCGTTGGATTACGTTACATCACATTGCATGACACTACGCCTTTGGCCCTTCTGATTAGATAGAAGTATTTAAAATTTAATTCCGATTAATATATTTTTTGAAAAAAGAAAGTACTTAAAATATTATTATATGAAGAAGGTCTCTTAAGTTTATTTATAAGTAATTATAAATTATTGAGTTACTAAAAGCTAGCAACTCAAAGTAAAATTTGCAATATTAAAAAATAATAATGATTAAGTGTAAAATCATATCTATTTCAAAATTATCACATCACCTTCCAAATCCTTATAAAAATTATCCTTTATATGCTTATGAAAGTTGCACTTTAAACATAAATTTAATTCATATAAAGTATTTCTATTTAATATAATTATATTCTTGCATATACGCAATCATGGATATACTTGAAATTAAGGATTTTGTTAACAAATATAAAAAAAAATATATTTTTGAAAACAATGAAAATTTTAATAATTATTGAATTTAACATAATATTATTAGAATAATGTATTAATTTTTTTTTTTAAAAAAAAAATTGTAAAAATCTAAAATTAAAGATCTCACTCAGCTAGGCCCACGTTGAAATTATTAACAATAAGTCCAATTAGTCTATACCAAAGCCTGGCCCATCTTGAGAATTTGGGTCATTCTTAGAATTATAAATTCAACCTCGTATTTATAAAAAATTTATATGTAATACATTATCAATGTATAAATTTACATGCTGATAATAAATCAAGTAATGTTACCTATTAAAAAACATAAGTATTTATATTTACTTTTTAAGTTTTTTGAAATTTTATATTTATATACTGATAATGTATCATTGTTTGATTCATTGATAGCGTATAATATTATACACTAATAATACATCAAATACAGATCCTTTTATAAAAACATTATTATTTATTCTTGTGTAAAAATATTTGAAATAGAGAGTTATTCGTTGATAGTTATTTAAAAATAATTAAGTAATTTTTTTTTGTAAAAGTCCATTACGTTTTTACAGTACTATTATTTATACTATATTTAAACTGTTTAATTGAGTTTAATGTTTAAATTTAATGATATTAATTCAGTAAAAAATTATTAAATACAAAATAAACAATAAAATTTTTATATATGTTACTTATGAAATATTATTTTATTTACATGTCTTTAAAAATATATATATCAACTCTACTGTGAGGTATTTTTAAAAAAAATAAATTATTCAACGTCACATTTTTATTTTTATTTTTCAATTATATCTGGGTGTATTAGCATCTAACTGAATTAACATTTTGTTTTGAGTAAAAAATAAATGATATTAATTTAATTAAAAAATTAATTATAAAATAAATTATAAAATAACAAATATTAAAAAAATTATAATACTATTTTTTTCTTAAAAGCAATTAAAAAGTACAAATTTTAAAATCCATTTATCCGCTGATTCTTATTTCTTTTCATGTCCAAAACATGCAGTGAATTTTTTGTATTCCCTGTCTCTTCATCTCTTGTCTTGATAGTGAATTTATTTGTTTTATTTTAATTTTACATTTTAAGATAATTATAAAATATTTTTTTATAAATTAAATATTAAAAAAAAAATCATCCCAAATGTCGGTGACTGGCTGTAGATGGCGTAAGTGCTAACCGCCAACTATGATTTTTCTTAATTTGCCACGTGTCATTTAACCTTTTATTCCTTTTTTTGGGGAATTTCCTAAAAAGAAAAAAAAAATGAAGAGTCGAAGAACGACTCTTTTTTCCCTTGGTGTTTCAGGTGTTCGACAGTTTCTCTCGTCTTCTTCCTACACTTTGGTCTTTAAGCATGGTTGAAGATCATTAATGGTGATTATTTCATACTACTGTTTCTTTTTTTATTTAATTTCTTTATTTTCTTCATTCCATCTCACTTTTTCTTTCTAAACCCACTTCATCTCATCTCATCTCATCACTAAATGTAAAAATTTCCTTCCTGATTTTTCTAAATTTGCTTGATTCGATTGCAAAATTAGTATAGACTTTAATGTGCATCTTTATTTCGAATATTTTTTTTGAATGAAAAAAAACCTGCAAGATCCCCCCCCCAAAAAAAAAAATTCGCGGTGGAGGTTGTCGAAAGATTGTGAGTTATTTTACTCAAAACAATTATTTTCCGATATTGATGAATATCGAGTTTTGAATTTCTGAGTCTGTTTGGTTTCCAAGAAGAGTTCAGGAAAACATTATATATATATATGTATATGCATATAGTTCCTTGAGAGGTTACGAGAGAAGAGATCTATGAAGTATGAAGCGCATTTTGTCCTTTTTTTATTTTTACTAATTGGTTGAATACGGAGTTTGATTTTTGCTTCTTGAAATTTTCTATTTGATTCTCTTTTTTTCCCCACTTCCTTTTCGATTGACATGTTCTTTAATATTGGGGCATAGCTCTAGGTTATTCCGGGGCTTGATTTTATTGTTAATATAGCTTTTTGCTAATTTTAGAAACTAAAGTCTCATAGCCATGAGTTTCATTTTCATTATTTTCTGATTTTACCTTGATTCAGGGTTAGGAAATAGAAAATTAGGTCGGTTGTTGTTTACGCTTTGAGCTAAGCAGTTGAATGATAGCTATGTTGTTGTTCTTAGGTTTTCTTTTTGTGCGTTTTGTAATATATGAGTTGAAATGGGGGTTTCCGATAATATGCTGCATAAAGAGATATCAAAGGTGGCAAGCGGTGGTCATTCTGAGGGAAGGTTGGGAAGGGTACCAACTGAAAATGGTCACTTTGCCGCCGCACCCAAGTTTAAGCATCGTAAAGTGTCTGCTGTTCGGGATTTTCCACCGGGATGTGGAAGGTTAGCTGCACCAATCACTAGACCAAGTGAGCAAGCACAAGGGCAGTTAGTTTCTGAGTCAGAAAAGCCAGCATTATTGTCTGATCATGAAGAAAAGGTTCAGTGTGAAAGGAGGTGTTCTGGAGACTTGGATATCGCAATGTGTTTGGTAAATGAAGTTTCTGGTTCGCTGAAGGATTTGCCTCAGGAGAATGTCGCTACTTCTGAAGACGAGGTGGTACCACTAAGAGTTGTGAAATTCCATCCTGGTGAGAGCAGTTTGGAGAAGACTTTAGCAAAAAATTTTTGTCCCCGGAAAGGAGTCACTGTTGTGAGAGACTTCCCTCCATTTTGTGGTAGAAATGCGCCACGTCTTAGTGAGGAGGAGTGCATGAAATGGCTTACGTCTCTAAAGACCCAGGGTTTCAATCTAGAGAAGTTTGTTAATGAAGAAAAACCCTCGGAAAAGTCCATATGTACTGATGTAAAACAAGTTATAGAGGATGTTCAGGATATAGATGCTCTAGATAGTAAAATAGAAGATGGTGCTCCTAGGCTTTCTGTAGAAGAAATTCAATCTAAACCCGAAGAGCCAGCTTCTGAAAAAATGAGGAAGCAAGATGCTTACGGAGCTTCTTCCAAGAGTGATATGAAGGAGGATGTGGAAGATATGAGTGAAAACTGCATCAAGTCTCCTTGTGAAACTCTTCCAAATGAATTGGATAGCAAGTCCAGGAAAGTAATGGAGACAAGTGACATACATATTAGAGGTTTGAAGGAAAATCCAATGCGTGACATTGTTGTCTATGAAGGGGGCAACAGTTTTGAGCAAAGGCTTTCTTATTCTTCTGCTTTTGAGGATCAATTGCTGGGGAAGGATGATAGGAGTCAAGAAGATTTATCGGATGGGTCGATTGTGCAGGGCCTCACGGCTTCATCAACTTGTCTTCGTCAACGAAGGAAAGTCACCTGCAAACGTGACCTTGCTGGTGGTTCATCTAAAAGAAAAAAAGAGAACAATGCCATAGTGCTACCACAAGCAAATGCCAAGAAGAGTTCTTCCACAAAAAGGGCTCATCAAGATCTTGGCCAGGTCGTTGTTTGGAACAAAGAAGACTCATTCCAGCAGGATGGGCAATACACAAACGGTAATTTTGCTCGGAGATCATATGATGTGAGTCTTCCTCCTTGTCCAACTAGTATGGATCATGATAATGATGCAATGACTAGTAGGAACAAAGTGAGAGAGACATTACGCTTATTCCAAGCTATCTATCGGAAGCTCTTACAGGAAGAAGAATCAAAGACGAAGGAACAAGGAAAGACTCATAAGAGGGTGGATAACCTAGCTGCAAAGATTCTCAAAGAGAAAGGGAAATTTGTTAACACAGGCAAACAGATCATAGGACCCGTTCCTGGTGTTGAAGTTGGTGATGAGTTTCAGTATTTTGTCGAGCTCAATATTGTTGGCCTTCATCGCCAAAGTCAGGGTGGTATAGATTATGTAAAGCAAGGCGAAAAGATCATTGCTACCAGTATTATAGCATGTGGGGGCTATGAGAATGACTTGGATAATTCAGATGTCTTGAGTTACATGGGTCAGGGAGGAAATGTGATGCAAAAAGGTAAGCAACCAGAGGACCAGAAGCTTGAAAGAGGAAACCTTGCTTTGGCGAATAGCAGATTTGTTAAGAATCCAGTGAGGGTGATTCGTGGTGAAACAAGGTCATCTTCTATTGCGTCGGAAGGTAGAAGTAAGACATATGTTTACGATGGACTTTATGTGGTAGAGGAGTTTAAGCAAGAACCAGGACCACATGGTAAGCTGGTCTACAAATTTAAGCTGGTCAGAGTTCCAGGTCAACCAGAGCTTGCTTGGAAAGCTGTAAACAAATCTAAGGTGCGGGAAGGGCTCCTTGTACATGATATCTCACAAGGGAAGGAGATAATCCCAATTTGTGCTATAAACACCATAGATAGTGAAAAGCCTCCACCGTTTGTGTATGTACCTCACATGATCTATCCTGACTGGTGCCGCCCTATTCCTCCCAAAGGTTGTGGTTGTATTAATGGATGTTCAGAATCAGAGAAATGTTCCTGTGTGATGAAGAATGGAGGAGAGATCCCATATAACCATAATGGGGCCATTGTTGAAGCAAAGCCCCTTGTCTATGAATGTGGTCCTAACTGCAGTTGTCCTCCTTCTTGCCATAATAGAGTCAGCCAACATGGCATAAAATTTCAGCTTGAAATCTTCAAAACAGAATCAAGAGGCTGGGGTGTCAGATCTTTAAATTCTATCCCTTCCGGAAGTTTTATCTGCGAGTATGCTGGAGAGCTCCTTGAAGATAGGGAAGCTGAAGAAAGAACAGGGAATGATGAGTATCTGTTTGATATTGGAAATAACTACAATGACAGTTGTCTTTGGGATGGTCTTTCAACTCTAATGCCTGATGCACATTCAAGTTCTTGCCAAGTTGTACAGGATAGTGATTTCACCATTGATGCAGCATGGTGTGGCAATATAGGGAGATTCATAAACCATAGTTGTTCACCTAATTTATACGCGCAAAATGTCCTTTATGACCATGATGACAGGAGAATACCACACATAATGTTCTTTGCTGCCGAGAATATTCCTCCTTTGCAAGAGTTGACATATCATTACAATTATATGATAGATCAGGTTCGTGATGAGAATGGTAACATAAAGAAGAAAATTTGCTACTGTGGTTCGTCTGAGTGTACTGGTAGGCTGTATTAAAGCATGCTGATAAAAACTGCTTGGATTTCTGAAGCAGCACTGACCTTTTGCACTGTAAGTGTTTTTTTCCTCGCATCCTCATAATTTATTAGGTATTTATGCATTGACATGATGTTATAATATATATGTTTGTATGTATGTAATTGTAAATATAAATGTAAAGGATGTGAAATGTTATACTAAGTGCTGGAATTTAATATTGGTTTTGATTTATTACTGATGATCATTTTCAGTAAACATATTTGTTTATGAATGCTTACATGATATGCATGTATACAAACTATCATTATACAGAGCATATGTGAGAGCATTCATGGGTACACATTGCACACCATAATCATTCGACCTAACAATTCGTGTATTTGTGTTATGTTCGTGTATTTTGCCATGTCATAATCGTGTTCAATGTATTTTATATTTATATAAATTTTTTATATATTAATAATTTGTATTATATAGATTTTGGGATATGTAATTTGTATTGTGTTTTAATTTTTTTTCTCCGTGTTTTATTCGTTTAATCGTGTCTAACATTGTCAAGCCTTTCCTAATAAAATTAGTGCTATGTCCTTGTCATTTAATGCTAATTCGCTGATATGTTCAAATCCTTGGCATTGATGGCAATCCTTGTCGCTTGCTGGAAATTACAATCATATGACTAGAATGGATTCAAAACTGTAATATGCACTGAAAAATTTTTGCCTGCTTCATTCGTGGACCTTGTGGATTTGGGTCAAAACTAAATAAATGCACATTTTTACTTACCTTTACAAGTTCTTGACATAAAGCTTACAATCTGGCTCTTATTTCTGCATACGGATGCACTGCTAATCCACCTATTGCATATTTTTGCAGGCATTGCAATATTATATGCTTCTTGTTGCTGTTCAAATTTTACGCTTGAGAAGACCAGATCAACGTAGACCTGGCAATTCTATACCTGTGTCGTGTTCATATATTTGCTCATGTAATAATTGCGTTTAAGGTATTATATGTTTATATAAATTTTGATATATTAATACACGCGGTGTTTTCATATCATGTTCATGTTATTTTTTTCGCATTGTGTTTTAGTTTTTTTTTCGTATCACATTTGTGTCTTGTAATCGTTGCTATCAGGATTAAATTCATGCCATTCTTGCTAGCTTGGATCAAGTTTGAGGAAAGAGTTTTTATGATTTTATCTTTTCAGCGCCGTTCTTGGAATTTTAACTGTTTGGCATAATGCTTCTAATTCTAGGAACCATGTGAGGAAGCTTTAGTTAATTGCAGCGTTGATGATGTAGACTGTGTATTATTTTCTATTATTTAACGATATTGATGTGCTACTTACAGACAAAATTTCGAAGAATACCCAAACAAAAAAAAAAAAAAAAGATTTTTTCCACTTGAAATGCTTCCTTTTTGGGTATATTTGCAAGGGAGAATTGAAAAGCTTGAATTTTGAGCTGTGTATCGAAGAGCTAGTAACCGTTTTTAAGTGATCAAACGAAACCTTCTAAACGTTACCATTTAATTTTCCCTTCTTATTTTCTCTGTTTAATTATTATTAAAACGAATAAAGGGTAGGAATTGAAACAGCAAGCTCTAAGCTGTGTACTGGTGGGCATGGTGCGCGGGTCAATACAAAGGGTTGAGCAGGCCTTAAATTTAAGCCTTTTAGTGTGAGCGACGACCTCGATCCAACTCTTCAATCGGGACAGCCCTCTTATATGGACTTTTCTTTTGGCCCATCTATTAGGGCTATGGAAGAATTTGAAAAAGGAAAAAAACGAAAACAAAACGATCAGTTAACAGTTAACAACGAAAAAAGTTTGTAAGAACAAGAAAATCAGAAAGGGAAAGCAGCAGGGAAGCAGAGATGGATTTTAGTGTCCTTAATGAAGCATTGGCCTCCAAATCCTTCGATAAGATCCCTGAGGTATGCGACAATCTGATGCTTCAGGTACTTCCCCTCTTCTCTCCTTTTGATTTCTTTTCTTTTTATTATGGTCGATTCATCTGATTTTAGATAGTTCAATGATTTTTTTTTCCTTTAGAATTTTCTAAACCCTATGAAAACCCTAATTTTACTTTCAAAATTCATAAGCTTTGATCTATGTTGAAGAAAAAAAAGGTTGCGGCAGAGGGCGTTGCTTTTCAAGAAGAATGGCCTTTCGCAATTCATCTTCTCGGCCACATCTTGATTGATGATATGTAAATCCTTTTGTTCTTTCTGTCTTTTTTTAAGATGTATTTGGGGTTATAAGTATATGTGATTTCAGTTTCTTCAAAATTATTATTTTGGAGTTAATGTTGGTTTTAAAAAAATACATACGATTTGATACTGAGGAGGTTTTGCAGTAATAGTGCAAGGTTTCTTTGGAAATCAATACCACCAGCAATCAAGGAGAGCCAACCAGAGTTGGTGGCAGCCTGGAAAATAGTTCAGAAGCTATGGACAAGGGACTATGCCGGTGTCTATGAGGCTATTCGTGGCTTTGATTGGACTCAAGGAACACAAATTCTTGTTGCTGCTTTCTCAGGCATGCTTTCTCTATCATAGATATCTCAGTAGTTTAAGTAATTGGATAGACAATTAAGTATATATATATATATATATATATATATGTATGTATAATGATGAAACCTGAATTAGAATAAACTAAATGAACATTATATTTGTTTTAAAAAGAGTTGATCATAAAATTTAATGCCTAATTCAAATGCTATGGTTCGCTAAAGAAGCAATGAAGTGTGATTCCTAGTTGAACTGCTTGTTCTGATTGAGATGCATGAAATAGGAGTGGAATCATGTAAAATGTTAAATAACACTTAATATGATAGAATGTCTAATTGTCTATTAAAGATTTAGACAATGACGCAGAGTTGCAGTTGAGGACTTGAGGTCATTATTTGCCATCTGTTTTGTAGAACCTTACACTAACAGGATGTTTGAACTGCTGCTATCTGTCATTATTTGCCATCTGTTTTGTAGAGCTTTACACTAAGAGGATGTTTGAACTGCTGCTATCTGCTTATTCAACAATAAGCATCCAAGGTGCAGCTCAGTTTCTTGGTATGAGTGAGGAAGATTCCATGAATTGTAAGTACATGAATCACAATTATGTTTGTGCTATGAAATTTTTCCGCGCCTCTGATGTACTCTCTTTTTGAAGGTTGTTTCAGCTTCCTTTTAGTGCTAAGTCTTCTGCGTTTGGGATTCTAAAAAATCAAAGATAAACAGTAATATTTGCTCATGATAACTCTTTGGGATTTGTTTTAACCTACTCAAGGCTCACAGTGTTTTCTTTGAGTATTGAACTAGCTTTGGGGGTATGTTCTTGCATGTAAACTAGCTTTTACCGTCAACCCTGTTTCAGCTGAGTGTTCTGCATTCTGTTTTGTTAATAGAACTTTTCCCCCTTAAATTTAGTTTGTGTTACTTATGCACATTGTTATTTTTGAGTTGTGGATACAACAATATTGGTTATGTGCATTAGTTTCAATTTGTTTTTGGTTGTCGCATGGATGCAGATGTACTCCAGCGAGGTTGGACAGTTGATCCTGCTTCTCGAATGCTGACTGTGAAGAAGCAGGATGTAGTGAGAGAGCAGAAACTATATCCTAGCAAATTGCAGCGCCTGACGGAATATGTCTTCCACCTTGAACATTAAATGATATCTTTGTTACTTACTGAGCTTTTAACTGCCCGTGTTGAATTGAATTCTTTAAGCGAGTTAATGCTTTCAATTTTTATCAAAATTTTTGGAGCTGCTACAAACTTCATTCCTCTTTGACATTCTTACATGCCCACGTTTTTATGTCTGGAACATGTTGCTGAAATATCAAATCTAAGAACAATTATGCATGCAAAGTGATCACTTTGCTGCCTTATAAACACGTACTTAAGATAGGTTATCCACCTAAGATTCACTTTGCTGCCTTATAAACACGTACTTAAGGTAGGTTATCCGTCTAAGATTTTTTTTATTTGTTTAATACTTTGATTCTTATATATTTATTTATATTAGATTAAAGTTTTAAGTTGAATATCATGATTTAAGTAAAACCAATTCAATTAAAAAATATAAAAAAAATTTTAGGAATATTATAATTAAATATGGAGTATATTTATGATTTCTCAAACTTATTTATTAAAATATTTGGGTTGGCAAGTTGTTTTGGTTGCTCTGTAAAATCTAATGGAAATGATAATTGTAAATTCAATGTAAGTCATTTTTTTTATTAAGAAGAATGACAATTGAAGTCTTCCTTAGTAAACAATCGATTCCTTGTTAAATTGGTCGCATTACGAGATTTCCAAAAACAAAGAAAGCCGTCTAGCTTTTAGTTCTTTGTTTTTGCTACGCAGTTATTGAAGCCTCAAATTAGAAAAACACATCACACATAGTAATAAGTAATTATGATCAAATTGAAATTTAAGTAATTAAGACTGTGAATAGATTTGATAATTTTATAGATCAAATAATTATATAATATCAAAAAAGAAATTAAAACATGACATAAAATATGAAAAATATTATGAACAAATTGAAATTTAAGTAATTAAGACTGTGAATAGATTTGATAATTTTATAGATCAAATAATTATATAATATCAAAA
>JBBYHK010000022.1:13596414-13623169 GCA_038382065.1 Adansonia grandidieri | reverse complement strand
AAGAAATTAAAACATGACATAAAATATGAAAAATATTATGAACATGATACAAATAGATAAACATATCAAAATCAATATCCAACAAATCATTAACTTACTAAAATTTATATAAATATATTCGTTTAAATACAATTATAATAAAAAAACAACAAAAATACGAATTATTACACTAATTATGAATGCTTATACTGTGTTATTGGCTTGAATTCATTAGGAATTCAAAATATATAAGTCCAAAACAAGTATCAAGAATCGAAATTTTGCGAAGGACGAGGATAAAACGTCAATTTTGTAAAAATTTCTCCTAAAAAAATGAGTAAACCATTGAGATTGAAACTCAGGTTCGAATTCATTAGGAAGTAGAATTGGTAGAACGCTTTAAATATTTAGTTAAAAAGGGTAGGTTTGTTTTAATTGCTTTGTAAATTCTAATAAAAACAATAGAAATGGTTTTAATCAATGATAGGCAGCTAACTTGATAAATGCGTGTCGTTTTAAGAAAATGAAAAATGGGTTGGCATTTGGGAAGTTGATTTAATTGCTTTATAAATTCTAATAGAAATATACAGTAACTATTAAGTTCGCAATTAAATCAGAGTGAGAAACTCTTTCTTTATATTTAAGCCCCATAATTATGATCCAAGTCAGAATTAAGCCTTGTACTATTTCTATTTCCTACCAAACACGTGCAGCATCTGAATGCTTTGACCTGTGTTCATTAGGAAGCTGAAGCAAGTACTGATGAATGCTATGAACTGTATTTCTGAGGTCCTTTTTGCTAGGTGGAAACAGATTTTTTTTTGTTGAGGTTTCTTTGTTTTATATGCTGGAATCTGTCCAAAATTTTTTTTTATTTGATCTCAATATTGATGAGTAGGGAAGATAATTGTCAAAAGGTTTTTATTTATGCTTTAAGAAAATTCAAGAATGAATAAAATGGATGATGATTTGATTTAGACCTCTCAAGCAGGGGACATTAATAGTTTGTATCAGTTAATCTGGAATGATGCAGCTACCTTAAAACGCATCGATGAAATCATGTTTGAAGATACACCTCTGCACGTAGCGTCTGAAGCGGGACAAGCCAGTTTTGCAATGGAGGTGATGAATTTGATGCCATCGTTTAGCCGGAAATCGAGCAAAGATAGACTGAGCCTGTGCACCTTGCTTTGTTGAAAGGGCATTTTGAGTTGGTGCTGTTGCTCTTACGTGCCGGTCGCGATATTGTTGGTGTCAAAGGAAGAGGGGGCATGACCCCTTTGCATTACGCGACTCAGTATGGAAAAATCGATATCTTGGCTGATTTTCTTGCAGCTTGTCCAAAATATATCGAAGATATGACTGTTCAGAGGGAGACTGTACTGCATATTGCTGTTAAAAACAACATGACAGAGGCTCTCGAAGTTTTGGTGGGATGGCTTAACAGAGTCTTCCAATGAAGATGTACAATTGGAAAACAAACATTACAAATTGGAGGGATAATCAAGGCAATACTGTGTTGGACATTGCAATATCCAATATGAAAATTGAGGCAAGTTCTTATGATTTTTTTGTTATCAAGATTTTGATTTAATTTGCGTATAATGTTAACGAGATAATTTAGCATAATCAGGACGTTTTTTCTGTCACCTACAACAACTTGTACTTTGACGAATAGGTAATTTTGGTCATGATCTATGCAGGCAGTCCAATTGTTGGCCGAAATAAATGCGAAGAATTCCAAAGAGTTAACAGTGTTACGTGCCCTGCAAAGCGAAACCAAAATGGGTAGAAAAGAAATACGTAAAATGCTACGCAACACTCGAGTTTCAAAAGCTTCATCGCCTAAAAGTATTAAAAATTCTCTCGCAAACTACCTAAAGATCAAAGACGAAATTCGATGAAAGGGTAGCAATATATATCACGCGTCTGAGAATGAAAATTTCTGTGGATCGGCGTAATGCATTGCTGGTGGTTGCCGGGGTGATCGTAGCAGCCACTTTTCAGGCAGTATTCAGTCCCCCTGGAGGTGTTCGACAAGAAAATGACAACCCAAATATCGTGATCAATGAAACCTACATCAACACCACCGGAAGAATACGATCACCGAAAGTATTTTATAAAAATTACACTCGCTCCAGTCCCTCAATCGGCACAGCCCACTTATATGGAACTTTCTTTTGGCCCATTAAATAGGGGCTCTGTGAGAAAAAAAATGGAAAAAGAAAACCCCCGAAGGCCCAAGGCTCCTAGAAAACGATCTGCTGCTTATAGCTTCGATTGGAAGCCGAATATCTCTAGACGTCAAAGCCTCTGCCCCAACTAAATATTAGAACATTTGCACTCCCCATACACGAAAAAGTATAGAACTTGAGACTCTGAACAATTATGGCAAAAGAAAGCTGTCTTTTCAATCCCTTATTACTACTAATGCAACTGTCGTTACTTCTTGGTTTTATGAAACCAGACTGATGGACAAAAAAAAAACACTAAATTGCCATTGGAAAACCACAACTTCGCTGTTTATAGGGTTATCTGAGGCTTAGTGTAAATGATAATCATATGGATTACTATCCAAGTCCAATTATACTAATAACTTATTTATACTCTTAACCTTGCATGTTCAAAATGGATATGCTTTTCGTCGTTGTTCTGTACCAATTATCCTATTGATTGACGATGTTAGACAAAATAATGACGTGATGGTCAAAAAAATAGTGTCAAGGAAAGTATCTCTCCAAGGAGAAACTTTTATTGATTGATGCACATACATCAAGCAAAACTACATTATACCCAACTTTTGTTTGTTTATTCAGCGCAAGGCGAGGTTTGAGCGCTTTGCTGACTTATAACACGTACATAATGACATAATAAAGCAACGATATTTATAAAATTAAATCAAGACTGGTTTTCCCTTTTTCTAAAAATTCCTATTTTCTTTTTCAGAAGTGCAATTCTGACGCGCTTTAATTTAATCAAAGCTGAATGTCTGATTCATAAGCAACTCCAGCTTTCCAGTCACCGGGAATGACATTCGGTGCCTGCAACCATGTCAAGCCGGCGCTGCCACGCACCTGGATCCTCAAACTTATGGCTCCAGATGGGGGATTAGCCATGTCGAAAACTGCCCCATACGCCCTTCTCATTCCTATCCATTCTTTGCAATCCTCCTGCATACATACAAAAATAGTTATTTCAACTCCTTTAATTTGCTGTTTTGAAATTACTGAATTCTTTTTTTTTATAGCAATGTATGATGTTGGTACTTTTGAGAAAAATAAAAAGAAAGTTGGCAAATAAGTTATAG
Source organism: Adansonia grandidieri (assembly GCA_038382065.1). Taxonomy (NCBI): domain Eukaryota; kingdom Viridiplantae; phylum Streptophyta; class Magnoliopsida; order Malvales; family Malvaceae; genus Adansonia; species Adansonia grandidieri. The sequence continues at coordinate 13,619,883 of JBBYHK010000022.1, read as the reverse complement.
GACATCAATTACCTGCCAAATATCAATGGATTGGATTTCATTTTTACCAGCTTGGTACAAGATTACAATGGCCAAGTAACTTGGGTGTCTGCTATGTTCATGAACCTTAAACTGGATCATGTAATCACCATAGCGACAGGGGATTCTCTGGTATTCGATGTCAACCACGCCATAAGCAAACAGATGTGCAGCAGCATCTGATCGTGCCAGCCTTGCGTAGGCACGGGGGCTGAGGATGAAGTCAGTGTTGTCACCTTCGCCATAGTCAGTCACCACTACGTTCACCCCAGTATCAGCACAGAGTTGAGGGTTTGTGCACCTAACCTGAGAGAGGGTATTTGGTTAAAACAAATATCAAGCATCGATAGTTAGCAACATAAAATAAGAACCCACTTGTTTATTTGTTAATTGTTAATTAGTGCCACAGCACTCAATGATCATGAAAAATTTTGTAATTATTCAGAAATAGTTGTAGGGCACATGTTTAACACTATACAAATGCCTTTAGACGGTGAAAATATATATATATTCTAAAGGTTGAGTGCGATAATTATTTTGGTTGTTTGCTTACTTTTATCTATCACTTTCAAAGCTGAAATAATTTAAGGGTCCCTGAAGATTTACCTGATAGCAAGCACCACAGCCAGTTCCATTCTTGTAGAGCCTGGAAACCCCAGCCACATTGGCATCGTTGACGGTCCTTCCATATTCTCCAAACCCGCAAGCTCCAGCTATAGATTCACAAAATTGTTAGCTCATAAAAATGCAAATACTAGTAGTAAAAAAACATGCATGCATGTATGTATTATTATAGGAGAAATGTAACATACTTGGAGTCCCTAAGCAGTCAGGACTGCCATAGTAAGTTGCTCTGGACTTTACGAAATAGTCCTGAGAGTAACACAGTGCAGGCAATAGCAGCATGACGGAAACAAGGCAATAACGAAATTTTAATGAGAACCCCATGTTTTTCTGCTACAAATTTTATACCAATAACCAGAGAGAATAGTATATAACCAAGAGAAAAAGAAGAACTTAAAATAGAAGAGAGTGAAGCTGAATGAGCTATGGAGATGGGAAGCTACGAAATCAGAATCCCATATTTATAGCAGAGGGCAAGAGGCTGCTGCTGAGCACATTGGTACACCTTTTTTTCTTCCACTAATTAATAGTAGTTAGGTGAAAGTCCAAAAGGGTCGAAGGCGGTAGGATTAAGATGAATGTTGTGTAATCTGTACATGCACATACAGTAAGTAGACCCCGTTATTGACCCCCTTTAAGACCTCTGTTTGGATTTGGAATACGTATTCTATTAAAATAAAAAAGAAGCTGTGCCTAACTTTTGTGAACATTCTCTTCACTTTTTGGAAGTTTCTTGTCGGTATCTGCAGGTTGGTTTTGAAAGTTTAGGCGTGAATTATTACTGTACTTTCGGGACTAAATTATTTGTTTATGCTACAGTTTTTCAGGTATTAAAGAATAAGACTAGTGAAAGCAGATTCTTTGTTTTCTTTTTCCCAAATATTTCAGAAAGAGGAAATTTCAAGTTTCAAATCTTTTTATCTTGGGTTAATTTATATAAAGTAATTTTTTTTTTACATCCACAGATCTCACAAGGTTTTATAATATGATATTACATCTTCTTTAATTCAAAACAAGATAGGCACACTTTCAAATGATAAAATTTTATAAAACTCGTGGATGTAAAAAAAAAAAATAGTATATTTTTGATGTAGACGACTATAAAATGAACAATCAAATTTTAATACATAACATCAACGCTGAGAGATGTCTTGGAACTCAGTTATCAGACATTTACACTTTCAAAGCCTGTCGTTCCAACATCCAATGCCCTCAGATACTTTCTTTGCTCTTTAAATATTTTTAAAAAAATCTGCCATTTGATCTGCAAGACAAAAGTTTGTCATTTGCCCAAGTTGAAGTTCATGTCCCGCAGTTAAGACCCACATTATTTTCATCACTTTGAATTTTGAAACTTCCTCTTACGAAGCTTACATTGCAATAAATTCATGTAACAGCTACTCGTAATATTACTTGTTTCTTGTCAAAAACTAAAAGCTAATCAGAAAATCCCACCAACACCAAATCTGTCGATTCTACTCTCAAATTTAAAGCAGCATGTATCATCTTAATTAAGCTGATAAGTTTTGTTGACCGACTCAGAAGAGAAAAGGGATGGGATAAGTACAGTAACAACCGCAATAAACCCACCAAAAAGCCATCTCTTTAGTGGGTTGGAACGCACTATCACGACTGTCACACCTGCAAGCAAGTAGCTAAGCTCTTACACTGTCACTTTGGGGTGGAAAAATTCAAGTTAAAGACTTCAAAAAATTAGGGGCGAGAACACTTTAAATTTTATGCTTTTTTGCAGGATCGGCTTCTGTATAACAAATTGATCCTTAGAATATTTTTGCAAGTCTCGGCACGTTTGAATTGAGGTCGGCATGTATAGGAAACAAGATTATAAGTGCGAATTTTCTGAAGGATAAATATAAGTTTGTAGTAGTATTTTATTTGTGAAGTGGGTAGGTGGCTCTTCTCCCTGTTCTTCCATTTGGCGACTGTCAGCACATTGGGTTGTAAATACCAGAGAAAAAAAATAAAGCAATTTCTTAAATCATTGCAGGTTCTTAAATGTTAATATACAAAGCAATTTCTTTTTATAAAAAAAATGCTTGAATCCAACTGGTGTTTAAACAACTAATAAAATAGAATTTATTGAACCTAGCTAGATGCGTATAAGCCCAAATAATGCTACAATAAGACTGAAACACGGGCTGAGATACAGCATATTCATGACTATGATTCCCTTTCCCAGGCCCCTGCTCCTCCAACAAAGTACTCACTTCTCAGCCTTTTTAGTGATCCTTCAACTCAATCCATGCTGTCTGCAGTGAAATCAACAGCATATCAGAGAAGCTAGAAAATATCTAAGAATCAAGATAAATTTTTGACAAAAATCTGATTTCTCCAAACATGTATTATGCATTTTGTTTCACTTAAACTGATACTTTTACATTTCAGAAAAATAGGCAAGAAAGATTGAAAAGAGAAAAAGAGAGTTTCAGATAGTGACCGCCACTTTTTATTGGCTCAAATACTTAGATCACTCTTCATTACCAAGTCCTGGCCACTTTGAGCAAATAATGGAATAGACACTCTCGATGATTGGGACCAAATAACATCCATCATCTATATATCCAAAATACCATCTTCAGAATTCGAATCTCCTTCTTACACTTGTGATTTTAGGATGAAGAGAGAAGCACTAATGAAGGAGCTAAACTAACAACTTTGTGCAATGAGGCAGACCACTATCCATGATTTCCTCTTAGGTCATCCAAAATACAAACCCAGCAAACTTAACAGAACAACAAAAATGTAAATGCAAGGTGTAAAGCATATATATGAATATATAGTCAAACAAGCAACAATAGCCCCTAAACTTATCCAGCTGTGTCTTGTTGCAGATTTTTGGGTGGATAGAGAAGAGCAATGATGGCAAAGGTGGTGAGATCATGAAACAAACAAGTAAATACTTTCTATTCCAGAGCAAACTTTTAAGTCACTGTACTAGCTACAGGCAGAACCTAGAATCATTCTGATGTGGAAGTAGAAAGATGGGCACATGATAGATATTGAAGAGCTAATATTCAATAAAGGTAAACATGTCCATAAAAGTTTATTCCTCTTTCATCCTCCACAGTATATAAATTAACCAATCAAAGCCCTTACACATCAAGAAACAAGGTAATATATCATTGCCTTTGACAGGCAGAGATTTCACACAAAATAACGTAACACTCGACCACCTCATGGTATATTGCTAGGTGACATATCTAAAAAAAACACAAGAAGCCTCATGAGGGGTCAAAATGAATCTAACTATCAATATTTTCTAAAATAATCCATGCTTAATCAGACAAGAGATAATTGGACCCTGTGTTAACAAGTATACTTAGTTTACTACAGTTTAAGTTCCATCAAAATTTGGAAATGCAAAAAAGGCTATAGTGCAAATGATTATGTGTAACACCGAGTCCAGGATAGTTATCCTTTAGACATACTGCCTTCTAAAAGATAAGCACTCATTGTCAGTGAGAAATATAGCCTAAAAATGTATCTATAATGTACAACATGTATTGTAATCAATCATAAAACTCAAGAGAAAACAAATGGTTTTACCTAAACAATTAAACAGTCAGAAGTACAAGTTCTCCTATGCTCAGATAAGTTGTGCCTTTTTCAGGTCAGAAACAACACCACGGTCTTCAGCACTCCTTTCATTGTACAATACCTGCACAACATGATTGAAAATATATTATAACAATGCATGAAAACTAGTAAAAAATAAGTATCTCCAAGTAAAAGAACCTTATCTATGATGCCATATTCAACTGCCTCACTAGGGCTAAAATATTTTGGGCGCCTGATATCTTCTTCAATCTGCTCAGTTGATTTTCCCATGTGTTTTGCATAGAGTTTAACCTTGAGCATAATTCATACCATAATATGCAGTTGCATTAGCCTAAATTGGGATGCAAATCCAACAACAAATTTTGAAAAGTCAGCTTTATTGCTAAATTAAGTTATAAACAAATATACAGTGTACGGTCTATGTTTTAGCCATAGAAGTCCAAGCAAATACAAAACTGTTTAAGCAGGACTGTGGTGTTTTGAAATGTAAGTTTGATGTATAAACATTATCCTTAACTAGTTAGATCATTTTCTTACCAACTCTGTCTTCACATTCTTTACTTCCTTTCTTGCAAGGTCAACATCAGTTGCTTGACCTTGAAATCTAGCAATTGGCTGCAGGTTGGTAGAGTAAAAAATGGTAAAAATTAAACATTCATGTTAAAATGTCAAAGTTAATGCAGCATCTTAGAAGAAATAGATAGTTTAGAGCTTCAGGATGAACTGTCCAAGAACCAACCTGCCTTATCATTATTGTAGATGAAGGAAGAGCAGAACGATTTCCAGTTGCACCAGCAGCTAAAAGTAAGGCAGCTTCTCCCCAAGCATTACCAACGCAAAGTGTAAAAATAGGAGGCTTGACATACCTGCCGTGAAAGAAATTGAGGAACAAAAAGTAAATAAATAAAGCTTGGAAGCTATACTGGAAGGATAACAAGTGCAGAGGTTTGTGGAATGTAATACTTTCAGAAACTTTTCCAAGCTTAAGGTAGGTCGTATCTAAGTGTCTAGGAAGAAGAGAATCTGCTGGTAACTAGGCCTCATCATGACTCAAAGCACATATTGCCTATAGAAATGTTGAAAATAATGGGGCCCTAGCACCATTCACAAAGAACAATGCATTCACTACTTAAAAGTAGTTAATACTGCCTGGATTTTGATAGCTAGGCTGCCAGAAACTACCAGCCTGAAGCCAGGAAGAGAATCCAATAACACCAATGCTTAGTAAATGCGAGTTATGTGCAGCTCATAACACAGGTCAATCATGAAATGAAGCATGAGCAAAAGGAGGAAAGAATAATGACCCCATAACATCATAGATTGCAAAAGCCTCTGTCTCATAACCCAACTTCTCGCCACCCTGAAAGAAGGGAAAAATCCTATTAATAGCGTTAAAAAGGGAGCAAACTAAATGCAGCATTTCGTTTCATCTTTTAAGTATGTTAGTAATGCAAAAGAAAAATCAAAAGAAAGTATTTTTTACTTACTAAGTTCACATTCTATTCAATTTAATACTAAGAGAAACTAAAATAAGGAAGGTTCAAAATACTTTCCAAAACAAGTTTGCATTTCTTATTATTCATTTAATCACAACAAAAAACTACATTTATGCCTCTAGAACATGGTTTCCTACTTCCATGACAAAAGTTGTACCTTTGTTGTTCCAGTGGAGTTTATGTACAAGTAAATAGGCTTCTCTGCATCTTCATACTGAAGATAAAGAAACTCTGCCAGTATCAACTCTGTAACAGAAGGAACAAGCGACATTCCCAAATAAACTATCCGATTCTTATACAAATACGATGCTAAGTCTGGTGGAGGTTGCTCCCATGCACTTCCCCTCGAAAATGGAATAACCTACCAAAAAATTCGAAGCAAACACTCTGAAATGAATTTATTCAATTGCACCCTTGTCTAGTTTCGTATTTGTACTAAAGTTGGCATTATATAGGGTAATTCAGCTGTGATACAATACTTAAAATCAAATTCAAATTAAGATTAATATTAATCTTAATTTTTCAGCATTCTTATAAAATAAAATTGCCTAGTTACTAGTTACTAACTATTAGCATTATTAATAAACATTTGAAAACCCTAGATAAGTAAAGTAAGGAAATTTAGATTAAATTAAAATGATTTGGAAATGTACCATGGTGACAACACCTCGTTTGGGCTTGGACCGGGAGAAAGAAGCAGGGTTGAGAGAGTCAGGCCGTAGCTTGAGTCCGGAAAAATCTCCGGAGACGCCGCTGGTTGCGGGAAAGGGAGAAAGGAAGTCGGTGGAGAAAGAAGATCGGAGAGATGTTGACGGAAGAGAGGTTCGGGTTCGGTTAGCGTTTACGGTTTGCGCGGAGGCTGGTGGTGATAACATGTGCCCGTGACGCGCGAATCTCGACGCGGCTGCGAGCTCCATTGATGGCTATGGTGCTTTGAGAGAGCAGCGTTTTGGAAGAGTTAAGAGGAAGAGGAATAGTAGTAACAAAGATGACGAGAGACGGAGGTGATATCCAGACCAAATCCGATACGCAATCTGGGGAATGGTTCGGGTTAGCCCCGAAATGTTTTCTCTTCTTATCTTTCATGTTTTTCCCCTCGTAAGAAACGATGTCGGTTGCTAGCAAGCCTTCAAATTTTTATTTATTCTCAGGCATTTATTTGATTATATTTCTACTTTTTAAGTAAAAAGACGCATGAAAAAATGATTTATTGCATTTAAAATACTCAAAATATCAATTTCTTCAAGTTGATAGGGTAAGGTTAATATAAAACTCCTAGAAGTTTTAAGGTTTTTTTTAATGTAATAAACCTTCATAAAAAATATTGAAAAAAGTTATTTTTTGTCGTTGTTTATTAGGTTATTCTTATATCTTTTCTATTAAAAAATAGCGAAATTTACCCTTCATTTCCTCTTTTCATACCGAGAAAATATATATACTTCTCTATATAAAAGTCAAAATAAGCATATTTAAAGCTGCATCAAAGTCTTCATTCTACCATGGGAAAAAAGTCCATACATCTTTGTTTTCAGACAGGGACTATGGCTTGATAGAGCCCTCTCAAAAGGGTTGATATAGATGCCTTGTATCAATTAATCCGAGAAGATGCTGATGTTTTAAAGCGCATCGATGAGATTATGTTTGTAGATGCGCCTCGGCACGTAGCGGCTTCTGTTGGGCATACTAGTTTTGCGATGGAGATGATGAATTTGATGCCATCATTTGCTTAGAAGATAAATCAGTCCGGTTTAGTCCCATGCACCTGGCTATGCTAAACGCAAATTCGGAGTTGGTACGTTTGTTTCTAGAGATCGATCGCAATCTTGGTAATGTCAAAGGGAGAGAAGGATTAAGTCCTTTGCATTTTGCAATCAAGTATGGACATATATAGAGCTTTTGGCTAATTTCTAGTAGTTTGTCCAGTGTCTAATGAAGATGTAGATGTCCTTGGCGAACCTGCTTTCCATATTGGTGTTAGGAACAAGGTAGTCAGTACCGTATCGATGGATGTGCCATTTTTGTTATGGTAGAGGTACATATTGGTATCAATGTGTTTCGGTGTACCGTTTCGGATTTATTGAAGTTTGAATATTTTTAATTTATATATATATATATATATAAAATATTTTTAAATATGAGATTAAATAAATTTTATATATTAAATATTCATCAATTATATTATGTTCTGTAAAAAAATTCATCAAATATAAAAAAATAAATATCAGTTATGTAGTAAAGTTGAAATTTTTTAATAATCATTAAATTTATGAGTAATTATGTCTAAGATTCATCAAATTTATGAGTAATTATGTATAATATTCATCAGATTTAAAATATATGTTGGTTTAATTTTTTTTTTACAAGCTTATATTATATACCGGTCGGTACAGTTATTTTTGATCGGTACTACTGAAACAGGTCGGTACCTCTAGCACTGCAAGTACAGACGAAATTAAGATCGAAATGAAATCAATTATCATCGGTACCGTTATATATCAAAACTGATACATACCGATTTATACGATCGATACCGGTATGATACCGATAACACTGGTTAGGAACAATATGTTAGAAGCTCTTGAAATTTTGGTAGGATGGTTTCAAAGAGTTTGTCATGAAAATGCCTTAACAAGGAAGGTCAAGACCCCAACCAGGAAGGATTTGCAAGGCAGAACGGTATTGGACATCGCAACATACAATAATCAACTTGAGGTAAATTGTCATTTTGGATTGATACGAAATTATTCAGACCTCATCTTAATATATTCATATTTAAATATATATTCGTAAAATATTTTATAAAAAATAAAAATTTGGATAACATAAATATTAATTAAAAGATCTAATATATCTAATGTGAAAATTATTCTATTTTTCACGCAGTTCATTAAGTTGTTGACTGAAATAAATGCCAAGAATTCTAAGGGGTATCGTCTGAAAACTTCGACTACATTCCGAAATCAAGTCAAATTATTTTTGAGAAGGATGGTTAAGAAAATGCAAAACGGCAACATTTTAAAGGCCTTGTCACCTGATCAATCTCGCAAAACTCCCACCGGTTATTTAAACTCAAAGACATCGTTTGATGAAAGATTTGCGATTTTCATAACTCGCAATAAGATGAAGATCTCAGATGATGCTCGCAGTTCACTGCTAGTGGTTGTTGGACTGCTTGTAGCAGCGACCTTCGCCGCCATTTTCAGTTCCCCTGCTAGTGTCCGACAAGGTGGCGCCAACAACAACAACAACCCAACTGGCCCTCACATAAATGCACTGCTTCCGGGAAACCACCAGCAATGGCGGCGGGGACCGTTGTCATGGATTCGGGGACGTTCCTTTATTTTTCAATGTATAACAGTGGAGCCGTTCTTGCTGCTACATGTTTAACTGGTCTTCTCCTCCTAGATGGACTCCTTGGGCCGACGTTCATGATCCTACTGCTTGTCCAGTTATCCTGCTACAATGTATCAGTGCAAATCATCTTACCGGGTTTATGATCGTCAGAGTGGTTCATTCCTTCGTTTTGACCTCCATGTTCATGGCTGTAGTTCTCATAGTGGATATTCACGAGTGAAGAAAGCGAGAACTTAGGCTACTTTGCTATAGTACAGACTGGATATAAGATGCAAAGGCCAAAGCATATTAGAAATTGCAACTATGTCAACGTTGAAACTCTGATCTTTTTATTAAATGAATCTAAAATATAAATTTTGGATGTTCTGAAGACCAGCCAACCTATTTACGTGGCTGGGTGCTCTTTTTTTACCTTTCTTTTGATTCTTTTTACTAGATCTATTGGATCGAGTTGACTTTGAATCGGATTATTTTGAATTAGATTATTTTAAATTTTAACTTTTGAGTTTGAGCTATTTCAATTACAGGTTATTTTAGTTTTATATTATTTTAGGTTCGGATCATTTCGGTTTTAATTCATTTCATGTTTTGGTCAATTAAGTTTAACGCTCAAGTTAATTGAGTTCGGCTAATCCTAGATTCGAGTCATTTTTGGTTTAGGCTAATCAAGTTTGACACTCAAGTTAATTGGATGGAAGGGGCATTCACGTATCACGTGCTCTTTTCTATTTTTTTTTTTGTTTTTTAAATTTTATTATTTTGGTTTTCTTTAGCTTGGAAAAGAAAAATGAAAAAGAGTTGAAATTTGAGCTAAAGCATTTCAGGTATTTAAATTTTGGATATTTTTTAAGTTTAGGTCATTCAAATTTCATATAAATTTGGGTTCAGACCACTTTAGTTTTAAGTCATTTTTGACTTCGGGGTATTTCGAGTTCGAGTCAATCAAATTTAACACTCAAGTTAATTGGGTTTTTTGTCATTGTAGAATTGGGCCATTTTATATTCAAGCTAATCCAGTTTAATACTCAATTTAGTTGGTTTCGGTCAATTAGGTTTAATATTAGGTTTCATCAGGTTTGATCACTTTTTTTGGATGCTTCTAGTCAATTGTCAAGGTAAATTCGAGTTTAGGTCATTATGGGTTCGACTTATTTTAGGTTTGAGTCATTTCAAGTCTGGTTAATTCGAGTTTGAGCCATTCTGGATTTGGATTATTTTGGGTCTGAGCCATTTACGAGTTCTAGTTGTTGACTTTTTCTGGCCAAAACTAGTTGGATCGATTTGGGTCTTGACGGCTTGGTTAGGTTTTTCTAGGTTCAGGTTTGAATTGATAAGTCTAACTGAAAGATATTCCTCATTCATATGTCGCATTATTATTAATTTTTGTTTGTTAAGCTTGGTTAATATCATTTTTTATTTTTTACTTTAATTTGTTAAGGACTTTTTTATTGAAAAAAATAAAATAATTAAACATTTCCTGATATTGTTCTTTGTGAATTTTTTTTTATTTTGGAAGAGAAACTTGGTTTTTTTTTTTTCATTGTATAGATTTCATTTTTGAATTGTGATCCACTTTTTACTTCTTTTGACATCCATATAAAAACTAAAGTTTGGATATTTTAAGAAACATGGCTTATTATTTTTATTTAAGGTACATTTAAATTACTGGCAAGGTTAGAATTTGGATTGCCAAGTCTAAAAATGGATCTTTGCTTAAATAATATACGCTTAATTTCCGCTTATCTGTGCCGTAATTATTAGCTGAACTATTTAAATAGCCAACTTAATATAATTACTCATTCTTCATGATTTGTTTATGCTTATAAATTGAGTAGTTACTTAAGAGAGTGTTAGTAGATTTTTCACGAATTCTGTTTTGGCATATGTGTCATTTATATGTGATTCTCGATTACGGAGTTGAATGTATAATATAAAGTCTCAAAATTTTAAATAACAATATGCTGGATAAAGAAAATTTTGAAAACTTGACTTCAAGTTGCATTGTTGCATCTAACTTTCATTTAATTATGTAAATTTATTTAGACTTTAAATTAATATCTATGTTCATTCTTAATATAAAATGTACGAAAAAAAAAATATGCCAGCAGCATAGGCGGGTATTTGTTTTAGTAAGGTAATATTTCTCTTTGTTTTTCGATTGAGATAAATAAGCGGTTGTCTACACCATTAGCAAATGTAAAATGGAGGCTTATCTTACGTAGATTAATTTAGAAAACATGGCTGATCGGCATTGTCTGCAAGTGGAATTGGGAGAAATTTTTTATTGACAAATAATTATAGGAGAATTTATTCCATTAAGAGTAATTCTTTTTTTTAGGTACAAATAGGGTCTAAGTTTGAGGTTAGTGGAAGAGATTCGAAATTCAAACCTAATCATTCGCTTTGATGTTAGTCAATCCCACAACATTTTGCAGACATATATTATTATGGAACTAGTATAATATCAATATATTTATAGAGTGTCAATATATTTATAAAGGGGAAAAATTGTTTATGAAGTAATTAAATCTGACTAATTGGATAAATTAAAGGAGAATATTAAAAGAAATTGATGCAGGAGCCCAATATGAAGCAAATGGAGCTGAGAATGTTTTGGGTTTTAGAAGTCTAATGGGCCACAAGAATATCAATTTAGTGTGGAAAATGGAAACACTTCTAAATCCCAACAATTAAGGAAAGATCAAAAGTCATACATGGAAAATTATACTGATTACTTTGTCAAAACTCATACAGATCATATATGGTTGGAAAGCTCTATAAGTTTAGTTTTCAATGCATCAAACCACTAAAGGTAGAATATGAAAAGAAATTGATGTTAGTTAATACTACAACATTTTGCAAACATTTATTACTATGAAAATGGTATAATGTCACTTTATTTATAGAGTGTCAATATATTTATAAGAGAAAAAATAGTTTTTAAAATAATTAAATCTAACTAATTGATAAATTAAGGGATACTATGAAAAGAAATTGATGCAATAGCATTTATTAGAATCTAGTAGTTAAGGGGTAACATGAAACATATGGAGCTAAGAATGTTTAGGGTTTTAAAAGTCTAAACCAGTTTTTTCTTGGGGTTTGACCATTTTATTGAAAATTATTAGGGATGAATCTAAATGAGAATTTCTTCTTATCTTCGGTTTTTAGTGTTTTGTTTTATGTTTAATTTTCATCGAAAACAGTGTAACGCTTGGAAGGATACTCCAAGTAAATCTATTTAAAGTCTAAAATTATCAACAAGAAAGGCATATCAGAATTTGAGTTGTTTTTTTAGAAACTTTTTTTCCAGGAACTCTTCTTTGTTTTCTTATTCTTGGTTGATTTCCATCAACACCAAACACCCCAAACACCTACCTTTTGTGAGAGGCAGGAGTGGTGATAATCTGTATATCTTAATACTAAACACGTGAGTTAGTGTTAATCTTCTCACTTTGGGTATTCAAGGTTGTTCAAGCTTGCCAACATAAGGCGTTGACTGTATATATCTAGATTAGTTTTCATATTTGTTTACCCCAAGCTTCTTTTTGCTAGCTAGAAACAGATTTTTTTTTTTTTTGAGGTTTCTTTGTTGTTTACTACAATCTGTCGAATTTTTTTATTTGATCTCATTATTGACGGGTCGGAAAATAATTGTCAAAAGGTTTCTATTTATGCTTGAAGAAAATTCAAGTACGAATAAAATGGATGATGATTTGATTCAGACCTCTCAAGCAGGGGACATTAAAACTTTGTATGAGTTAATCAGGAATGATACAGCTGCCTTAAAACGCATCGATGAAATGATGTTTGAAGATACACCTCTGCACGTAGCAGCTGAAGCCGGGCAAACTTGTTTTGCAATGGAGGTGATGAATTTGATGCCATCATTTAGCCAGAAACTAAATAAAGATGGACTTAGTCCTATGCATCTTGCTTTGTTGAAAGGGCATTTTGAGTTGGTGCTCTTACTATTACGTGCCGATCGCAATCTTGTTCGTGTCAAAGGAAGAGGAGGTATGACCCCTTTGCATTACGCGACTCAATATGGAAACATCGATATCTTGGCTGATTTTCTTGCAGCTTGTCCGAAATCTTTTGAAGATATGACTGTTCAAAGCGAGACTGTATTGCACATTGCTGTTAAAAACAACATGATAGAGGCTCTTGAAGTTTTGGTGGGATGGCTTAACAGAGTCTGCCATGAAGATGTCTACAATTGGAAAACAAACATTACAAATTGGAGGGATAATCAAGGCAATACTGTGTTGGACATTGCAATATTCAATATGAAAATTGAGGCAAGTTCTTATGCTTTTTTTTATCAAGATTTTGATTTAATTTGCTTATAATGTTAACAAGATAATTTAGCGTAATCAGGCGTTTTTTTTTTCACCTACAACAACTTGTACTTTGATGAATAGGTAATTTTGGTCGTGATCTATGCAGGCAGTCCAATTGTTGGCCGAAATAAATGCGAAGAATTCCAAAGAGTTAACAGCGTTACGTGCCCTGCAAAGCGAAACCAAAATGGGTAGACAAGTAATACGTAAAATGCTACGCAACACTCGAGTTTCAAAAGCTTCATCGCCTAGAAGTATTAAAAATTCTCTCTCAAACTACTTAAGATCAAAGATGAAATTCGATGAAAGGGTAGCAATATATATTACGCGTCAGAGACTGAAAATTTCAGAGGATCGGCGTAATGCATTGCTGGTGGTTGCCGGGGTGATCGTAGCAGCCACTTTTCAGGCAGTATTCAGTCCCCCTGGGGGTTTTCGACAAGAAAATGACAACCCAACAATCGTGATCAATGGAACCTACGTCAACACCACCGAAAGTATACGATCACCGTCAAAAGATGCCGGCAAGAGCGTCATGAATGCCCGGGCATTCATCTTCTTCTCAACTAATAACAGCATTCTCCTCTGCGCTATGATCGGTACTATTGCTCTTCTACTCTTGGACGGCTCGTTAGGGGTGAATCTAGCCATAATGCTGTCTTGCTTTTTACCGTGCTATGGTGTATCGATATCTGTGATATCTCCCACTATGGCTATTGCATTTTTTGATTGGTTGTTGTTTACTTTGTTCAACATGTTTCTGATTTCCATTCTCGTGTTTTACGCACGAGGAAAGGAAAAGATTCAGCAACTTCGCTACAATCCGCACAAGTGCCCCAAAGAAGCTGTGGGAGATGAAGTTGAAGAGAACGATGCTAAGATCACCATTAATAAGTCCACATGATATTTGAATGTTTGAAGGAGAGTCTAGCTTAAGCGATATACAAAATTATCGATTGTAAAGTTCGACTTCAAAAATCATGAGATATCATGTGATTTGACTAGAAATAATAGTTCTTTGCTTTCCAGTTTTTGTGACTAATGAAATGTCAATATTATAATATGTAATTCTCTGATTGAGCAATTCAATTGTCTGCTAATTAGGGATTTATGGAAAGACTACAACGAACTAAACCACGTCGATTAAATCTAGTAATTTTGAAAATCATGAGACATAAATATAAAATAATATGAAAAAATAATAAAAATATATAACACAAAACATTAATTTATCAAAATTTAAAAAATTATATAACACCGTGAATTAAACCTTGGGTTCACTGCATCATGTTTAACTGAGAAGAAAAGGGGTATTCCTACTTAGTCTTCTAGCAATCTGGCAACGACGTTAAGCAATCAGTCTCTCCATCTGCTTTCTTTGTGATTAACAACAAAGGACTTTAAGCAGCCATTTAAGCGTCAGCTACTGTTAATGAATACCAAGCCACCTCAAGACAACACCTCTATTTTTTTTTTTTTTCATTTAAAAACGAAGTTGAAGCAGCCAATATTACCTCAAAAATTATACTAGTAAATGTTTTGCTTGCTAGCTACATAATTTTACTCAATTGGTGGCATAAACGAGTGGAATTTCCCAAGATTTGTGTGTAGAAAATTTAATGGTGCTAAGACTAATGCTAACAAAAAAAAAAAGAAAAACTAAAACATAGTGAAACCTAATTAAATCTAAATATTACCAAATACGAATAAGTAATGGAAAACTAGAAAACCCAACCGACAATTCATGTGTTCATGTTGTATTAATATATTTTATCATATCATGATTATATTTAAACTAATTTATATTTATATAAATTTTAATACATTAATAATTTATACAAAATAAATTTAAATTATTCACATTTTTATATCGTATTTATGTTATTTTTTATATCATATTTTATTTTTTTATATCATATCAGTGTTTTCATTATAAACCCAAAAAGAGACCAAAGAGAATTTTTTTGGGCTGGAAGCAAGAAGCCCAGTCAAGCTCAGCAAGGAAGGAGCCCAAGATAGGCAAGCATTAATTCAAAGGCTCAAAGCCACCTTTCTTCTTAAAAAGTGGTTTCCAACTTAATCGTTCATTATTATTTAAAGGTTAAATTATTAAAGTTCGTTTAATTATTTTATTTTTTAAAGTAAAATTTTATATTTTATCGTAAAATAAATTTTTATATTTGATTTATATTTAAATAAAAAATAATTTTTAATTAAAAACTTATGTAAAACAAATTAAAGATATCAAATTAAAAAAAAAAAAAATCTTGAAATTAATGTCTTGATGATGACCCAATTAAAATTTAAAATTGAAATCAAACTGCACAAATGTCTTACAATTTGCAATTAGATTGTCTACTTGAATTGAATTTCCATTACATTCAAATGTATCAAAGTGGTAAGATTTCGTGCATCCGACCAAGTGTTCCTTCTTCCAATTTAATCCTTTCTTCCAATTTAATAGCTTTTATTATATGCCAAAAACAAAAGGAAAAATTATAATCAATATATAATGAACCTTTTCTATTATTTTTTATTTTTTTCTTATTATACTAGTAAATTTTTTTTTTTAGAAAAAGATAAGATATACTTACTCTTGAGATGGATTATGATGAAAAAAAATTTATTTAACTTCAAGTTAAATAAAATTTTAATTAATTTAAAGAATTTATTTTATTATTTAAAAAATTTTAAAAAAATTTTAAAATTTTTTTATATTTATATTTATAATTAAATTAAATTATTTTTTAATAATAATTCGAAACAAAATTTAAATTAAAAAAAAAAGGCTGTAAAATGAGCCCAAAGCCGCAGTTGCCCACTTTCATTTAATTTAAGTCAATGTAGGATAGCTGACGGCCCCCATCTCAAAACACCAAATCCAAACAAACTAAACTCAGCCATGAACTGAAACTAGAAAACAAACTTGTCACTTCATCATCATCAAAAACCCAAACCTCAAAAAAGCAAAATAGTACTGGAAAAACGGATCAATGTCCATATCCATGGCCACGGTTTTTCCTCCTCCTCCTCCATCATCCTTCTCTGTCAAACCCAATTTCACCCACAAGTCCACTATTTTTCTCCCTCTTAGGAGACCCTTTCTTTTGCTTTCCACTCCCAAGTCTTTACCAGACAATGGAGCTGGAGTTTCCGCTTCGGTTGCTGCTGTTGAAGACTCAAAATCCAAGCAGAAAGACCCTGGACTTGAAAAGGCCGTGGAGGGGTCTGCTGGGCCTAACGGGAAGGCTACGAGCGCAGAAGCTGAGGTTTTGAGCAAGTTTGAGGACCCTAGGTGGATTGGTGGAACTTGGGACTTGAAACAGTTTCAGAAACAAGGGAGCACTGACTGGGATGCTGTTATTGATGCTGGTAAGTTATATATAAAAATAATTTTAGTTGGTGATTTCTAATTTAGTTGCTTCTTGACAGTTTAATAATTCCATTTTGCATGGATGAGGTAACCAATTCTTGGTTTCTGCCCAAGAAAACACAATATCATAATAAAGTGACAAGTTTTGTAATTTTTTCCCTTTTCTGCATGCAAAACCTGCTGGATTTTTTATGGATTAAAGTCCTAAATATTAATGTAATTGTTAATTTTTTTTTTTTGGTTGCTTGAAAGGTGTCTTAATGCAACTAATGTGAAATACTTTTTTCCTTTTAAATTCAAGCTTAAGCATTTTGTTTCCTTCTGGTTTTTGATAAGAGAGAAGGAAGGCATGGTAGTTCAAACTTCAGAGTGTTAAGAAAAGCTTTCTCTCCCACTGGCAGTTGGCAATCTTGGGTGGGGTACAACTAGGTTGTTTTGGTGAAATGGGAAACAATTATGTTGGTGGAGTTCACAAATAATCAACTGATTGCAGATAAATGACGTGGTTAATTGTTTATACAAAACTGATTACCCTGAAAGGCTATATTTTCTCAAAGTTCTGAAAGATTAGATATTTGGTACTTGTTGGGAGCTATCCCAAATATGGGAAAGAATTGTAGTTCAAACTGTTACTGAGTAAAGCTCTCTCTGTTAGTTGCCATCTTGGATGTTGGACAACTAGGTTGTTTAGCTGAAACGGGAAAGGTGGTACAAAGAATAGTAATGCTATTATTGTGGTGGGTGTCGACTTCCTGAATAATTAACTGTTTGCATATGCATCAAGTGGTTGATTATTGATTCAAAACATGTTAGGCTTAAAGGCTATATAGCTCTGAAGGGTTGGACATGAATATTGGTAGTTGTTAGGAGCTATAGCTTGTGTTAGAGTTTCAATGCAAGCTTTACCGTCCCATCTGAAACTGAATTAATGAAATGTTTTACTTCAACGAACTCTTTCAATGCAAGCTATACTGTCCCATTTGTAAGTGTAATTGCCTTATTATTCTTTTGGTATCTCCCATCTCTGTATTCTTTTTCATTTGTTGAGTTAAATTAAGTGGATTCCCATGAAAAATCCTGATGTTCGCTAATTTCATATATAAGTTCATGAATGGAAGTCATTAGGGAAAAAAGCAGGTATAGGTTATTAGTGTCAGCCCCACGTTTTTACTAAACACTAAATGTTTGTTTGCATTTGTTATTTCTGTTTGATTTAGAGGGTGGAGCCATTGAAGCATATACATGCAATGTTGATATTCTAGTCTAATATTTCCTGTTGATTCTGTCAATCCTTCATCTATAACAAACTTACTCAAACTCGTTCTCAGAGGTCAGGAGGAGAAAATGGCTCCAGGATAATCCAGAAACTACCAGTAACGATGACCCTGTAGTGTTTGACACTTCCATTATACCTTGGTGGGCATGGATGAAGAGGTTCCATCTACCTGAAGCTGAATTGCTTAACGGTTTGTACAAATCTATGTTATTCTTACAGTGTGGCTCAGGGAGCCTCATTACTGCTTTGTTTAACCTCGATCCATTGCTATGAGTTTTACGCAGGCCGTGCAGCGATGATAGGGTTCTTCATGGCCTATCTGGTTGATAGCTTGACCGGAGTAGGTTTGGTTGACCAAATGGGCAACTTCTTTTGCAAAACCCTCTTGTTTGTAGCTGTTGTAGGAGTGCTTTTAATCAGGAAGAATGAGGATTTAGATAACATCAAGAAGCTGATTGAAGAAACAACCTTTTACGACAAGCAATGGCAAGCAACTTGGCAGGATGACCCCAGTTCCAATAATAACTAGTTCAATTGCAATTTTTTGTCCTTCAAACAATTCATGTTTTTATTTTATTTTATGTTATTTTTCACCAATGCTGTAGTTGCAGCTTCCCCTTGTTTGTGAAGAAGCAGAATTTGAAATCTGAATACTTTCCAAGTGCCTAGCTATGTTGTAAGCGTGATTTTAGCGATTAATGAAATGCCTAGTATGTGAACGTTTCCGCAAATGCTTTGACATCCGAATGACATCCAACTCTTTTCCTCGTATTTATATATTTATAGTAGTATTTAACAGATAATGGAGAACTTTACAGTTCTTTTTATAGAAACTTAAGATATTTTTGTTAGGTGCAATCCTTGTGGTTAAGTTAAATGGCAACGTCAAGGAGAAAGCAATGGGACAAAAGAATGGTGATTCATCGTCAACCAATTCGTTTGATAATGAGATTTTCGCTCTCAAATTATGTTTTTTTCCTTGAAACTTCTTTTCATAAGTTTTGTTGGTTGTTGTACCATTTACTTAAGAATTAATATTGTTGAAGATAGTTAAATTATACCTATATCCAATCACGATTTTCTTCCATGGGATTCACCATCTTAGGGTGCTCTTTAATTTGCATAAATTTCATCGTGTAGGTCTTATATTTGGAACCCGTTTAGCATATGGTATACAATGAGCTCAGATGATCGATTCAACCAATGATTCCAAAGTCGGCTTTCTTTGTTTGGCTTTTGTGATATCTTGTAATTGCAACATCAACTATGTTAGCTTCCTATGATTTCCCCAACTCAAATTCTCTCCTTGTCAACAACAACAACATGCCGACCAAAATGGTAAGTACCCCTCCCTATTTTTTCATCTCCGGTTTCTGTATTTTTTATATGATGATGATTTTGCGAAATGAGTTTCAGGCAACATGCTGTAAAGACAGGGCGGTGTTGGTAACCGTTTACGTGGAGAAACCTAGGAGCAGTGCGTTATCAAACCACAACCATTATCTTCATCAAACCATCAAGCAAGAGCTGATTCGACATAAGCATGGAGTTGCTGGTAAAGGGTGTAGCAGAAAAGCTGAGCTTCTTCGTTACTCTCAGCGCCTAAGGGAGTCTGCTCGATCATCGGCATCCGCAGCTTTACAGTCAAAGC
Source organism: Adansonia grandidieri (assembly GCA_038382065.1). NCBI lineage: Eukaryota > Viridiplantae > Streptophyta > Magnoliopsida > Malvales > Malvaceae > Adansonia > Adansonia grandidieri. The sequence goes on along the minus strand of JBBYHK010000022.1, from coordinate 13,600,169 downwards.
CTGTTTCTTCCATTGATCAGCAACCTTCAAACAAAGTATCCCACTAAAGCTTACCTTACATCATTCAATTACATGCACAGCAATGTGATTGACCATCATTGTGTTTTCCCCCCAAAAAAACTATTCAATCCTCGGATCCTTTTTCTTTTCTACCACTTTCGAGTCATAATCAAGTTAAAGTGGAAGCAAAGTGGTTTAAAGAGAAAAAGAAAAGCCAGGATTAATTAAATAAATGGGTTGTTTGGTTCAAAATGGGTCCGCAGGTTTTTATTTTCAAAGATGATTTGTGACAGTTTAGTTGTGATTCTAAATTTTTTTTTTTTTTTTTTTTTTTGCAATTGTAGATTATAGCTGTCCAAAGAAGGCCAAAACTTTCCAAGACTCCTGCTTGTTTTGACAATTGGGGAAACGTGGTCCCAAGTTTTCTCAGATCTTTGACTAACCTCCAAGCCAAGAAAACTGGGAAGCAAAAGAATGATGGATCATCCACAACATCAAGCGATAGTAAGATCAAAGCTTTAATGAAAAGCCTGCAGGTAATCTGTAACATTATCATTATTTCTTATGACTTACGAGTTATTGCCTGGTTCATTTTTGTAAACGAACTGACCCCCCATATTTCTCTCTCAGATGCAAAAGAAGTGGAGATGCTTTGCAAAACCGAGCTCGATGTTGCATAAGAATCAGCAGCGGTAAAACCCCAATTTTAGCTGGTCTCCCCGAGATGTGACTTTTCGGCTTGATTAGTACTTTAAACATTAGAGGTGTGTATTAGCAAAAATTTCTACATGCAAATTAAGATGGCATTATTTTCCCTGTAATTAATCATTCATTGGTAGCTTGTAATAACGGTGATCTTCTGGTTGTGGGGGAAGTGTAAACTTGTAAATGCATAAGAGTTGACTGCTTGATGGGGCATGTCAAACATTTCATCTTCATTTGCTTTTGACATTGTCAAACGTAATGCATACTCTGTTAATACCATTTTCCTCAACTATGTAAGCATTTATTGTCTCAATTTCTTGGAATATATGAGCTTTAGGCGCCTTGATGCGTTGCCTCTGATTTTGAACACTGCTGGCAAGACAGTAACATTCACACCTAATCATATGAGCCACATTTGTTCCATGTGGAATCACCTCTCTTGATTCAACTAAATTTGCAACTGTTACGCTTGCTGTGTTCAAATCCGAGCACCAGAACTTCGTGATATTGGGGCACCCAACTCCTGCTGCTCGTCTCGCAGACCTGGAACAGCATAAAGAAATTGAGCATGTTGTTTGAAATTGGCATTGAATGTGAGTCCTGGTTCAATGGCTTGATTATAACTCTGGATGTAATTTGGATGGCACCATGTGCGCCGCAATGGTAAGCAATCTCAATGTTACTTTCTAGGATGTCGGAATGTTCTCTTCCCTCAATTTCTGCAGATCTTGGAAGACTGATACATTTTACTGGGATTTCACATATGCTGCACTTGGCAAAACCCGGTCACGTTATTTGCTGAGTAACAAGCGACCCACTTGCAGTGAATTAAAGTATGAATTCATGGCCTGTAAGCATTAAGTTAAATGGATACTATTTATCCTTATGTATTTATGCACTACAAGAGTAGATAACCCAACTTCTGGGATATATTTGCTTGTGCAATGGCCATTTCTTTAACCTTATCTGCCAAAAATTAAATTCACTTGTTACTCTGCTACAATTTATGAATTTACAATAATAATTAAAAATAATAAAAACAAAGAGGGAAAAGCATGCTTCTGTTAATTGACAGAAAGTTGTGTCCGCGAAACATGGGTCATACCAGTGGAGCTGACATGATGGAGAGGTTTGAACTTGGAAGCTACACCCCAAGGCCCAAATCCTATGAATGTATTCAGACAGGAAAAAAGAAAGTCCACTTAAATAGCTGGTAATGAACCCAGGTAGCCTGGTAAAAAAAGGAAGATTTAGAATCAGGGTTCTGGGCACCGGGTCTTGGGCTAGCTAGAAAGATGCTAAACTTAGTTAATGAATTTGAAAGAGGGGGGAAATATCATTGAAAAACAATGCAACTATGATCAGTAAAACACTAGGTCGTAGAATCCTCTTATTACTGTTTGCGGTTGACTTCCAATCTGCAAAAATAAGACTTAGTACAAAACAGTAACTCTAAAACAAGAAGTATATCTAATTTAGAGATTGAACCTATAAACATAATTAAATACTGTATTCAAATTCTTATAGGGGTCTAGTTTTTGATTCTTAGTTTCTAGTGTTTGATTAATGCAGCATGTCGTGTAAAAATTATCGAGAAAATTAATTAGCAATCCAACTTTATCTCCATTAATATATAAAATGCTGAAAGATTTATATTCCTTTGAAGAACTACTTCAACTCCCAAACTCTATCAGTTAACCAGCCAATCAGATACAATTACTTGTATCTTTAACTTAAATTATTTAAAGACAGCTTTTGCTTAAGAATGTTAGAGAATTTTGGAATCATTTCAACAACCAAAAAAAATGGGGTTAAATTAACAAGATTATCATATCTGTGTTTAACCTTTGAAAGGCCAACAATACCCTTGCATCCCAACAAATTCCATGAAGAGTACTGAAAATCTGGTTCAAGAACATCCGGATAAATAGCTATTTGACAGAATGACTATTGGGAGTGAAAGTATCTGATAAGGTCCCACAAATAAAAAAGCAGAATCAGCCTCCACCACTAGAAGCACCACCGACCCCTTCCCTTCACCACCACTCCTTTGCTCTCCCATTTTCACCCTCGACTCTTTTGGTGGGGATGCTTTCAAATCAGGCTTTACCAAATGAGGAATATTATGATAATACATACATTATCTACTTTTCTTTTTGTTGGAAGAAAAGTTTATTATCTTTCTCTTTAATTAAAAACTTTCTTTTTCCTTAAAGTTATCATTAGTGGCATTAATATGTCACAAATTCCCCCTTTCTAATGGCTTTTTCTTGTTCATCAAATTCCCTTCCAATAGCTCTTCCTTTTGGTTATCTCTCTAGCTATTATAATAGCTAGTTCACACTTATCCTAGAACAATATTTTCTCAATATTGCTTTAAACACAACATTTAAGTAACATATATACATATATGTTCAAATGCAACATTTTCTATAACATTGCTTTCCTATTGAGGAACCAAAACTTAAACTCATATACAAATTGAACATCAGCTAGGTCAGAATTTTCAACTACTCAAATATTGCAAGATTGTAGGAAAAAAATTGATATACTTTTTTGGCCTAAACAGGAAAAGGATTCAAATGCTTGTAGTTTGCAGCTTATTATTACTGTCTCTTGATAATGTCCAGTTTGTGGGTAAGGTTCAAAATCAAATTCGCACTGAGGTTCTTTTGACTTGTAAACAAATGATTGTCATGTTGCACCGTTTTATATTAGTTGAAAATTCTGCAGGTTAGGTAGTCTTTGGAAAGTGTTTATTGATGAGAAAAAATAAATGGTAGCTTTCTTTAATTACCCCACCCCATCAATGGGATGAAGAGACACCATCTGTACATTAACAGTCTTCGATAAGGTTGGAACATTCTAACTCAAATCTCAAATGGCGAAACCTCAGGCTAACAGTCTAAGAGGTTTCTCTACATAATATACGTGGAGCTAGAAGCACCATAAAACTACACTTAGCAACTACTGATGATTCAGCATATCTTCTTGCAAAACAAATGCGCTAAGGCATGCAACTTGATGCAAAGTTTTCCAAATGATTTTTT
>JBBYHK010000022.1:13552385-13569629 GCA_038382065.1 Adansonia grandidieri | reverse complement strand
GAGGCTTACTTCAGAAATCCACAGCGGTGGCACTCTTGACGAATTTGCAATTATGGGAATTGGGATGGATAGGAACGGGATTATTTGTATTAATTCCAATATCCCCACCTTAATTAATATCAAGAGTTAAAGCAATATTAATTTAATTAAAAAGTTTTCATAAAAATTACTTTAAAAATTTACTTTTAATTTACTGGTACTGCACTTAAGGTCCATTTTAAGCAGTGATATTGATTTAAATGAATTAAAAACAATAATAATAAGATTATTTACTGTGATAATAAAATTAAAATCAGATTAAAATATATATAATAAATAATTAAAGATTATTAAAATTATACTTATATTAAATAATAAACTACAAATAAAATTATATTTACCTTGAATAATAATTAAAATTGATTAAAATATATTTGTATTAAAAAATTATATTTATATAATAAAATATATAATAAAAATATTTATATTTATATTAATAATTTATACATATTAAATATTAAAAATATAAAAAATAATATTTGTGTTTATATTTAATAATAATTGAAAATTAATAAAATATTATTTATATCAAATAATAATTAAAAAATTATTTCTATTAAAAAATTGAAGAGGGTAACAGAAGAATTTTCCTTCCTAACGGGCAGAACTCAACGGGACTCGATTGGGGCCGAAAGTGGTGAATAAACCTTTGAATTAGCCAAATGAATTCAAAGGCACCAACCACTCGATGGTGACAAAAGCGAGAATGAGAGTGGGAAAAGTCCCCAAAAGTCATTGGGTTGGGAAAGCCACGTTATAGTTTTAATTGGTGCGTGTACTAAACTTGCCAGGAAGTTCTCGTAAAAATGCTTGGCCCGGAGAGTTCACCACTGTAGTTTTATGTTCGTGAACGTACCAAACTTGCCCCCACAATCCATGGCGCGTGTAAAACCTTTGGACTGGCAGATTCCCCACGGTAATTTTACATTAGTGCGTGTATTAAATATACCTTACTGTGAGACTCCCGGTAGTTTTACATTGGTGCGGGTACTAAACTTAGCTTGGCTCAGAGTTACCCGCACTATAAAAATGCGCTCTCCCGGTAAGCTTGAGTAGCGAGCAGTCAAGAATGGTGTTCCTTGTGGATTTAAGGTATCTCCTTCCTCCTATTATGAATATCTTCTTCTTTTTTCTCTTGTCCAATCAGGACAAGCCCTGGGATCTGTTGCAGTTGCTGCCCAAATCCTTGATTCACCATATTTGGGTTCAAAGTTAGCACTCTCCATTTTGGCCCTGTTTTTACTGCTCTTCTTCCTCCATGTGTCCTTTGAACTCCCCATTACAATCAGTTCATTACCGATATTGCGCACTCATCAAGGTTTCTCGATTGCCTTGCTTCTATCTCTTGCTGCTTCCATACTCTTACCACCATCCCTCTTCTGGTTCTTCTTTTTGTGCATCGTTATTACACGTCCTTGCCACCCCAAACTCTTCGAACTTTTTGCACGCTGTTTAAGCTGGTTCTCATGCACTGTGCAATCCATTCCCTTTAAGGATCAAGAAAACCAAAATCAAGTTTTTCCTCAAGTTGAACTCACAAATATTGTAATGCAATGAAACTTCATCCAGTAAAGTTTCGCCACAACCAAGGACAGGGCCGTCCACATCCGCTTTAAGCTTGTTAATTTCTACTGTTCATAAATAAAATGAAGTTGTAGCTTTTTTAATTTAAAGGAAGTTCTTATTATTTGTATGCATGTAGCTTAAGTTGCGACGTGATGGGGACTAGGATCTGGTCCTCATTTGAGTCCTTATTCCTTCCTTTTGTAATAATATAACTGTTGTTGGATATACCATTTTCTAGTTTTGTTTTGAGTACTTGTGTTTGCGAACTCTACAAAAATTATGTGGAAGTTTTCCTTTTTGTTGGTGGATATAATTGTTCTTTATACATAAATTAATTGTTAATGCTAATTCTATGCTGTGAGATAAGTACAAGAGCATAGCCAATGAAAAGGGGAAAAAAAGAAAAAGTTTGGTTAAATGGGGAGGTTAAGAAAAAGTCCAATTTTCGGACCGTGTTGTTTAAGGTAAACGGTACAAGAAGAATGCAGCCTATAGGTCCGGATAATTTTTTTTTCTAAATTCAATTTTAATTGGATGAATTTTTTAATTTAAAAACATTAATTATTTTTAAAAATTATATTAATATTTTTATAATTTATAATTAATTTCAATAAAATATATTTTATTACCATCAATTCAAATAAATAAAATTTTATTTTAAATTCGATCGGATTCAAGAAAACCGAACCTATCAAAATCGGTTAAGGAACCCAACAGTTGCCAAATGTAAAGGTCAGCACAAATTACCCACTTCTAGGTTGCAAGAGCTCGAAATTCTCATTGTGGCCCAATCTTGATCAAATATGCTAGTAAAGGCCCAATAAAGATTCAACGCTATAATTCTTAATTAATTGAGTCAACTCGCTTGATTTTCACCCAGTCGACACCAAAGGTAGCGGTTAAAATCAAACAACCAAAACCTCAAAGCGCAGAAATTCGCTTTGCTCCTTTTGTTTTTCGAGAGAAAAGAGAGCAAGAAAAACTAAAACCTAAAAACATAATCTCCGACATGGGTTTCTCAGAACACGATGTCGATGTCTTTGGAGAAGACCATAAGAACAACAATCATGATGATTCCCGTGAATCCTCTTCTTCATCTTCATCATCATCCTCCTCTTCATCGTCCTCGTCGGCTTCTTCTTCATCGACCGCAAGCGATGGCGGAGACACCAGCAGTGCCAGTGGAAGCTCAAGCAGCGGAGGAGAAGAAGAAAATGGAGAGGAAGAAGTAGGCAATGTTAATACCAATAATTATGATTATAATGATAATATTGAAAGGGGTATTTTTGGCTATGAAGAAGAAGAAGAAGAAAGAGATCTGTTTGGTTCTGATAATGAAGATTACTGCAAAACCCCTGCCACTAGCCCTTTCCCTATTCCTGGTAGTTCTTTATTCATTTTTGCCCATTATTCGGGATTTTGAAGTTTACCCAATTCCTTATTTAGGAGAACTTTTGTATTATATATGAAAAATAGAAACCTTTTGGTTTGGAATCTGGGATTTAGGTTTTAGGGAGTAATCTCAATCTATAAGTACATGGGCAGCTGGTGATTAACAGCGAAATTTAATATCGAAGTAAGAGTAGATGCATAATGAACTCTTTATAATCTGTTACTGAAAAGTTTTAAAAATTACTAGATCACAGGAATGAAGTATGAGCTATTGGATTGTTTTATTTGAGGAAATATGAGAAACTTCTGACAATAAATATTCAGGAATATCTGGCCAGCTATCTGCGCTTGCAATTTCAGGAATATACAATAAATAATGGAATTTATAATTGGTTGATCTTTTTCTCCCTGTTTAAATGGTAACTGATCTTCTTCTTACTACTCTTTCGCAGTATTGCCTGTTATTCGTAATACTAATAACCCAGGAAGAGGGGGCTTTGGACGTGGTCGTTGGCAGAATGATAGAGGAGCAGGTATCCTTGGCCGTCCTGGTTATCCTCCAAGGCAAGGATATGGATATGGCTCCAAATTTGCTAATGGACATCGCGATGAGCGTTTTGTTTCTGACCTTAAGTTTTCAAAGAGTGAAGAGACATTATCCAGAAAATGCATTGCTTTTCAGGAAGTGAGTAAATTATTTTTCCTTTTTGATTCATCAAATAATTACGGGTTTATATACCAAAGTAATGCAAATTTGTAATACCAAATTAGTTTTTCGTTTTAGATATAATGAAAATGGTTGTCGGAACATTTTATATGTTTTGGTTTATTTACATGTTTATGATCGTGTCTATGTGATCAATAGTTTCTGTTTGGCCCATTCTTTTTACGCCTTTGGGTACCGTTATAAGTATGTAAATTATTTACTCAAACATACATTCACAAACACATATTCTCTTTTATGGTTTATTTTTTGCTAAATCTGCTAACTAAATTTGACAGCCATGTGAACTTGGTTGCTATAGCCGTGGAGAAGGTGGAGAGGTCTACTTTGATGATCGTAGCTTGGTAAGCTTCTTGGAGTTTGGTATAGTATTTTTTCTGTAGGTCTTATACATGATTATGTTTGTCCTCCTCATCAGCAGCTCATTTTTTATACTTATTTTATTCACAAATCAGAGGCTTTTTAAGCGTCTTATCACCGAAGATATTGGAGCTGATCTCAATCAAGGTTTTGATACTTTCATTGAGAAGAAAGGTATATTTTGTTTATGAAAAATTGGATCATTTTGAGATTGTATTGTTGTGATAGACATCATAAAACCACTGGTTAAATTTATTTATGCATATTTTTGGGGTTGTATATGAGGTCTAATCAATGCAGCCAAATCTGTGATTTTTCTTGGACCAGACCTAGGCTCTGAGGGTTTTGGTGACCTTCTTGCTTGCATAAGAGACAAAAGTATCCCTCTTCAAAACATTCATTTTGTGGTACGGAAAATGTTTTTCATTTACCTTCGGCTTTGTCCTTTAATGCTTTTACTAAGGACATCATCTAACCATATTCCTTACTCTTTTGCAGACTTTTCGCAATAATCTTAATAAGGTAATTGCTACTCTTATGAACGTCCACTCATTTGTTATTGTATGACTTGGAATCATAAGAGCGTAGAGAATTTATGTTCATCAGTCTTTTTACTCTTATATGAGCACCCTCAACGCCACTAATCTTTTTCACCTAATGACTGCATTTATCTGACTTATAAATTTATGACAAACCACTTTTTATGCATTTCATTGGATGTTCTCTTGTTTTCATGCAGATATTAGCTACTGCTTATATTAGAAATGAGCCTTGGGAAATGGGAGTGTACAAGCGGAATGGTGTTGTCTATCTTGATGTGCATAAACTGCCCGAGAGGCCACGAAGTGAGTTGGATCGTCGAAGGTACAAAACTTTTACAACATCTCCCCTCCCACCTTTTTAATCTTTTTTCCATTTGTCCTATGTCTGGGCGACATTTTATTGCTTAAATTCTTAGCCTTTGAAGAAATCAATGGTTTTGAGGTGGTAAAAAGCCTAGCTTATTTCTTGTTCTTTAGTGCTGTGAAAGCCATTATTTTTGGGCTAAAGATGAGGGAAGGGGTTGCGGATATATGATCTGACTCATGTAGTTAGGGAGGCAAATGGAAGACACTAATTGATGATCTTGAACTCTGTTAATCCACTGCAATACCCTGAGCTTTCCTGATTAAAATGTCTTGGCACTTAAGAGATGTTAACTATGTTTGTCAACTCTTCATTTCTTTTATGTTTGTCTCATTGATTTCAAGTTTTCAGAGCTTTGTTTTTGAATTATTGTTAAATTAGATGCTATTGGGGGTATTGTTTTGAGAGCCTTGCCACTGAAGATCCAAGAAGAGCTGATGGTGAAGAGATACACCATGTTGATGCTAATGTTGAATACTGTGCGGTAATTAAAACCAAATTAGGGGCTCATCGTATTCTGATGGGTGCCGAAATGGATTGCTGTGATTCAACGGATGAGGGAAGAAGATTTTATGTGGAGTTGAAAACAAGTCGTGAGGTAAAGATACAACTGGCTTAATGGTGTGTTATGCTCAATGTTTAACTCGCTGCCTTCTTATTTATTGTAACTGTCACTTTACTTGAGTAACCTGTGAATATGTCCCTGCCTGTTCAGTTGGATTATCACACGGAGGAAAGATATGAAAGAGAGAAACTGCTGAAGTTTTGGGTATGTTTTGTATCCAATGGGCTATTGATTGTGCCCGAGTTTTTCTTACTTTGAAGTTTGGCATGCAAAATATTTGCCTTATTTTCAGATATTGTTATTTCATTGGTTCATATTATCAGAAATTCTTGGGAAATGGCACTTTTGGAAGGTTTATTGAGAAACGGCATTCTTCTTTTTCAAAATTTTCCTTTATTTGTGGAGAGAATAACTTGGCTATTTTATCATCACAGATTCAATCATTCCTGGCAGGCGTTCCGTATATTGTTATCGGATTTAGGTAATTTATATGACATATCATACTAACTTACAATTCCCTTGAGAAGTTACTCTCTCTTTACTGTTGTTACTCGAAAATCACTTTTTTTTCCAAAACGAGTTTAGCTCAGGCATATTGTAAAGAAACAAAAATTAATTGTTCTTAATGATTAATTAGAGTGCGGTCACACTTTCTTCTCTAAAATTGCTGAGCCATATTTATCAATAAAAAATGAAGAGCGGTGTTCAGTTCTGTCATGCCGTTGGTATTAGGTTTTTCTCTTTTCAATTAATTATTAACTTTTCCATTCACATGTTTGGTGTAGGGATGATGCAGGCCGACTTGTACGCACTGAGAGACTAAGAACCAAAGACATTACCCATCGAGTGAAAATGAAGAACTACTGGCAGGTATTATATATAACAGCAAATGCATCTACTGAGTTGATTATTTTTAAAAAATTGTATGTCCATTGGAATAAACCAAGGTATAACACGGTGACAATGAAGAACCCTGAACTGGTTTTCCCCATTTTTTCTGTTAATTACTCACCTATTGGTGTAACTCTTTTATTTTGCATCCTTTTACTTAAAAATAGCATTTTTATGGCTGCCTTCTTTTGGGTGTCATCAACTCATTGTGTCGTTACTAACCTTCTTTCCCTGTTTGAAACTCATCCTTAGGGAGGAGTTTGCCTGGCATTTGCTGATGAGGTATTATGCTGGCTTTATGGAACAGTCAAAGAGAGTAAGATTCTAACTTTCATTTCCCCTTCCACAAATGCTTGAGCCCCATTGATTGTTTTTGATTGAAATGTAGTTATTTATATGATACGAGTAAAATCAATCATCATCGAAGTTTTGTAGTTTATTATATATAGCTACAGCAATTGTCTCTCTGTCTACGCCATCCTTATCTCAGTAATCAAATGGGGCCAATATTTTAGATAATGACTGTGTGGTTATTCTGATTTCTTTTGTTGCCTTCAGATGAAGACTACATACTGCAATTTGCACCACCATTCAACCGGTTAGAGCTTTTACAAGCGCAATCTTGCCCTGATGCGATTACTAACCATGTTGAACAATTGTAGCCATCGAGACTTGTTGTGATTTGTTATTCAGATAGTACAAATACAGGATTAAAGTGGATGGTTTATTTATATCAACTCGCATTTCGCATTATCAACATTTGTGATAAAGTTTCCTGATACAGCTTCTTGGATCATCCTATTTGAGAAGTATTTGTAGCATTGTAAAGGCAACCCCCAACTTGTTGTTGGTAGATTCAAAAGGTAGAAAAAAGTACTTGGTAATTAGTTTTCTATGTCTTTCGATCTTTTAAAAGCTCTGGATTTCATGTACTGTTGAAACTCATGAGAGGCAAGTGTTGTTAATCGATAGCTTAGCACTATTATTAATCTAAGTTTCAAAAATTAAGCTGCAATGTTAGATTATTAATTACTTGCTTTGACTAGAAGTGTATATTAATCAGATGAATTTAGGTCGCGTCAGTAAAAAATTTTGTTTGTTCAAGGTTCGATTTTGCCAGATTCTTTTGAAAAAGAATAATTATTGTTAAAAATATTAAAATATTTAAAAAATAATTTTATATTAATATTAATTTTTTAATATTAAATTTAAGTTATAAATATTTATTTATTAATTAAGAATTTAGATCGATTTAATTCGAATTTGAAAAAAAAAGTTTCTTCAGTTTCGGCTTGATTCAAACTTCGCTAGCTTCATTGGATCCAACTTTAACGGATCTAGCTTTGAGAATATAGTAGCTGCCTAGCTGGTGCATGGAGATCAGTTCCTGCTTCTCTCCAAAGATTGCTTGGATTATATAGCATTCGAAAAAAAAAAAAAAAGTGTATCTGATGGAATAGACTTGTACCGGTGGCCCGAGGCCCGAGAGAAGTGAAGTCAGGTGAGCAGCACGTGATCATACATTTAATGAAGCGAAAGGAAGAGTAAGATGATGTCGTTTTGACCAGTCCTGCCAAGTCCAAAAGAAAAAGGGATAACCGACCTGAATATTGTCCATGGATAATGAATGAAGCATTTAATTCTTATCCCGCCGGAGCACTATTTGTGAATCATTCTTTGGAAACTTCGGATGAAATCTGTAATTACTTAACCAACTGTCCTACTCTACAATTTCCTTGTATCTTAAGCCGGTGCCCTCGAGACCCAGGTGCTCAAAAAAAATTTTAAACTGTACCTATAAGCATTAATTAATAATTATTTTATTATTAAATTTAATATATTATTTTTATTAAATTAAAAAACTATTAATTATATATATTTTTCCTGTCAATATCACCTTAATTGCTACCAAAATTAAGTTGGTGTCGAAATCGGTGCTCGACTCTATACTTGGAGTTGAGTTGACAAATGTTTGGACTGAGAATGCAGGCAGGGTCACGGTGAAAAAGGGCGACAATGCTAAGAATCAAATACACGGTGGCTGGCTGGCTAGCGGGTCCGCTGGTCCCCAGATGTTCATTCTTCATCAGATTCTTTACTTCTTTCTTTGCCTCATTTGCACAGTTGATATTAGCTTAGCTTTCACACATTTGAGGAAAATGGTAAAATATGCAAAAAAAATTTTAAATCCTTTTAATAACAAAAATATAAATTTTAAATATTAAATAATTAGAACTTCAAATTATCTATTAATTCTTTTAGCCAATAAAAATTTTTATTTAATGATAAAAGAGGAAATTTTTAAATATTCAAAATTAAATTTTATATAAATTTATATAATTATTATAATTTATTATTTTTATATGAATTTAACATAATATTTTAATTTTGATTACAATTACTATCTCGATAGAAAGAGTTATCTCTCAATAATTTATGCTACTATTGTATTTATTACATTTGCTACTGTTCTCAACTGAAGATCGCATTTTTTGAAAAGAAATATTATACCACTAATAATGTAAATCAAAGTAGGGATTGTTCTAATCTAAGTAGAGATTTTAAGTTTAAATTGTTGGTTATATAATTATGTTCTATGAGAAAATTTTATCATTTTATTCAACTTAAATTTAAATTTAAATTTAAATTAATTAATATTTAATATGATATTTGATACGATAAAAAAAATTATGAAATTTCATTATTTAACTAAATTTCAAAACCTTATTTTTAGTTTATTTAAAAAAGAAGTTATAGTGAAAAATATCTTTAACAAGCGAGCTGCGACAAGCTGATCACGCGCCACGTGTGATGTTTTTAAGTGCAAACCAAAGCTACCCACGCCGATTTATAGGCCATCAGGCCGGAACATAAAACCCTCTGCCGATTTTAGCCTGTGATCTCTCTAAAAATTACCATCCACTGTTTTTTCTTCTCTCTCTACCCTGTGCCTTTCTCCATCCAGCAAAATAAAAGCGAAAACCCAAAAAAATCCAGAGAGAGAAAAATACCCTGTTTCTATCGCCCCTCTCTCGCTGAATCAAAACAAGAGAAGACCCTAGATTTTGGGGGGCGGCCTAGGGTCATTTGCGTCAGTTAACGCTATGAATCGGCGATAGCAGAAGCGATTAATATCATCGGCAAATAAGAAGAAGAAGAAGAAGAAGAAGAAGAAGAAATAAAGAGAAGATGTACAGAGGAGAGAGAGCGGTCGGCGGGTCCAGGGGAGATGTGGGGCAGATGGATCGGAAGCGGATCAACGAAGCGCTTGATAAGCAACTGGAACGATCGTCGCCGTCCACTTCGAGAGCGGTCAATGGCAAGGATAAGTCCGCACACTACCTCGTCATGGGGAAGCATCAACCTGATCATCATCGCGACTCTCGCTCCGTTTCTCTGCCGAAAGCAAACGCTGAAGGTATAAACATAACCACATCTCCCGCTTTCGTTAATTAAATTAGGATTTATTTTGTAAAAATTTTGAAATTTTCCCTTCTCGCAAGATAAAATACGAGAAATTGAGTTTTTTTTTTTTTTGCTATCTTTATTTAATTTAGGTCTAGGTTTAGACCTGACTATTTTGAAATTTTACGTTTTTTTTTTCATTATTTATATTTGATTTCTAATGAGATTTGGAGCTGGATTTAAATTAAATTCTGAATTTTATTGTTATTAATATGAATGTTGTTGAAAAATGAATTAATACTACATATATTTTGATGCATGCATACATTTCAGAGAGTGTGTGAAACGATAGATAGTGTGAAAAGATACATTAACTTTCAAGTTTCAACCAGATTTGCTTCTCTATCTCTAAAGTGGGAAAAACACACATACTTGGTTGCGCTAATGTTTTTAATTTAGACTGTTGCAGTGTTTGTATGACGAGATTATACGGATTTTGGCCAAACTCTATATTTATATGAATAAGCTTTGCTCAACATCTGCGTTTATAGCTCAAACAAATTGTCGGCTTTGAAACCGAGTTTTTTAGCCCTTTCTGTTTACGCTCCTTATTGACGGTAAAGAGGCAGGGGGTCAATGTCCAAAATTAAATGAAATCAAATACATATATGTTTTATAAAATGAAAATACTAAACTTTTAAACTGTGACATTGTACTTTTATTTATTCATGATTACTCATTCAGTGGGTTCGTCTTCTTCTTTTATGTGAACCGTGTTTTTGAAGATAGGGTTGTTACCTTTTGGTGTTTGGGATGTTGCTTTCCTATTTCACTCGTTAAGGACTTATGCTGATGCAAATTTGACTGCAGATGAATCTGAAACAGACAGTGAAGAGTCAGATGTTAGTGGTTCTGATGGGGATGACACATCTTGGATCTCATGGTTTTGCAACCTACGTGGAAATGAATTCTTTTGCGAAGTTGATGATGACTACGTACAAGATGATTTTAACCTTTGTGGGCTAAGCAGCCAAGTTCCTTATTATGATTATGCACTTGATTTGATTTTGGACGTTGAATCATCCCACGGTAAGCTTACAGTTTGTGTCTCCTGATTTCAAGTTGTTAGGATGTCTGAAAGTTTGTTCCTTTTTGTTCTTGTTGAAGACTTTCTGTGCCATTCTGCTATTAATTTGTGGAGAGTTCAGCGTGTTAACATTAGTCTCATTCTTGTTCTTCAAAGCAGCTATTTTCATGACTTGGTTTTATTCTAATCTGACTGTGTTTAAATCTTGATGATGGCAAAATTTTGATTTTTTTTTTTCTGTATTTGATGTTCCTGATTACACTTTAATTTAAGTGAAACATATTATTTTCGTCGTCTAGCAATGTGGTAAGCGTATTTTTTCTTTTTTAATTTTCTCGCAATGCGTAATTTGTGCTGGGCTGAAATTGATAGGAGATATGTTTACAGAGGAGCAAAATGAATTAGTTGAATCTGCAGCAGAGATGCTTTATGGTCTGATTCATGCCAGATACATATTGACAAGCAAAGGAATGGCTGCTATGGTGAGATGTTGGTCATGATAGTCAATGTGATAGTTTCCATGTTTTGATATATATATATATATATATTTATAAATTGGGCTACTAGATCAATCAACAATATATTTTTTTTATAACTTTTACAGCTAGACAAGTACAAGAACTATGATTTTGGAAGATGCCCTAGGGTTTACTGCTGTGGACAACCTTGTCTTCCAGTTGGTCAATCAGATATCCCTCGGTCAAGCACCGTAAAAATATACTGCCCTAGATGTGAAGATATCTACTACCCTCGGTCCAAGTATCAAGGCAGTATCCTTTTGGCCGTTGAACTTATTTGCTTCTTCTTGCTGCATGCATTTTTGTGAGGATAAAATACATTTCATGAATAGGCTTTCCTTTCTTCCATTTCTATGCATTTATGATATTCATCTATTATTTTTGACATTTCCTTTATAGTTCCTGCATTAGGGTATTAAATTTCTTCTCTCAACATCGTGCAAACTTCCTAGGAATAACTTTTTATATTGCCTCAGAACACACACTTTCTGCCAGCTCTTTGGAAGGCTAACATAAGATTTCATTTTCTTTATTAAAAGAAAATTGATATTCTGAAATAACATATAATTTATTAAAAGAAAATAGTTTGGATATGAAATGTCTGAGATATTGTTGTAAAGCTCAAGGATATGTTCCATGTCAACGTCCCCACTCACTACAAGAGAGAGAGGTTCCATCCTCCAGAGTGTAGGTTATTTTCTCCAAAAGTGACATGAAACTTGTCCATTGGAGTTGCAGAACCATTTTGTTAATATTATTGAAAGTACTCAATTTGATGAACATAAGGATAGAGAATCTATGGGAACTAATTCAGTCTTTAGTAAATATGAGGTGGCTATCAGCTGGTACATCATGGTATATGCATTATGCTATGACATATTGTCATATGATCAAGGTCCATATTTCCAATGCTTTTGCCTTGGTATGTTTTGCGTTGAGTATTTAATGAGTTAAACTTAATTCTATCTAGACATTGACGGAGCCTATTTTGGGACCACATTTCCACACCTGTTCCTGATGACATATGGTCACCTGAAGCCACAAAAGGCATCTCAAAGCTATGTTCCAAGAGTGTTTGGGTTCAAGATCCACAAGCCATAAATACCGGATTCAAGCTCTCTTAGCATCAATAGTTCTCGCAAGTTTGTATTGCAAAGCTTCTATTTTGGAAGTAATGCTTTCGAAAGATCAGGTATAGTTCAGCAGTCATTTCAAATCATGTTTTAGGTCCTTTTCTACATGTTCTAAAGGAATTACCATAAAGCATATTCGCAAGCAGCAAGTATTAATTTTCAATTTAGCAGCCTTTCCTATGAGTCTTCTTCATCCGAATTCTTTCTCAGTAGAGTAACTATTAAATTTCCTTTAAGCTATACCGTCGTCCATTGTACTTTTATTGATTATTTGATCACTGTCTGCTCTGTTGTATTACCTTTGCTCGCCTTCCCGGTGTTCTTACAATTGTTAACAGATTACACATTTTTTCCCCTAAATCAGTTCCTCTCTTAATACTATGATGAACTTCTTATGATTGTCCTTTAAAGTCTTCTGTTTTACGTAGTTAATGATATAAATTAGGGAGACCAGAAAGGGAAACGCAAGTTATCGTCTATTAGGCTGTTTCCTTTGCTGGTGTTGTTAACCCTGTAGAAAAACAAATTGAAAACAGACATGGAAATTTTAACCTTACCAATTACCACTGGCTTGGTAGTGAGTGTGGTGATGCTGGATAGAACAATGATAAGCATGTGGCATGGAGTGTTTTTGACTCTTGAATATGGGTTTAACAGAGTTGGATTAGCTCAAGCAGTAAAAAAAAAGTTTCGAGTTTTATTTGTAAAAACACAAGCTTGATTTGGATTATTCATTAGGTATTAAGATAATTAAATTCGGATTACTATGAACTTTGAGTTTTAGCTCGACAATTCTAGAACCGTTATTTCATTTACACCTTTAGAGTAGCTGAGCGCTTCCACAAAGACAATCGAGTTAGTCCTTATCATTTCCAGATAGACTGCAAGTTCCGACAGTCGACAGATGAAGCTAGTGCCTTGTAAGGGGACATTGTAACTCCCCAGTTAAGGATCCAATAAGATAAAAAGTGAAGGAAGGTTAGTAGTCTAGTAAGACATTGTTTCACAGTGGGGACAGGCCAGGCCACGTTGGGCTTCGAAAGACTTCTTCCGAACAAAAAAGCCCGTCTTTGCTTAGTGTTTGACTAATGGTCTTGATTCGATTTGGCAATCTGACTCAGCTGATTTAGAAATTGTTGGATTTATTTATTTTATATCCCAAGCACAAAAACAAAGCAATTATATAAATGGAAATTGGTGTCCTAAGGACAGAACAAGAAATGAAAATAAAGTCAATATGTGTGTTTCGTTCTACTTAGTCTTGAAAGCATGGTCCTAAAGGTCCCCAAAATCAATGTCTTGTAATGGGCTTATAGCTTTGTGCTTATTTTGCAACGACTCCATGATGCAACCAAGTATACTTTGCCCATTGCATTAGAGGACGCACACAGAAATTGGAGCCTGGATAAAGACATTTAGGCCTAAAGTGCATAAACAATTGAGTTGCTTTTCTAAAGGTATTGGATTTTTGTACCTTCTCTTATTTCACTTCATCTCACTTCTTAATTTTATTTTTCGACACTAGCAAATTTTAATCAGGAATTTTCAGTACAGAATTGGTCTACATCTTTTTCTAACGAATTTAAAGTTATATTCTTTCTCGTAAATATGATGCTTCAAGATTTTATTTTTGGAATGCTGAATAAAAGATTGAATGAATCTTAATTAAACAAGACCCTCATCTACGCCTATTGAATTAATTCATTTGGGTCATTAAAATTTTTAATTACAAGTAAGATTTAGTGACTATGAAAGTGTTAAAACCAAAGTTATCCTACACGCTAAATTTTTTGTTTTTAATGAATGCATAAATTCCGACTCGATCGTTGCATCTTCTTTGAGAATTTAAAACTTTTGTGTAAAGGATTGGACTCCAATAAGCAAGGCTTATATCTTCCTATGAGTGAATCATTTTCTTATTGACCTAAACTTTCCCAAGTAACCAAACATGGGGCTAAAATAATAATCTAATGAAAAATTAAGACCAATCCTTTTCAAAAGTGAACATAAAATTCTAACTTTTCGGCTGACTTTGCTTTGTACTCAAGGCTCTCGTCAACTTTTAGCCCTTTTGTCTAAATAATGATTAAGTAACCAAATTTTGACAAGGTATGCTAATTGATTACTGTAAATTAATCTTAGATTCTAAGCTAGTTATTAAAGAACTAGAAAAAAAAAAAAAAGAAAGAAAAGCAAAACCTATCAACATACATGAATCATGATCAATTATCCCATTCTTAGACGTGGACATGGCATAATTGATAAAAACAGAGTGACACGACATCGTTTTTTTGCACCAAATTTTGATATGATGATCCTATGTGGCAAAATTTCAGATGATGATATAATACTAGTTGTCTTGATCTTCCAAACTTTCACTATCAATTTTAAATTGGGTTTTATCCCCTCTATCCTTTTTAAAATGAAATACAATACGAAGCCCTTTGTAGTTTTGTAGTTTTGTAGTTTCTTATCTTATTCACATTGCAAAGTAGGAATCAATAAAAACTCTTTTAATGAAAATAGTCTTTCTTTTTTATATTTTGAGATTAAAACTTAAGAAATATCATTTTTTTCATTTGAATTAGTACATATATTTTAAAGTTATTTAACAAAGATAATTTTTCTCCTATTTTATAAATTATATCATTGGATATTAGAAATCGAATATGAAAATTTCACATTAAAACAACCAAAATATCCTGTAAAAATAAAAAACTTAATTATAAAATAGCAGTATGGATAAGAAAATAGTGAGATGCCCAATCTGACAGAGGATATGGATTTTATCTTAGAATGATAGAGAGATGAGATGTGTACAAAAATGAAAGGCCAAATGCAAAGGTGAACGGGGTCGTGTCTTGGATAAGAACAAAACAAGGGGCAGGCAGTTGCTTTGTCATTGGATTTGGAGGCCTTACCTCCATTTCTTTTTGACCAATAATAATAATAATAGGCATGCAAATGCATGCTCCTTGTCTACAGTTCGGAGGGTTACAAACCACCTCACAACACTTCTGAGATAATCTTACTCTCTTGATTTAGATATTAATTAATTAATTATTTCTAATAATATATATAAATATACGAGAATCCTTGGGAGTTTGGATAATTATTCAATGAAATAAATAAGAGATTATCACCTGTTTGTAAGCTGGCAAAGGAACATGAAGATAAACACAATTATTAAAATGCATTAGTCGTCCAATCTTTAAGGTTCGAACGATGAGGACCGCAAAAAGATAATCACTCATTTTTTTAAAATTAAACATTTTTAAGATCAAAGAATCGGAGGGAAAAAGATTTTTTCTTTACGTGTGTAGATAATAATACAATACAAAGTTAATAATTTTTGATACGATGATAAAGTGTTTAACGTTTAATTTTTGTTATTATGTTTTAATTTCTGAAAATTTCAATAAAAATTAATGTAAGAAAGATTAATAGGCTGCTTTGGTAGAGGAAATTTAGTTTATTTGAAATTTAATTATTAGCATTTATGATGTGACCATGATTCAATTTCATTCGATCTATAGATATAGTTATAATTATAATTCTAGTGACATTGTCAAGTATATAAATATGTATATTAATATGAACTATTATAAATTATATACATCTTTCTGATTTAGCAACTTATCCAGTTATAACAGAGGTTTGAGGCAATGGACCAAAGGAACAGATATTGAAGAAAATTAAAATAAAATAGTGTCTAATACAGTAAATTGCCACACGGGGATTCTAAAGAAAAAGTGAGGAACAAGCAATATGCCACGTGGAATAAAGTAAGAGCCCACGTCGGCAGATTGGCTGGTTAACCGCTACCTGGAGCATTTGATGCCAAGTTCGGAGATGTGGCTAAGCGCAATACTCCATTTAAGTAATTACCCCCATATTGTGCCCGTATTTACAAAATTCTCCTTTTTGGATTTCTCACTTTTTTTTCCTTAAAAAATAGAATAATATACTTATTGCTATTAATCATTGATAAATAAATATCAACAATAAGGTCCTAAACAATATACATTGAAACATCAATAATAAGCTCCTAAAGTTTTTGATAAAACTTCAAATAAGATATAAAAAAGAGCCTTATATCTTTATTTTTTTTTTCTGTTTTCCTCAGAAATTCTTTTTTATTTAATAACATTTTAATTGAGTAATGGTGCATTTTTTGGTTGGCATTTCTTCATTATTGTTAATTGTTAATTATTAATTAATATTATAATCTAGCTTAGCAACCTTTTTTTTAATCATCTTAATAATTATTTTTTTAGTAAGTGGAAGAATGGTATAAACCCGATTTCATTTGCTTTTTTCTGAAAGTTCTATAATTGTTTATTAGATTTTGTTGAGTAACTTTAGATGCCATCTAAATCTATCATATATAATAGTATTGAAAATTATGAACAAAATTGTCAAAATATTATATTTAATATAAAATTATTACTATAAATAGTATATAATTAATATTAAATAATGTTTAAAGACATTTGCTAGCAATATTTTTTATTTAATAGTATTATGAACAAATCACATTATCTTTTTAGAATATACTCTTAATTAAAATACTTATAAAACATATTTCTCTCTATTTGATAACTAAATCCATCTTTTTCTTTTAATATTTGTTTTCGTTAATTAAATATTTTCTATTT
>JBBYHK010000022.1:13518233-13531369 GCA_038382065.1 Adansonia grandidieri | reverse complement strand
GATGGAGACATACCTGAAGCAGGGAAAAAAAACATGATCCAAGTCCAAAATTAATGCAAAAAAGAAAAAAACAAAAAAGCGTTTGGCTTAAGGTAATTACGATGAATTGGGATCGTCAAAATCCACATTTCTTAAAACAAATATTAATGTGTACTGTTACTGAGTGATGTATATTAGTCCTATCACTTATTACAACTAAATTTCTGGTGGCTGGATTTTTATAATTTCAACAATCAGCTTTAACATTTAAAACTTTCATGTGGCTGCAATCTAAGATAAGTTTCCGCCCTTTTATTACTATATATCACTTTCCAATTTTTGTTTCATGGCATAGCGCATAAGTCTCAAACTAAAGTTTCATATATAATTTCTGATCTTAACTATTTTCAAGTAAGAAAAGACAATATGTTTCTTGAAAATTGAATTAAAAAAAAGAAGAAGAAAGCAACAACTACTACGGTTCACTAGCAATGCATGTAAATTTTCAAGAAATGACTAATGTGTAAATACTTGCTACCCCTTTCTTATAAAAATTGGTATTTTACAAGGTTTACAACATTTATGAAAATTCCCACCACAAGTGAATGAAAAGTGAGGCTTGTGATTCCTAAAAGAACGTTCTCAATGGTAAAGACTACACATTTCCATGATAACGCATAGGAAGCCGTATCAATCAGATTCAGAGATAAGATGAAGTAAAAAGTACAACACAAACTCTCATCAATATTTAAGGTCAAAAAAGAGCTAGAAAGAACTTTGAAATTACCCATCCGGAAAAAGGGGCCTCCAAATGCTACATACTCCACCATCATCTGCTACCTAATAGACAAAATAAAGTGTCTATGCTAAGATTGTGCTATGAAGTAACCTACAGTGCAACAAGCAATGCATGATAAAGAATAAAGCACCTGTTTTCTACATAATGCACATCGACCTTTCAATTCCCTCTCGCTGCTCCAAATCTTCTCAAAGTTTATACTGTGTTTAATGAATTTTGTTCCATCAGATGCAGAACTTGATGAAGAGAGCTCTCGTGACTTGATGATGGATTTCTTCAGGGCATGAGGTGCTTTCCTATCAGTCTCACTCCCAGAGAAATGTACATGTCTCTGGCTTGAAGGAACCTGCACATGGGAGAATCTTATCAGTATTGTTTACATGCCATCTTGAAAGGATAAAAATTTACAAAAACTACCAACCTTTAGCTCAACGCATTTCATGTCGGATTGATGCGCTCTCCACATCTTGCGCACTACTGAACATATCTTAACAGCTTGCAGTTCTGTTCCCTCAACTTCTTCAACACTGCATTTAATAACTCGAACAAAAGGTTCTGATCTCCTAAAATTCTTAAGATGCAAGAGCAAAAAAGAAGGCAGCTGACTGCCCGCTTTTGCCAACTCCAGTGCCATGAGCTCTTCCCAAGGCACATCCCACATAATCTTGCAAGGTTTTTTGTCCATCTTGTCGAGAGATGAACACTGCAGACAACGAGAAAAGACGGCATAAGAAAAATCAGCTGAAAATTTATTTATGCAGGTAATGTCATAGCTCAAGTCTCCTTCACTCACCTGCAATAGCATAACTCGCTTATTGGTCACTAAAACTATTCTTTGGTTTGGTACAATAAAATGCTCTTCATAATAATCAGACCAAGCAAATTTTGAAGGCTCTTTAAATATTTCAGTACAGCCAAAATGCCGACTTGCTTCAGCCTGATAGAGCACCATCTGCAAACAAAACATGATAACAGTCAAATTCACAAATTTTCCAAGCAGATAAATGAAGCAGTAGATATTTCCGGGTTTTACATTTTAAGCTCTGAAAATTATCAGTATGAAACAGACAGATCGAGCTTAACAAGCACTCTTCTATCCTCTATCTCGTATATCCTAGAATGTTTGTCAAGCTATTCTATGACAATCTTTGTGAGTGCTTCATGTCTGAGGTGTGCGCTCATGTGCCAATCCTATTATTGGCGACCCAGTTATGCTAATTCTTGGCACTTCATAGACTAACTGGGGCAGCACACAAAGACCCCATACGTCTTCTGAAATTATCAAAAGTAACAATGCCTCCTAAACAGTCACTCAAACTACTACAAATACTTGCCAACATTCTATGAGATTAAATTAGGACAAACAAGAAACTATACTAGAAAATTTATCCTATACTGTGCAATAACTTGTCATTTTTGCCATTTTTGATATGGATACCTACACAAAAAACAACCATACAAAGAGCAACCAGACAGAGAACAATTATAATTATCAATAGCATTTACATTCTTTTGCATAGTGAAAGGTAAAAGATGCTAATTAAAGTTTATTTACTTTAACCTTTTCGAAACCATGAAATTTTCATTTGAGGAAGCATAAGAAATCAGTCTAGTATTTCTGTTAAAATATTGTTACCCTACACCGTTTATGTTTAAATTACAGTTTATAGGGACTCAGTAGGGCCTTTCCAATTGATTTTAGGTTGGATGCTTATTAGTTTCTATGAATGTTGGTTTGGGTGGTCGATGCTCAAATATTTCATTCATACCTATAAATGCCCAAAAAAGAAGGGTAAATCATAGCTTGCTCTAAGCAGAAATATCTCAGGAATAGACACTTTCCATCTCAAAAAGGTTATTAAGGTACCTGACCAGTAGCTTCTTTCTCAGAGTACTCTCTAAGTATACCATCAGCATGAATAGCTCTGGGATTTCTAATTCTCTGGAAGGTGCTTTTGTTACTCAAAACCTCCAAACATTTGGAACAACTAGCGCCAATTCCATCAACAGTCAATGAGAAAAAATCTAGTGCTCCACTGACTGGTTGAACAATAAATCCTAGGAAAGCCTGCCCAATTCCATGAGCAAGTCCCAAGAAACCATTCTGTCTGGTACTTTCCACTGGTTTTCTCACAATTCCAGACACCCCAAAAGCAACACCCTGTGCAAGAGCTTCTGTTCCTTGAATAATTCCATCACCTACGCCAGTGATTCTCCTTGATGATACCTAATCTTTGAGTTAGAATGTGGTTCTCAGTTTTTTTAAATAACTGATGTTATTAACAAAGTGAAGACAGACTTACCTGCTTTGAGCGCAATTGCAGAAACTGTCCATCAGTTGAAAGCTCTGCAAAGCCTTTGCTCAGAGAAGCCAATGTTGAACTAGTCATACCAAGTACGTCTACTGAAAATAATAAATGAAGAGGGTTATGAATCAAATCTCTCCAAATACGGTTTCCAATTGCAGGAAGTATGGAACTTCTCCGCATGAATCTGTCTTTCCGTATCACCCTCCTTAGATGCACCTATAATAAAAGGCTTAACAGTCAGTAGACTGATATTTAAAATGCCTGCAGACTGTCTATCAAACTCAATGTCCTAAATGCTATTTTAGTAGGCAGAAGCATTACAATATTAAGTAATGTAATGATCCCTGACCTGAACTTTAAATGCATTTCCAATAGCAGAAAGTATAGGACTCCACACACCCAGAACCCCATGAGGTCTCTGAGCTGGTGATGTCTCCAAAGATACTTTCAACCTTACTTCCGAAACATCTATTAGGCTGAAAAGATCAGAAGAGGGAATAACAATTATTACAGCTCAGCTTCAAACCCCCAAATGATATTTCTTCTAATAAGTTCAATATTTGTTAATGAAGATGAATCATCGTCGTACAAAAAAGTAGAAATCTATTCCCTCTCAACGCTTTGCATCAACGGACACAATCTAGTAATACTAGAACTAGCATTGAATAAAACATTAATCCTTCTAGTACGACGATATTTGTGCATGGAGTTCAAGTGGATCAAGTTGAGCATAATGGCATGCTAAAACAAACTCCTACCGAGCTTGGGATGTCTCATTAGTCAAATTAAAATAAAGTGCATTTGGTTTAGAGGCTAGTGCAGAGTGCACTATCAATATATCTCCAGCTATTTTGTTAACAAAGATTTCAAGAGAATCTTATCAAAATTCATGTGGTCAATGAAATGGTAAAGAAAGAACAAAAATTCACATATCATAACCAAAGCAATATACTGACGCACAATAGTTTTCTTTGATGCAAATGAGAATAGAGCTTTCGAAAGAATAAAATAAAATTTCATAGTATTCGCTTCCAAAATAATGCATGGACGAAACAGAAAACAAGAAATAACTTAAATAGTAAACAATCTCAAGTCAACTTGGATATAGAAAACTACTTGTATGCCTTATAGCGGATAGACATGTAGCACATGACACACGTAATGTACATGTACTTGCATGCATAATCCAGCAGCACATAACCAAACAGACAGAGAAAGGTGGAGAGGAGGAAAAGTGTTGTCGAAACTTAATCATGGAAATATCACAAAAAACAATCAATAACTTTATGCTATAAACCTCCCCAAATATAAGGAATAAGGACTAGCTATACAGGTAAATTCTAATATGGCATCAACCTAGCCAACATTTTTTTACTTCCCTGCAAGCTATTGAAATCCTCCTGCAGAATCGATTAAAATATTAAATGTTTCTAGCTGTAAAGAGGTAAAATGCTAGTCTTACTCAACACGTATCTCTGGGTCAACTTGAGTGACGCTGGAACTTTGGGGAATGTGATCCAGCTGAAGGTTGTTATAGAAATCAACTAACGCCCAGATGATTGGTTCATGAACATTGAGCCTCCAACCCTTGTCGGTCACCTATCAAAAGAATTCATACGATTAATTATGCCATTATCTAAAACAACACCGTTAGCCAAATGCTAAGCATCACGCAGATAGAGCATTACCCGTACATATACATATGGATACAGCTGGATCCCATCAGTGTTTACATTTCGCATAGTAATAGTCATCTTAAATACAGGATGATGAATGTCACTCATCTGTTCAGGTGCCAATAGCACTGGCATTAATGTTAGAGGAAGCTGATTATCAACCTGCAAATGCCCCAGTATGAGCTTGAACCTGCCAGACGGGGATAGAATTTCTTAGCTTATTTATCTGAAGCACCATGGAAGATAACTGATAGAAGATGGATGTTTAAATCCAAGACCTTGCAGATATTTGCAAAATTATCATTTTCTAAGAAGTTGGATATGAAAAGCCAAAGACTATAGGGGAAGGGGTGTTAATTTAAGTCATGTCATATTATGTAACAGACCATTGCTATTCATAAAACAAAAGGCACACAGATAGGCATCCGAAGCAAGAAAAACAAGGGAGTCTAAAATTAATCAAGTTTAAAATATCAGATATAAAAATTAAAGCATGGAAATAGGGCATAAAAGAACAATAATGTGTTTAAATTTTTAACTTTCCATAGGTAACAGGACATATTCTAAATGCTGTGTATCATCAGAAGTATTACACAATGGCCAAGAATAACAACTGCTACACAGCTGAACGCAATAACATCATGCCAATTCTTAGGAAAAAAAATCTGTTGAAATAGAAGCTCTTACCTGCTGGTGGTTCCACCATCATAGCCTGTAGAATATGACATAAAGACTCTGTCCAGATACAAGTAAAGGAGCTCTCTTGGCATGTGGTCCACAACAGATACCCCAACAACTCCCAACTCAATGATGATTTCTACAGGTGTGATGTCAATCTGTGGCTTTCCAGCAGCTGTCAGAGACCTTGTATCTCCATGTGAACTTGACTTCCATGTCCAATCATCCATGAATCTAACAACTTTGGTATTACCTATTTCGGAAACAGAAATATGCAACTGCATTCCAAGTTCTCCTTCACCTGCAGAAAATAGCCCTGCCCTTTCCAAATCGAATTTCCGGACTCGATTATTGGAATCCCCATTGATTTTAGCATCAATGAACTTTTGTCCGTAAGGATCTTCCCAGGCAAAATTTGTTGTTGAAAGAGCACCTAAGCTTATCCACGCATACTCATCTCCAGATTGGCGAATGCATATTGTTTTGTCAATGGTTCTGTTCTCAATCCTGTTTATTCAAGCTTCGACAAGTCAATCAACACCAACATAAACATGCACTGCATCACACACTATCAATATTTAATATCTAGGAAACAATGTATGCTTACCTGATAGGACCTTTGGTTGATCCAAGGCGAAATACTACTATAAAACGCGATCCTTCTTCGTATCCACGTATTTCTACATTCAAAAAAGTCCTTGTAGCATCATGCCGCCTCAAAACCAATGAGATAGTATCCTCTTTCACTATTTGAACAGGAAATGACCATTCTGTATCTTCCAGTCGTACCTAGAAATTTCAAATAAATCAACTTAATAAGAAAGATAAGATAAATTTGATGTTTCATAGAGTTTTTTTGTATTTAGCATATATAGTTTGCAGACAAACAACAACAATCCCAAACCATAATAATAAATAGTTTCAAAAACTAAGTTGGCAAAATTGTAGACCTTTTTGAAAATCAGAAGAAGGCAAAATAAATGTGCAATTCATATCTAGAAATCAATCGCAGGCAAACATGAAATGAGATGGGCATAAGTATTACCCATAATCTCAAGGCACACAAACAAGATTTATTGATTGTTCAAAAGCATGGATAAAAGGTTTTACATAATTCACTGACCTGAAGTTTATCTGTTCCATCGCTCTCACGATGTACAAAGGAGATTCTTGAATCAGATATGCGTAGAACATTAGGCTCATCTTCACTGCTTAACTTAATGTATATGTCCCGACCAAGTCTGTTTGTAAAGGTCATGTATGGTCGAACGGTAATCACCTATAAAGATTTTAAAGAATCAAGTGTTTTCATTGCTGATAACATATCTGTTTGTAGAGCACTGATTAATATCGCTACCTTCGTAGGGACAGATTGATAGGGGCAGGGCTTTGCAGAAACAAAAAGATGCATACATTTGCCATCAGCATTATAGGCATAGAGATCCACAGATCCGTCCTGTTGGCCAGAGGAAAGGAAAATGCTTAACAAAAATATTCTTTTAAGAAGAGATGGTTTCCAATTACGGTTAGTATTCGATCTACCATGTCACCAAGGGGAGAAAGATCTTTAACAAGTCCAAAGTGCTCATTGCTAGACTCAGTAATTGCTACAGAGAGGCCAAACAAATTAAAGTTCAAAGATGAAGCAATTGTATGACCACTGTACATTTCCTCATCAGTTATTTCCTCGATGATTTTTTCATTTTCCATTTTAGCATGAAGTCGAAATCTAATCTTCCCTGTGCGTTTCTTCCCTCCTATATCAACAAGCCTGAATGTAAGTGGTGGGCATTTGGAAACTGAAAACCAGTAAGGAGCGTAGACTCTGATTGTTTTTGACATCCTTGTTCGTTCTTTGTCATAATTCTGTTCAATAATGAGTTGAACAATCCTGCATATTCCATTAAAAAAAAAAAGGTATGAGAACAGAGAAGACTTTGCTTTACCATATTCAAGTGACTTTACTTTTTTAAGGTAATGCGACATATAATAAACCTTCCAGAAATTGAACTTCTTAAGCCTATTGTTTTGGATGGAATTTCATGAGGATGAGATATCAGAACAGCTTCCTGTAAATCAATAAAAAGTTAAAACGCCAAAAAAAAAATTGAATGCGACAGAAAAGACAGATTTGATTTGCACAATAACAGTAAAATAAAAACTATTGGATTGGCCTTCAATCTCACATGTAACGGCAGCCATCCTCTCTGTGGAAGTAGTGAGAAGAATAAAGGGTTACAGATATCAGCATTGTAAATATTTACAGTTCTTCCAGGCCCAAATATTCCTCTGGAACAAGCAATGAAATGACCACTTGCTCGCATCTCAAGGATAGAATATTCAGCTGTAAGAGGAAGGTAGTTGGTGATAGATAATGGGGATTTGACCACAAGAGTCCAGTCCAGGATAGGATCAGATCGGATGTCTTTTGAAATTTCTGTTGCTTGTATGCCTAAACAAAACCACAGTTTATGTGCAGAAGCATTTGAAGAGGACTCAAGTAGCTGGGTGCAACACAACAATTCCTCAGACTCAGTGAGAGCTGATACATATATCCCAGAAGTGCCCTTAGGCTTGTCAGAAACATCCAGTTGATCAGGCTTTCCAACTACAGAACTCCAAGCATACTTATCAGAACCATCAAAATTTGAAGGCCGCAACTGAAACACAAATGGTCTAGACTGAGTCAAGGCTGATAAGGGAAGAGGCACTGTATCACCAGGTTTCAATTGGCCCACAAATATCTCCTTCTTTGTGTCAAGTGATATTTGTTTCCGATTCCTGATCCATTTCCTCTTCCTCACAGAATTCAAAGATATTGGGGAGTCATCGGACTCAGGCCATTTTAGGCTTTCTACATCTGGAGCATAAACCCATCCACCAGCAGTACTAGTAGATGGTGTATCCAAATGCCAATCATCTATCCAATCCCAACCTGGTGGTAACTCAACTCCAAAACTTGCCTGCATGGTTGAGGAGGAATTAAAAACTGAATTAGACCTCATCTTAAGGATTTCAACTAGTTCTTGAAATTCCAAAATACATCTTCAAGGTCCTATAGGAAAAACCAGGCTTAAAATAATGTAAATATGAAAGAAGTGCTACAATATAAAGCCTACCGCAGAGATAGCATTTATGTACGATCAGGCATGAAGTATACAAGTTTACCTATGGGCAATTTGTGACCATATTATCCAAGATGAATGCAAAATCTACGTAAGTGGAAAGGGTTCAGAAAGGAAAACATTTTGCATATTCATCGAATTAGAGACAAACAATACAACTAAAATTGGTTAAACAAAAATCGAGTGATCATTTTCCGAAAGATCAATTCCAGGAGTAATGCAACTGACACAGTGTTCCAAGGTAATAGCAGTGCAGAAGAGGTTAAGGAAATAGATGAAGAAGGCATGATGCCCATAATTCTAAATACTACCATAGCAAGAAGTTTCTTAAACAAAAACTTCATGTTAAAACAATAAGCACTCTAATATGTGAACTAGAGAAGGCAGAAACTAGTTATGCTGCAAAAAGAGTTACTGCTACTTACCGCTAAGAAATGACTTATATTAATGCTTACCTGCTGGGAGCCTCCACCATAGTGTTGATCTTGATTCAGTTGAACATTGCAGCCAACCCATCCAATATTTGGATCATAGGTTTCAGTTTCAAAGAACTCATCTGTCTGAATGTTGTTGCCATCAAGTTGAACACCTTCAGGCACGCTAACATCAGTAGGTCGCTCCATCTCACAGGAAGGCTTGGATACAAGACATAAATCAAGTAAAAAATCCGTGCTATTATGTACAGAAACCAGTGACCTAATATTTACATATCTGTTGCCATCCTTTACGTGAACCTCACTAGCCACAACAGCATCGCCTAATCGCCAACAAGCAGCTGGTGCTGCATAGTTGAGCCGCACGTTAGTCCAAGGTCCCTCCATGCTCGGACTTATCTGAATGAATCCAGATTTTCGGCCACCAATAAAGAGTTCATTTGTCTTATCAACATTAGATTTTGGTGACAAAATTACAGCACACCTTAATTTCCCACTTGACTTCTTCCCACTCTTATCTGCTTGAGTGGCATTCTGCAAGAAATAATCCATTTAAATATTACCGCTGTTAAAAATGTCTTAAAATATTTCCTCTTAAAACCTTGAATTAGTGATTTCGAGTCCCATCTTCAAAAAAAGAATATCTCAACAAATTCTAAAATTAAAAAAGAAATAAAAAAGATTACATTGACCGTAGATGCTGCCAAGGGTAAGTCCATCCACTTTAAGCTATTGGTGCAATGATGGTAATCATCTGGGATGTACATGGCTATCTGATTCAAAGGAGCTGAAAAAAATCCGATAGCATCCCCTGTAAAAGATATTGTGGATTCAGTGATAAAGGCATAAATTAGGAGATTATATTCTTCCTAGAGTTACATCCTCCTGAATTGATATGACAAACTGGCAATTAGGTACTATTCACAGAAATCTTAATTGTAATGTCGAGGTTTTTCTTTTCCACTTACTCTATTATTTTAGACTAGATTATTACAAAGAGCTATGACATGAGTTGCTTAGGAAATAGGTTAAATTAATTAGATTTGTTTTTACAATGAGGAGTTAATCAGTCTCCAAATAGATAAGAATTTGCTAACTGTGACCTCCATCTAAAGCCCAAGTCTCTGATATTTTTCACTTTCTTACTTGTGATGCTAGCATCTGGCATTGATCCAAAAACAATTACCTTCCACGGTCAAGAAAACAAATATTTTATCCAAAATTATTATGCATCAGCATTATTAGAATATAAGGTCTCTTTGATTTTATTGTATCATCCAAAATATTATTGTCCTCCATAGAACAAATACCTGCAAACCAAGAATACCAATATACAGCGCAATTCGAAGCCTGAGATAGTAAGCCAAAAGAGGGCTGATGCAAGTGGTATACATATTAAGTGTACCTGTATTCTGAAATCTTCGGTCAGTATACCACATCCCTGATTGTTTTCTCAATTATACAATGCAATGCAACAACATTAAATTATTTAAGAGTTACATTTAACAGCTTAACACCTTGGAATATTAAATGAACATGTAGAAGGTAAGTTGTTGCTAGCGGAATGACTACATTGACATGTATATCTAGTACCTTTTCCCACATCAGAAACAATTAGCTCCACCGTATAGGAGTCCTGTGCAAATTGAACATCATAATTATTAAGGAATATGCAAGGAGGAAAAGGAGAGAGGAAAGGTGGACAGAGAAATGCAAAGGGTTCATTAAAGAAATACAAATATTATTCTTACGTACTGGGGAGTCAACTTTAAAGAAAAACATTTCGCTCCAGTCAACCAATTCAGTATCAGAAGACAAGTTATTTGAGATACGTCCGCATGTGCGTGCACTTTGTTGATGAAGCAGTGATTCACTTGGAAGGCTATGGTCAGGAGACAGGCGAACAGCCACAGTATACTGATGAGAAGTCAACCCTTCAACTCTGGGTAACTGCATCACAAAAGAATGCCAACAGACCATAAAATGATCAAAGTATTTCATTAAGGCTGAAAGAAAGTGAAACAGAAGATAACTGAGTGAAATTGTTTCACACAGTAGCTCCATTTCCTTCCTACCGGGAAAAAAAAAAAGGTTCATCAAGTTTAATCACTGATTTGGAATAGATTTTACATACAAGGACACACACACAGATGCATGTTTGTGTGTGTTTGTGTTTTTCCAGTATTTCTAAGTCAGACAAGGCCTTAAAAAGGTACCAAAGGATATTGGACCTCAAAAAAAATTTTGATAGTTATAATCAAATACCGAAAATAAGAGTGATTACAAAAGAAACATTACAATTCTCACCAAATATATAAATTGCCACAACATCCCAAAATCTAGAACTTAAAACAAATTTCAAAAAAAAAAAAAAAAATCATCATTTCTATCCTATGTAGCGTTTAAAATCAGTTCAAAACAACTAAGCATGTCTCTATTTTCTTTAGGTTCAATCTTTATTATTTTGACATTGTAGTCTATGCCAAAAGAAGTTGTGAAATTGCAAAAGCAAGCCAATAACTTACTCAAAAAGGTTAACCAAAACAATAGGATTTTGAAATTTCACTTTCAACGTGGATTTATCTATTTCTGAACATTTTCGTCATAAATCAACTGCAAAGCTCATAAAAAAGGACAAACAAAGAGATATCCTCCATCAGTGAAAAAGACTATAAAACTATACCATTGCATCTGCTATAATGATTGTCACCATTGTTCTAATTTTCCTGCACAGCTTTCCTTTCAAGTGAGAGTCCAACATATTTTTTGAAACAGGAACTTCTATAGGCTTCGTATCCCCAGATGGCATTCTAATAATATCTGCAAACCCTCTCGTCTCGGTGGCTCGAACAAAAATATCCTGACCAAGTTTATTTTGTGGTATGATGTAATAACTTCTCTTGTGGTGGACATCAACAATAGATCTTGTAGCAGAGGTCGGAAAAAATGCTTCCTATTTAAAGTAATGTAAAGGAGAAGTAAGTTTTCAACACCAAATATCAATATAAAAAGGAAAATTACAAAAGTGAAAAAAGATAAAAGATAAGGGGGGGAAAAAAGCATTACTTGAACACCATATAGACATCAAGCACTGACAAATACTGTACTAGCATAACATATCAAGCAATTGCCAAAAAATTACCGGTCTTTTATAATATTGATGAATAGCACTAAGATTATTCCAGCTTGCATAAGCTTGAATAATCATATTAGCATTAGACACCGAGATATTCAAGTTGAGATCCCTTGTGGAGGTGAAACGTAACTGAGAAGCTGCACCAGGGGCAATGGGATCATACTGATACCTGAAAGTTACCATAAATTGGGCCAGAAAAGTTAATGCAAACACCAAAAAAAGGTAACAAAAGTAGGAAAGCAGATTAAAGCTAGGAAAAAGTTAAAAGAAGCTAAGGATCATTTATTTCATAACTACATGGCTGGATAAAGGACCATATATCTTTGGTGAAGAGGAAGGGCAAGACAGTACAAGTCATCCAAGAAATGTGAAATTTCAGAATTTCTATTCCCAAGAAAAAACTTTAGAAAAATAAAAGTACTTAAATATCAAGCTTTCAGCCTTCAAAACTTGAGTTTACTCCAAGATAAGATATTAATTGCCAAGCATAAGTTCCTTTCCAACTACAACACCATTCTATAAAGTTAAAAATACCATAGGGGTAATCAGTTCAGAAACCAACATTCCAAAATAGAAAACTCAAAAGTTAATCGAAGGAAATTATTTAAGCATCAGTTTTTCTTAATTCTACAATAGCTGTCAGTCATATCCTATTCACAACTAGAGAATAGGTAAAACACAGTCCGAAATATACACCAAACATAACAGAGGGGTGCCAACTAAAGTATTACATTTAATTAGATGCATCATAGGATAATTACCTTAAAAACCCGTCCATTGGCTCAACAATAGGCTCCCATGAGTCATATTTATCATTATATGATCTAGCAGCCAAAGAGAAGCTAACAGTAGAATTTGAATAGTCAAGTCTTCCATGTAAACTGAATGCTATTCCACTCAAAGATATATTAAACAAAGGAACCATCTGCAACATGCCAAGCATAAAACTTTTTGAATTAACCAAACGTAAATTAACCACGGTGTTATTGTGGTTCTTGGT
>JBBYHK010000022.1:13401009-13464680 GCA_038382065.1 Adansonia grandidieri | reverse complement strand
CAATTTTAAATATATATTTATTAATAAAATTTAATTTATAATTAATTTATAATTAAAAATAATTAAATTTATAAAATAAATATGATCTCTCTTGAGAAGTGGTGGCACGATACTAGTATCCTTTGAAAATGATACGGGGAAGGTGGAAAAACAGTGGGACGTCAATGATTATAAAAAATTGTCCAATAGAATCCAAACACGACCTGCTAATCCCATCACAACTTGCCACGTGTATCTAAAAATGCTGTCGCCGAGCCAACTCTCACCTACGCATCACCATGCTAACGCGTCACCTTATTCCGACATCCAACGGCTCACAACGAGCCAGAAAGCAACGTCTCCTCCTCTGTGGCTGCAAAACATTTCCCTATTTATTACTTGTATGGTCCCGACTCCCCCCGTTCGCATTTTATTTTTTCCTTATATTTTTCATTGCTTACGGAGTACGAACAAAACAACTTACATATTTTATTTACAAAAAAATGTTTGACTAAAATATGAAAGTATAATATTTTTCTCACTCATTTGTTCACTTCAGTCTAATTTTCCTTCAATTATGCAAATTATAATAATTTTTTAATAATTTAGATGTTATTATTATCTTAAAAATATCTTTTTAAGTTTATATGAAATAATATTTTAATATATTAAAACTAAAGTTAATATAAAAATTATTATTTTTAGATAATTAATCAAATTAATATAATAATTATTTCTTAAAAATAATAATTTAACCGGACATACTTGGTAATAATGTTTTTTTTTTTAACTTATTCAATCATAATTTGTCGATATTTAACACAAAATTTATATTTTATTTAAATAAATGATGTCGGGCAATTGAATATGTTTTTTTTTTTCTAAAACAAACGTTTTTCATATCACAATCATGAAAAGAAAACTCCATAGTTTAATAATTATAAACTTGTTTAAGGTTGTTATTTAATTTACTAAGAAAAAAGTTCCCATTTAAAAACACAAATCAATAAAATTCATCACAACTATAGTTAATTACTGCTCTTTTGAATTTGAAAACTGTATTTTAAATATAATTTTTATAACTTATTTGTAAGAAATAATAAAAAATATATAGAAACGAATTAATTCATTTTTTATAAATTATTATAATTTTTAAAATATTATGTAAACGTATCGTTACTAATTAACATTTTTCATGGCACATATGTAATTTAAAGTGATTCCTAAATTAGTAAGATTTGAATATTTTAGGCAATTTCATTCTGGCCAAAAAAAGAAGTTTCATCGCACTTCCTGTTTTTTATCTTTCGGTTCCGCCCTCAATATATGTTCTTTATAGATTTTCTATAATCAAGGAAGAAGTGGAGATAAATAGCCACCACGTGCAAGACAATCGTGCAAAGAAAAATATAAAGTAAGAGAGTTTCTGATTGATTTTGTCAAATGGAACATTAAATAAAAATTTGTAAGGAAACCAAGGAATTCAATGTTTCAATTTAGAGCTCCGTAAAACAAATTATACTAGTAATTCAACAAGAAAATTCATAAGGAAAGGCAAAAGGAGACAGAGCTCTTCATGTATCGGTTATAAGTTTAAATTTGAAAATTTATTTTATATTTAAGAAAAATTGAATAAAAATATTAAATTTAAAAAAAATTAATGCAAACAAAAAATATTTGTTTATAAAATTAGTTAAAGTTTCCGAGGCCTAAAAGTTTTGATTTTAATAGGCTAATATGATTTATTTCACTAAATTTAATTTAATTTAATATTATAAAAATTATTATAATTTATTTATAAATATAATTTTATGAACATGTATTACCACACTAATCATTTATATATTTTTTATACTTTACTACCAAAATATAAAATAATTATTTTTTAAATAATTATATATATATATATATATATATATAAAATATCTTAAACGAACGTAAGGCGGCCTCCGCCAGCCACCTACACGCTTCTCCTTCTCTCTCTCTTTAATTATTTCACTCGTCGTTAATATTTTTTAATTTTCTTCTCCTATTTAAATATCAATTAAACGAATGAGTGCTTCCTTTCTTTCTCTTGCTTTCTCTTCATTTCTATTCGTCTGAGAAGCGAGGGTTTTAAAAATGGCGGAATCGGTGGAGTTGCCAGGTCGTTTAGCAATTCTTCCATTCAGAAACAAAGTTTTATTGCCTGGCGACTTTATTCGAATTCGCTGCACTTCGCATAGCAGGTCCTCCCCCCCCCACCCTTTTTTACGATTTTTTTGGATATTTGACTAAGCTTTATTAACCAGTGATGAATCTTCTCTCTCTTGTTTGTTCCCTAGAAATTACAGTTGGGAAAATTTTTGAGGCCTTCAAATTTTGGAATTAGGATCGTTTATCTGGTTTTCCTTTTTTCAAATCTAGAACGAATTGTTTTTTTTTTTTTTTTGGCGTGTTTATTGCCTTCTTTTCTGACGTATTGCGTATAATATCAGGCTTTATTTCCTTTGGTTTTTCTTGCTAAACATACGCGCTTTTAAAAGTTTTGTAGTTTTCTAATTTGAACTCATATTAACCGTTCAATTTCGGTTCTTGGACTTTCAAGCTATTTCCTAAATTCTAATTGAGTTATTCTTTTTTCAAGTTACCGTTGGATTTTATGTAATATTCTGTTTGTTTTAGCTGAATAGGAAAAATAGAGCTAGTAGAATCACGGATCGGTTTGTTATTTGTTCTGCGCGAAAGTTTGAATATTAAAGAATATAGTGGTTTGACCATTGCAGTGTGAAATTGGTGGAGCAAGAGTTATGGCAGCGAGAAGAGAAAGGATTAATTGGGATTCTTCCAGTTCGAGATGCTGCTGAGATGACTTCGATGGATTCTGTGTTATCACATGGTTGTTGTTTGCGGACTTGTTTTGCTATCAAGAAGAATGTGTATAATTTTCTAAGTGAGAGTTATAATCGGTTATTCAGGTGTAGGAAGTGAATCCGGAGAGCGAAGCTCAAAGGTTCACGTTAGCACATCAGATGCTCACAAGGTTGATGGGAAAAGCCAGCCGGAAGTTATTCATTGGCATAAAAGGTATTTTCAGTCTATCATTTACTACTATTTTATGCTTCACATGCTGTTGTGTCAAGTCTGTATCTATTTTGCTAATTGTCAATATTCAAGATCTTGCTCCATGAGGTAACTCTGTACTTATGGTACTTATTTTTGATTTTGGTATCTCAGAGGTGTGGCTGCACGTGCTTTGCATCTGTCAAGAGGAGTGGAGAAACCAAGTGGGAGGGTCACTTACATTGTGGTCCTCGAAGGTTTATGCAGATTCAATGTAGAGGAACTCAGCACACGAGGACCTTACTGCACTGCAAAGATATCTCCACTTGAGATGACTAAGGCAGGTAAGTTGGTATTTTATTCTTTCTTTTGTAAGCACAATCATAAAAAATATGAGTATAAGCTTAGTGTTATTTTTGTTGCACAATGTTAAAAATATAGTAAGTTGGCATCAAAGTTTCTCTCTTTTAATCTCTAGCACTAGAAGAAAGATCATGTCCTATGTTCTTTGGCTAGAATTAACTCTGGATGCAGCTAGAGACGATATATATATATATATATATATATATATATTTTAGTTTCAAGCATTCTTTTCATGAACATTTGAATTTAGACATTATGTTGTCTTCTTAAACTTAAGTTTCTTCTACCGTTTAATTGTATTTAGAGATGGAGCAAGTGGAGCAAGATTCGGATTATGTAACATTGTCTCGCCAGTTCAAAGCAACTGCAATGGAGCTTATTTCTGTTCTTGAACAGGTAAAATATCTAACCTGTTCTTTTCACTTATCAGTAACTATGACATATGCCGTGAGGCTAATAAAGATTGTTAGTTCTCATGTTGAGTGAAAACTTGGCTTTGTTTTATGTTGTCATTCTAGCGATAATTCATGTTCTTGTGCTGCTTGTAGAAACAAAAAACTGGTGGAAGGATAAAAGTTCTTCTAGAGACGCTTCCTCTTCATAAATTGGCCGATATATTTGTTGCTAGCTTTGAGATGAGTCTTGAAGAGCAGCTATCTATGTTGGATTCTGTTGATCCTAAAGTAAGGCTTTCAAAAGCTACTGAGTTAGTTGACAGGCATCTGCAGGTGAGTTATTTACTTAAGGTCAGCATCAAGTTTATTTAATTCTTCTTCTGGACTTTATCCAGTTTAATGTATTACTTTTGCAGTCAATACGTGTAGCAGAGAAGATTACACAAAAGGTTGAAGGGCAATTGTCAAAATCCCAGAAGGAGTTTCTATTGCGACAGCAGGTTAGCTTTCTTCAACTACAGGAATTTGAGGGAGTGGAATGTAGAGGGTGTTACAGGCTTCTGTAGTTATGAACCAATTAAAAATTTGTGGTTTATTATTTTCCTGCTGTTTATATAGCACCTGTAGGGCTGGATACGGTCCACATGTAAAGACATTTTTTTGTGGTTTCCACCTGTACTTGATTGTTACATGTATACTGTTATTTTCCAAGTTTACTTGTCTAATTATTCATCATTTGGAAACCGAAATATATTCCAGATGAGGGCTATAAAAGAGGAGCTTGGAGACAATGATGATGATGAGGATGATTTGGCTGCCTTGGAAAGAAAGATGCAGAGTGCAGGGATGCCTTCGAATATCTGGAAGCATGCACAGAGAGAGTTGAGGTATTATAATTTGTGATAACAGTATAAATGGCGCAATATTCTTAAACTGTGCCTATAATGTCTTTTAAATGAAAAAGTAGTTGTTCATATCATTCTTTGTCCTGGGGACATCTTTCATTATTTAATTTGTTGGTGACTATCGCTTACTTGCCTTTCTAGTTTTGCTCTTGCATTCTTGAAAAAGTTGTGATCCGAACTTGTTGTATCTTATTTTAATCGAATGTGATGTTTAACAAAGTTGGTTGTCTAATATTTTCATTCCAGGAGGCTTAAGAAAATGCAACCGCAGCAACCTGGATACAATAGTTCACGTGTTTACTTGGAGTTGCTTGCTGATCTGCCTTGGCAGAAGGCCAGTGAAGAACTGGAATTGGACCTGAAGGCTGCAAAAGACCGTCTCGACAGTGACCATTATGGTTTAGTCAAGGTCAAGCAACGGATTATCGAATATCTGGCTGTTCGCAAGGTTGACCAATTATCTATTTCTTCTTGCCTTGAAGGCTTTTAAATTTTATATATTCACTTTGATGTTCATTTGGTTTGAATTATTGCACTCAGCTTAAGCCAGATGCAAGAGGTCCAGTTCTGTGCTTTGTTGGCCCACCAGGTGTTGGGAAAACATCATTAGCATCATCGATTGCTGCTGCTTTGGGAAGAAAATTTGTGCGCATATCTTTGGGTGGTGTCAAGGATGAGGCTGATATCCGAGGGCATAGGAGAACATACATTGGAAGTATGCCAGGGCGTCTTATTGATGGGTTAAAGGTAAAGTGGGTTTCTTGGATTAAAATGTGATTCTGGACTTTATGTTCTGCTCTTTTGCATACTCTTTTTCTAATGTTGTTTAACCCAGCTGGCTAAGAATAACCATTAGAGGTCTAGATTGTTTTTGCTGCACGTCACTTAGCAACCTATTTCTTGGTTTTCTTCTTTGAGAAAGGCTTGTGGTCTACTTTCTCATTAGATGATTTATTAGTCTGCATCGACTCTGCAAGTTCATAAGCTGCTTTAATTTTAATCTGTGTTGTCAATTTCCTCTCTTAACTATGCTCAAACATGATGTATTCAGCTTTTCTCTTCTACCATTTCATTGTGTGGGTGTGCTCCACAGCAGCTTTTTATGCCTTACTATTAGTATTGTGATCCAGTGCTTATCTGCATTAATGTATGTGGGAAATTCTGGTTCTTTTGCCTCATCAATTAGTTCAAGAACCTGAAAAAGCCACTTAGAACTAAATGAAGATTAAGTTTGTAGATTGCAGTATCAAATTTATCATAGGGTGATTGATTATTCACAGTTCTGCCATCTGAAGTTCGGCGAACTTAATCCCCCATGAATTAAGATTATCAACATCGTCGTTGGAGCATTCACATTATATGTAAATGATTATTGGTCTTAATCTAATGATCTTTTAACTTTTGGCTTCTAGAGAGTAGGTGTTTGCAACCCAGTCATGCTATTGGATGAAATTGACAAGACAAGTTCTGATGTGCGTGGAGATCCAGCTTCAGCTCTACTGGAGGTTCTTGATCCTGAGCAGAATAAATCTTTCAATGATCAGTATCCTACTTTCTTCTGGATTATCATGGTGAACTTTGGCTTGGATAAACCAGCATTAACTTTATTGATCTGTTATTTATTAGTAAATCCTTGGAAAAAAATGAGCTGTTTTACTAGATGGCTTTCATTTAACATTTATTCTTTTAGCGTTTTTTGAACTGTATATGATATTCAATGATTTTACGTGTTTATTTGCAACTATTACCTCCGTCACTAAAACAATTTCATGGGTGTGAGTGGATCCTTTGTGGCTCTTTGACCGTTGAATAGCTATTTGAATGTGCCATATGACCTTTCAAAGGTGATTTTTGTGGCTACTGCAAATAGGGTGCAGCCTATTCCTCCTCCACTCTTGGACAGGATGGAAGTCATTGAGCTGCCTGGATATACAGCTGAAGAAAAGCTCAGAATAGCCATGCAACATTTGATTCCACGGGTTTTGGATCAGCATGGGTTGAGTTCTGAGTTCCTTCAAATTCCAGAGGTAGTTATCACATCTTTTATATTTTCTTTTTGAGGCTTATGGTTCCATACTTGATAATATTGTGTGTCTTGTCTCTCATAATTTCATTAACAACTGTTGTCATGGCTCCCCTTGAGCATGGAGATATTTTTAGAATTTTGTCAACTGGTCTTTGCGTCCCTATAACCTTGTATGGTTGAATAAACAATTAGAGGAACTAATAAAAAATATTAAAGTCTTTGCCATCTTGTTTTAAACGCTAAGGTTATTGTATAATATTTATTAATTATCTCCAAGGAAGATCTCTAACTGCATCAGTGTATCTGTTTCTTCAACTCTTCTGTTTAGAATCTAGATTGAGATGTCATAGTAAGATGCAAGATAAAAGAAGCAAATTTGATCAGAATATAAGCATTCGGTTATGTTGTATTGGGTAATCTTCTCTTAATTTTTTTTTTTTTTTTGGTACTTTGGTAGGCGACGGTTAAACTTGTCATTCAGAGGTATACCAGGGAAGCTGGTGTTCGTAATCTGGAGAGGAACTTGGCTGCCTTGGCTCGCGCTGCTGCTGTAAGAGTTGCTGAGCAAGAACAGGCTGTCTCAATTAGCAAAGATGTTCATAAGCTAGCTTCTCCACTGCTGGATAACAGGCTTGCTGATGGAGCTGAGATGGAAATGGAAGTCATTCCGATGGGTGTAAATAATCATGAGATATCAAATGCATTCAGAGTTTCCTCACTTCTGGTTGTCGATGAGGCTATGCTGGAAAAAATATTGGGGGTAATAATTCCTCGTATTAACCTTTTTATCAGGATATTCACTTTTTGAAATCTTTAGAATTGGTGTGCCTCATTATTGTACATTTTAATGTGGTTGGCCACTGGCCCTCCTTTTTTTATCCTTAAATTCTGGGAGGGGCCATGCTTGTCATGTTATAAAAGGTTTTGAATACTAAAGGAGAGCTGAATAATTGTTTTGGGTTTTGAGTGTTTCCTTTCCTGTTGCTTTAGGCATAAACTCTTCATGTATGATATGGTCCAAAGACTTGAGTAGGTTTATGCTGGACGTAGGCTGAGTTTTTATCCGTTCTCAACAAGCCTGATGATACTTATTTACTCTCCAATGCAGCCTCCTAGGTTTGATGAACAAGAAGCTGCAGATCGCGTTGCCACTCCCGGAGTATCTGTTGGGCTTGTTTGGACCACTTTTGGAGGAGAGGTTCAGTTTGTGGAGGCTACAGCAATGGTTGGAAATGGTGAATTGCATCTTACTGGGCAACTTGGTGATGTTATTAAAGAATCAGCACAAATAGCATTGACATGGGTATGCTTTCTTGGATCACATATTTTTCTATGTTTCGTCTGATTTGTAAAATTCATCAACATGAATGCTGGTGATTTAAAAATTGTTACCTGAACTGCTGGCGATATGGATATTAATCTGTTGGATCAGACATGTTTGTACAAATTGCGACCTAAGCTTTAAACTTTACAAATTAGCCGGTTCAATTATTTAAAACTTGCAATAGAGCACTTCCTTTCTACTTTCTTTTGATTCTGTAAAGAGACATCATATTGATCTTACTCTCGTCAGTTCAGCCATTAATTATGCTTTAATTGTCGTTACACCATGCTTGCTAAAATTGTCGAAACCATATATCATTATTGAAAAATGTTTATTCTTTTAAGGGTTTGATTTAAAAGAGTTTCTTATTTTCCAGGTAAGAGCCAGGGCGGCAGATCTTAAGTTGGCAGCTGTTGCTGAAACCAATCTGCTGGAGGGTCGAGATATTCATATACATTTTCCAGCTGGAGCAGTGCCCAAAGATGGGCCTTCAGCTGGTGTGACACTTGTAACAGCGTTGGTTTCTTTGTTTAGTCAGAAAAGTGTAAGAGCAGATACAGCGATGACCGGAGAAATGACGTTGAGAGGTCTTGTATTACCTGTTGGTGGTGTCAAGGACAAGGTATATTTCATGAGCTAGTCCTGTTAAATCCCACCCTCTCATAAGAGAATATTCAATAGCAGATTGACTGGAAATGCTTTTGTTTCTCATCTTTTTAAATATTTTTTTCTTTATATTTAAATTTGCAGATACTAGCAGCACACCGTCATGGTATCAAGAGAGTTATCCTACCAGAGAGAAATCTGAAGGACTTAGCTGAAGTACCTGCATCCGTGCTTTCCACTCTAGAGGTAATTCTTTTCCATTTATTTGAAGTAAAAAAATTACTCGAGGCATGACATCTTTTACTGAAAAATCGTAAATTGTTTTAAGCTATGTTGGACTTTAATATCCTATACTTTGATCTCGTCGTTAATCAGCATGTGTTTAAAGTCGGTTCTGTTGGCACACAAGGTTTTGCCATTACTGTGGGTTTCTGTTTGTTGCGGAACTAGAATCTGGATAACACCTTGGGATAATTTAAGTGCTTGCTTCAGTATAAGTTTTGTAACTGTTTCAAATGGAATTTGGTCAGATTTTCCATTTTGCAAACAAATATATATATATATATATATATATGTGGCAGCTGAAGCAGTTGACGATTTCACTAATCACAATCGAATTGGATTTAATATATTACAGCATGAAGCATGAAACGTAGAACTGAATCACAGTTTTTCCCCATTTCACTCATATATATTATATATGTTTGTTATTTTGTCAGATTCTGCTGGCAAAGCGAATGGAAGATGTGTTGGAGCACGCATTTGATGGGGGATCCCCGTTGAGACAACACTCAAAATTATGACAAAAGCCCCTAAAAATGCCAAATCTAACATGCCTCTGGTGACCCAATTGTTTTGGCTTGTCTCTTTCTCTCAGAACATACATACGGTTCCAATGTTTATAATCAGCTGCTGCTGCCTTTAGCAATTGAGGATCCAAGACAGGTAAATCAGGTCAGTTGTCGTGGACCAGCAATGAGAGTTTAGCCATTTGCAAATAAGCCTTTGCTGGTATTTTTTTTTTTCCAACACCCTGTATTTCTGAGGTAAGGCGTTCCTTCTAATTTATTATTGTTTTCCCTTTAACTTCACATTTTTTCCTGTATAAGTTACAACATTTAGTCTTTTATACTTGTATAAGATTTATGTAAATAAGATGGACATATTTTTTATATATATATATATATATATACATATTATATTTTATAAAAAGGATGAGATGTGAAGATTCTGATCAAGGATTTTATCGAGCCAAGTTGAGCTCAAGTTGTAAGAAATTCAAATGTGACTTGAAATTTGAAGCTCAAGCTTAGTTTAATTTTAATCAAATTTTACTTTTAAAATTCGAGCTCAATTTCAGATAAAAATTGATTTGCTATAAAAATTGTTTGCTTGAGCTCTTTGGTTAAGTTCATTTATTAAAAAAAATGATTTTCATGCACAGTTTCAAGCTTGAGTTTTTATACTAAATTCGAATTGAAAATTTTTAATACTAATTAAAACTTAAAAACAAAAGACTTGTAATCTACTCAAGTTAAATATCACAAATTTGGTTCAGCTCGTCAAGCTCGAGAACGATCATATCGTATGTCGTTAGTACCAAGGCAAGGAACAATTGTGTCATATTCTATTCCGTAATTATTGATAATCTTCGTAAACAAAATCCGAATGCCACCTAGATGCCTTTTGCCGTGCAAGCTTTAGGACCAAACTATCACAATATGATCAGTTGCTTGCAAAACTTTTAAATCAAAGAACTTTGCCAAAATTTGCCAGACACTAGAGCTGCAAATTTAGTCAGAATATTTGCCAATTTAATTGTCCAAGAATCAAAATCAGCATCAAAGACTGCAACAATGGGATTACATGTAGATCTACTGACATGCTCAGTACGAGGAATCATTTTCTTCAGTTCACACATCTTTCAGATCTAAAACCAAATATCACAAACTGATTCCAGGTACTATGCAAATGACAAACTGTACGGAAGCTTATTTGATACCAAACCAAACTCTAATGGATGAAAGCATCGATATGGAACGAAGAGCAATTACAAGGTTCTTGTTTCTGAATTTTATTCCAAATTCTGGGAACCAACATTGTAAGTATCTTGGCAGATCTCAGTCCTTTTCTGATCTTTATGAAGAAGAAATATTGAAAAGTTGATGATGCGCAAAAGGGAAAGCAGTATGAGAAAGCCTGAGGATT
Source organism: Adansonia grandidieri (assembly GCA_038382065.1). Classification (NCBI taxonomy): domain Eukaryota; kingdom Viridiplantae; phylum Streptophyta; class Magnoliopsida; order Malvales; family Malvaceae; genus Adansonia; species Adansonia grandidieri. The sequence goes on along the minus strand of JBBYHK010000022.1, from coordinate 13,453,832 downwards.
GAACAGAGTTGACAGTTAGCCTGTAAGAGCTGAGTTCATTGCACTGTGAACATCAACACCTATTTGGGCTTCAGCTTTCTCCAAATCAGTTGTAGTCGAGCCAAGCTTTTGGGTGAACTCAGCCAGACCCTTTTGGACCAAGGCAGGCTCAATGCGGTCGAGTGGCACTGCTTCCACAGCAATAATATCAGCAACAGAGTTGGCATGGATAAGAGCAAAGCCACTGCTAAGGAAATATTTTGTTACATCATTTCCTTCATGCACTGACAAGATCCCGGGTTTCAGTTCAGCAATTGTCGGTACATGTCCAGGCAAAACACCCATCTGTCCAGTTGTTGCTGGAACTATTACCATGTCAACCTGATAAACACTAGATGCACTATAAGTCAGAAACTTATGAATATAATGTCTCCGAAAATAGAATTTTTATTCGAACAGTCCCAAATCCCAATATATCACACACACACACACACACACACACACACACACACGAGTAGCTCGTAAATTGGTAATTGAGAAATGCTAGAACAAAGAAAATGTGTTGGACATTCCCAAGTAAACTAGGATCAACTAACATAAGCCATTGCCTCGTCCAAGGAAGCAAAAAATTCGGTTATATGATAAGGATCCTCTATATGCAACATCCCCAGCTAATGTTGGAATCACTTCTATAATAAGGAGAAGCAATCAAGACCATTATTCACTTCCACCCTCATCATTGTTTTGTATAAAAATTCCATCAAACAGTTAAATACATACCGATTGACATGTTAACCATCAAAACTGTTAATTTGATACCAAGCCCTAGCCATCAACACATATGTCAATCCTTTTGTTAAAAGGGGAAAAAAAACACATGGGAGTTATCAAACATGGCATCCAAGGGGGAGATGAACTCCACTCTATAATAGAAAGAAATAATACTTGTATATATGTCAGAATTTTAATTTTGGTTCATAACCATTTAGTAGATTACATTAGGCTTGGTTGGCTTATATGGTTTACCCTTGATTGTTTTTGCATCTTTTACTGGGCGAAGTGGAAAAGTAAGAGAAAGAGGGATGATAGTTTCAGGATTCAGACGGTTCTTTGATGATAGCACCCAACCCTATGCATAATGGGTTTCAAAATGCTTTTGAAATATAAACATTACTCACCCACAGTCTATGCACCTCTCTAGCTGCATTATGATAAAAATTAACTGAATTATCATTCAGACCAACACGCAAAAGACTCAAATTTTTATTAAACAAATTTCCCACATAAACAAAGTGATATAGTCACCACGCTAAAGGCATACCACAATTCAATCGACATTAACAATCCAAGTGCTGTAACTCCAAACAGACGAAGTCTCAGTCAAGAGAATAACTATGAATCATCAAGCAAAATAACTATGCAAACATATTACCCAACGAAGTTAAGCAGAGAAAAGCCATTAGATAATGTCTAGAATGCTTGACAAATAATTGATTTAGTGTTTCCCTTCATACAATCAAATAAAAAATCTCAAATTAAACAGACAAAATAAAATCCAGATTCCACAAGCTACAAATTCTCACAAAATGCATAAAGTCACCATTTTTAGATTTTTTTTATTTTTAATTCGTAAATTGATCACCAAATTAATTAAATAAGAAAAACAATTTACAAAAGAAAGAAGAAAGCTAAATCAGCCAAGGAGATACTATAATCCAATTTTAAATTTTGTTGATGACCATTATAATAAAAGCGTTAACTCAGACACCAATATAGCCAGCTAAAAATTGATCAATCAAATTAAAATAAACCATATATCAACCAAAACAATCCACAATATCTAAATACAACCAAAACCCAGACGCCAAATACGTAGCAATTAATCACACTACAAAGATCCAAGCAAACCCCAATATAAGTGGGAAAAAAACCATCTTTTTTTATATTAAAAAAAACAAAGATACAAAAACAAACCTCTTTTCCGGAGAGCTCAGATGCATAAGGAAGGACAAAGTTAACGGTGATTTTAGAAGGGATAGAGGAAGGGATTGCGGGGCGAGGGGCCATGAAGGAAGATGGAGTCTTTGGAGGGTCCAAGTTGGGTATCACTTTCTTCCATGTTTCGATGAAGTTGGAATCTTGCGCAGTTGTTGCTGGCACGTCAGTGGAGAAAGCTCGTGTCCTCTTCGATGCGGTGGCGGTGGTCGTTCGAGCCAAGAGGCGTGACGCTTGCCGGAACATGGTCAGAGTTCTTTTTCGCTTTCTTTTGGCACCGGTGGTTTCGAATTTGTTTGGATTTTCTTATCTTAGAGTATTTTACCAGTACTCATTTCTTTGCTGTCCTTCTTATTTTAGTGTTCTTTTTCCGCGTTCATTTATAACATATTTCATTTTTTTCAATTACCGTGTATCAGTGGTATTATTCTTTGACAGACATTACTCTTTTTTTTTTTTTTTTTTCTCTCTCTCTTTTTTAATTACAAAAATTAGGTTTAGAGTACATTTACTTTTATAAAAGCAAAAAAATAAAAAGGGTGTAAATGATTTCGACATCTTTAATCTTTATGCGCATTATTCAACAAAATATTAATCTCTCTTTTTATTAGACTTTATTTATTTTCTTAATAATCACAGTATTCTCGTGAATATCTAATTTTAATACTTGGTAGAATCACTTACAGTTATAAATAAATAAATAAATAATATCTGATAAAATTTGAGGAAACTAAATTAAATAAAATATAAAAAGCGAACCGAGGCCCATTGTTCTACGAAGCCCAATTACATCTGAGCCTAACTTAGGCCCACTTCTTAAAAGTAAAAAAAAAAAAAATGTCAGGAAAAATATTTGGTAAGCCTTCACTGAACTATCAGAGCCAGGTTTCGATCCTGGGACCTGTGGGTTATGGGCCCACCACGCTTCCGCTGCCCCACTCTGATCAGTTGACACCTTGTTCAAACTAAATATTATTGAACATATGTATTTTTTAAATCCTTGCAGACCGTTCCCAACGGGTAATTGACAGAAAAATTGATTTATAAGTATTGGGGGTAGGGATAGATAACCATATTAATGAGGTTGCATCAATGTTCTTCCATATTACAATCTATTTTACTTTAATCCCATCAAACTTTTGCAAAACTTCAATCTATATTCTATAATAGGTAGCTAATTCATGGTTGTGCTGTGTACCAGTATGAGTTGCAAAGTTGTTCTTCAATCCAGATGGTAATATTTTAAAATGTTAGATTGCAAGTATTGGACCAAATCCTTTACCGTTCTGCTTTTATCGATTACATTTTAAATGAGCAAAATCTTTGCTCGAAGTGGAAGGAGGGCAGCAACTGCAAACTTTTTGCATCTTACATAGGAAAAAAATAATTGAAATTTGCTGCTGTTTCTAAGAAATAAAGAAATAGGATTATATCTATTTACTAATTCACATCACTCTCAATATTTTTCTGAAACTATACCCACGCAGACGCAATAATGCCAAAAAAAGAAAAAGAAAGAAAAGAGCCTATACTCGATGCTTTGTACATCTTTGGAACAAAATTTACAGTGGAAAAAGCAGCTGCCAGAGCCAGAGCAGAAGATTGATGAATGCCTCAGGCTGAAGCAGTGATGTTCAAGAAGTAGGCTCATGTGCCCAAAAAGCATCTGGATCTGGACAGAAGAGGGAAAAATCTTGGACTTCTAGATTTGCAATGTGCCAATCAACAAAACGAGCTTGTATCGATTTGAATAGCAGAAGGATCGTTGGCAAAAGCCACCATTTTCCGTCTTCCCTGTTCACATACGCAAATTCCAAAAACCAGTAAGACATATATGGGTAGAAAACATATAATCTTTTCGAAATGAGAACCGGATAAAGATAGCAAAAGAGAAATTCTCAGACGTGGACCAATTTACGCTGACGAATGATGATTATCATAGAGTTTATCAACCCAACATCTAACACTTCTTCATGCCACGGCTCCAGTACCTCTCCTTTTTTTGTGCAAGAAAATTTTCTATCAAAGAATACTACGAACATGACAGTCCTTAATACTAAATGAAAATTTCTACTCCAGCCTTGTTGCCGGTGGACCTGATAAAGAGTTTCCTAAACGCTGATGTTCCATTAGCAATGCATGATACAGAAGTATAACTTGTAACATCATTGACGCAAACTACGAAAAGAATTGCACTTTTTTAATTACCCTGAAATTTATATAAGCTTCCAAGAGTTCCATCAGATTAATAAGGCTTTAAAATTCTCACCTTCTAGTGTTCCAAGCATTGTCCTTGTCAGGTGGCAGGAAGGAGGAAAATCCATAATGAATAATGCCGCAAACGAAAGCCACAGCCTACAAGAATATAACAAGGCACATGACACTGACATAGATAATTATAGGTCAAAATCAACAATTGAAGTCTTATTCACAAGTAACGCCGGATTCAATGCTTTATGAATTCCACAAATAGCAGAGTTCCACCCTTTTTCTGTATTGCTAATGCAAATCATTTCAAGAAAAATCTACATTATCTGAAATCACAGACAACATATCATCTTTCTGAAATTTTACATGCTTACACCATAAGCATGAGGGATTAGGTTGGCACAATGCTACACTTTAGTTTATTACGTCATTAAACTATATTTAACCAAAAAAAAAAAAACCAGAAACTCCAAATGCGTTGTAGCTGAAATATCAAGACCAGAATAACTATCTTTTGTAAAAAGTACCTCGAATTTGGAGTTACTTACAATATTTGACAGAGATGTAGCATTCCACAGGGAATATATACGAGCAAGCGAAGCTCTACGAGGCTCTTTACTGAACAAGGCATTCAATCCAGCTGGGAATGGAGAAAGCAGCGATAAAGGAAGAATAAGCAGGACAGCAAGGAATGCCCCAATAGATATCCAATAGAACTGAAGCAAAGTAAGAAGGGTAACAGCGAGATCTGCCAAAAGCAAGGTAGTAATCAGGAGCTGAAGGGAGTCCTGAAACACAAAATTGACGCATTAGATGATGAGTAATTTGACATATCAGCATAAGGAGTGAGGTTAAAGTAAGATCTCTGAATCACCTGACGACCAACAGGTCTAGTATTGTGCAATAAGAGAGAAAATGGGAAAAGAAAGTCTCTTTTAAATTCTAAAGATCTCAAGGTAGCATCATTTATAAGACCTCCATTAATTCCCCCTGTGATCTTTTTACGAGATAATGCATGAGTTGGGTTTGGCCAACTTTGCTGGAGCTGTGTAAGGTTTTTGCCCGCAGATGCAGCATCTTTCCTGAATCATTATTATCAATACGCAAACAGCAAATGAGCTAAAAATAATTTACATTTCACCATCCGGTTAAAGATCAGTGATCATATTCCTATATTTTATTTTGAAAGATAGAGCAATCTAAGAGACAATTCCTTGTGGTTACCTTGGGTATCCATGATTGGTTCTATCTAACAAATCAGGTTGGTGCAAATTGTGAGAAGTATAATCACCAACCACTACCAAGATGCCCAGCTGATAGTAACCAGAAGCTGTTGCTTGAAACCAGCCTAGCTCAATTTTAACCCCATGGAATTCAAGCTGAGGATTTCCATGACTGGCTATCCAATCCATGACAGGAAGCAATGCAGAACGAATTGATCCATGTCTCACAGTCCTCAACTGAGCATTCAAACCAGCCACCAAACGATTCCAAACAGTTGGCGGTATGTGCTGGGGATAGCATACTTCTTTAAGTCAGATGAATATTAAATAAAGTCATGATAAAGCTACAGACAATTAACAAAATAGCCAAGTCACCTGGCCAAGAAGATTAGTCAACAATGTATCACTGTGAAGATTGTATGGTGACATATAGGTTCCAGCCCCACCAAATATTATGCACATGGGGAATCTCTTGTGTATGATTGATACCATGTCCACACGCTTCTCATCACCGCCAAGGAAAAAATCAATGTATGCAACCATCAAATCAGGTGTTGCTCCTACCTACAGAAATTAGGTAACCATCTAGAACATGACAAAAGAAGACAAAATGTATACAAACCTTAACAAAAATCTCTATGTATCTATGTATTTAAGCCAAGGAATGTATGGATAGGTTTGAGTTCCATTTGCTGAATTTGCATAAAGGATAATGTCCCCTGGTAAACATCTCATGATAGTTAAATCCTGATGATATAGAACCTAGTATCTTCTTAAAAGTCATAAATACCAACAAGACCATAATGAACATGGCATCTGAATAGTTTCAAAAATATATCGCAAGCTAACATAAAAGCAATGGTTTTTAGCAGATAAAGCTTGGCACTCAGTGAATAAGATGGCTCCAAAAGAATGAAATACGAGAAGTATAACCTTCATCCCCTTGTATAGAGCACGTGATCTGCAAGAGCGTAGACATGAATGGTCATATTCTGATTTGACATATTCCTGAAGCCGATGTACTTTTTTCCTCCGCCGCCACTGTTTCCAGGACCAGGCACAAGGATATGCAAGCACTGACAGTATACTGTGCACTGACCCTTCCCACCAATCATATGCAGCAACTGAGTTGATCTCATCAATGAATCTGTTAAAAGCATCTTCATACCTACACATCAATGAATTTGTTGATCATGAATACTATTTTGGACAAAACAAAAGGGAAAAGCTGGGCTCCACACACGAAAAAGGGGGCTTAAATAAATAATTTCTACTAAGCAAAGACAATAATCTATAGTACAAGATACTAAGAGCATCTCTATAGTAGGCAGACTTCAATATTAAGTGTGTCTTGCATCACAGCCGGTAAAACTGGGCGATGCCAACAAAATGACTGCTATTCTCATGGATTTTTCTTGTAAAGGTGGGTTTGCATTCTCCTTCAATATTCATCAGGTAATTCCTTCTATCTGTCTTACAACCCGTACCTGAGTGTAAATAAAAAAAAAAACAGAAAACTATACTCAAGTGGCCAGCAGGTTACATTAAGATGTTGGTTTACCGTGCTAGGAACAAACATTTGGGCATAGCAATGATCTTTTCCTTTTCTCTCTTTCTTTTTTTTTTTTTTTTTTGGTGGGGGGGGGGTGTTGAATATTTTGAGTTCAGCTGCAACCCAAGAATTTTCCTACTTCCATGCATTTACCTAGAGAATCATTGTACTAAATTAGCAGAAAAAAAGCCATCGCTGCAAACTTTGCAACTCAAATTATTTTCTTACACAATCTCAATAATTGTATCGGGAGGAGAGTAAGGAAGGTGCCATGGTTCCCTAAAACTATTGGGCCCCATGAAGTACATTCTGTAAACATGACTCTGAGTTTCTTCAGCTCTGGTTCCTCGTACCTATAAAGAATATATAATCCACAAAGTAATGTCATAAAATGTTAAACTGGAACGGATGTCATAAAATACGAAACTGGAACCAGTCATAGCTGCACACATTTAAACCAAGAAATAAAATATGGCTTTCAACAATATACCTCTGATAGTGAAAGAAGGTATGGGAAATGATGACTACTTTGATGTTCAATATTAGCAACATATGACCTTGATTCGACCAATTTGATTCTTAAAGTGCTTAACAATACAGCTAGAAGCACCAAAATGCCAGACAGAAGAAGTGCAAAAGGCCAGGGACCTCCAAATGTATACATCAACTCCTCAAGAGGGGTATAGCAATTTGGCATTCTATACTTGTCAGATATGCACTTATAGGGACACTCTGGCTGACAAACTCCTCCTGCAAAAAAATACACACCCCAAAGCGAGAAACGAAAGTATATGGAAAACCATATATAAGAGAAAGAGTCAAGGGAAAAACAAGGCATGGAAGAGACTGAATAAGAGAGAACATAAGAATAAAATGTAAATCACACTGTTAATAAGTACCTCGTACATATATGAAATTTGCACGATTTGGAAGACGCTCCAGAGGGCAAGGAGTGCAAAGGTCTTCATCAGAGCCATCAATATCTTTATAAGTGCCAACGGGGCATTCCTGAAATGAATTCCATTATAATTTTAAAGAAGCAATTTAGTTGAAATCTCACAAGTTTATTGTCAATAGGTAAGATCATGTATATAACTGATAAACAAATTTTAACCTGAAAGAGAAAGACAATAGTTTTGCATCTATGTTGACATAAAGTTGACAATTAAGAAGAGTTGAATGGTTCCCAACAACATGTGAATGAACAAATTAAGATATCTGTACATGCATAAGCATAGCCTAATAGAAAAGCAAATCAAGTCCCTAATTGATTAATGGAGAATAATTTCTCATTATAATATAGAAATAGACTGAGTAGAATCAGATTAATCCGATTATAGTATGGGAAGTAACTTTTAATCATGGAGCAAACTCCAGTAACTCAGATTAGGTGTTTATCCTCATAAAATGATGGCATTAGAACTCAAAAAACCATTTAGCAAGTATTAATATCCTTCCACAGCAACGTACAAAAAAACACTATCATGAGATGTTTTCAGAGGAAATTTTGAGTTGGGTTGGATGGTGCCACAGGTAGCACTAAGGTTTCAATGAACTTTTAGAGGGATTTGGCAAAAAGTGAAAATTACAACAATCATCTGTAAGTATCCCTGTAACATTAACCCACCAATTTATAACAATTTTAAAAGAGAAACTTACCCTGCAGAATGTACCATAGAGGCCTTTTGGACATTTTTTCCCAGTTACTGTGCCCTTCTCTCCAAAGAATCCACCATCATTCCCAGCACCCCCACTGTCACATGCCATGATTGAAGTAGTAAGCTGCTATTCAACTTTTTTTTTTGGTGCAGAAAAGCTTCTATTTCAAAATAGTAATAGTTTCTTAAGAGAACAGACAATATAAAACTACATATTATCGGTCTGTCCATCAGTGGAGAAATTAGGTAATTATTCTTTCCAAGCCTTGCTGGAAAAGAACTCCATTCAATTTTTTTCATATTAGCAGTTAGTTTACTCCGAATAAGCTGATAGTAAATAACAAATAGCAAGGAGCAAATAGCCTTACTAGAAAAGAACTCCACCTAATATTTGCTATATTAGCAGCTGGTTAACTCATTAATCTACTATTAAATAATGGACAGCGCAATGCAAACAGCCAAAATCAGGAGTATCTTAAAATGTTTGTGACATAATAAGTCCATAAAAGAGTTACGTGATCAACAAATTATTTAGTTACATGCCAATTCACTTAATTATTATAGAAAAATTATGACATTTTTTGCATGAAAGAGTCCTACCTATTATTGATGAAACCACTGATAGAAGCAACCGGAACATATTCATCCCCAATGCCTATCTTAGACCAGTGAAAATGCACTCTTCCACCACCACCACCACCACCACCAAGAGGACCACCATTTCCCCCAGCAGCTGATAAAGATGAATTTTCCGCAAGCATAAGCTCTTGAAGGAATAGAAGAACTGTCCCACCAGAGCCTCCACCAAGTCCACCGATCAATGATCCATTACCATTTATTATTGCATCACTGAAGCTTTGACCATCAGCCTTCAAAGATCCATAAATGCTAAGCCTTAGGAGAGGCCATTGGTTTGAGCCGATTACTAGTGAAGAGGCAACCATAAATCAATCAAAACAATCAAAGTACAATGTCAAAGAATATAAAAGATGGGGAAATCACTCAGAAAATTCAGGACATATTTGCTATCTCTCTAATTTTTGAAGATTAGTAGCTCCCATCACATGTTAAATACTTAAAATAACAATGCAATCGGATGAATCTTTTGGCAATACATGAACTGAAAACTCACCAATCATCCCTCCTCCAACTACATGTCCGAATGACTGAGGACCCTCTGTTCCACTCCCCAATTCACAAGGAAGATCAGCATTACCATATTGATAACCACCATTGCTAACTCTTCCTTTGAAATATCCAGCACCCCCTCGTCCACCATGCCCAGCACCACTACCAGCTCCATTAAGATAGTTTCCTTTACCTATACCTTTGCTGCAACCTAAAAAAGGGTCTCCAAAAAATTAGAAGTGTTAATAAAAGCATGATACCTACTGCATGGAAATTAACATATTATTTCGAATCCCTTCTAGAGCAGAAAAACGGAAATATGAGGGGGGCGGGGAATGCAATAGACAACAATGGATCAAATATCAGCACTGCTCGTTGTACTCTCTGTTACCTAATTCAGATGCAGTTATCAGGCCATCAGCATCAATGGTAACTGTCCTTGACCTATGAATGTGAATAATACTTCCCTTAATGATCCCATTAACAAGAAGGTCCTCAACCCGACAAATCTGCAAATAGGTAAAATATAACCAGTTAGAAATTGAACAATGCTACAATCAGAATAGCATCCTAATTTTGTGAAGCGAACAAGGAAGAAATCACTTAAGGCAATATGCAGCATACTCTCCTGTCTCCAATTCCAAGGTATGAGAACAATTCCACTTAAGAAAGAAAATTTTCCTTTACTGATGAACTGGAAGGAATTTACAAGATGGCATCTCTCATTAGCTATACATTCTCATTATTTCAAAACCAGTTCAAACCATCTTACCTGAAGGGCATATGGATTATATTGGACCTATAATGCTTTAACCAAATATTATAGAAGGCACGACCAACTGTGATATGCATGCCAATCTAAATTTCTATTCTTCTTGAACTCTGAAGATTGTCACTCACTCAAATACTTTCAATACATTATTTCCTCTGCATTTATATATGCTTGACCAGATGAAAGTTAGCATTCCAATTTCTAAATACAGTTATCAAGCAAGAATTTTCAGTCCTATAGAATGATATCAATTGATTCATGAAAGCAACCTCTATGAAATAAATTAACACAATTCTCATAAATAAGGAAAAAGACGCGAACAAGTTTGGCATCACCAAATAATTCAAATTCAAATATGACTTCTACCTGTAGAGAAAAAGACAGTGTATAATTAACATGGCAATCATCTGGAGGAGTTATCAAATCTATTGGGCATGTTTGGCTCTCACAAAGAGAACTAGTAACCCTACAAAAACAAATCAGAATTTAAAGATGAAAGAAACTTCTGACATTTAACTCTAATGCTTAGTGTCAGGAAAAAGCTATTAAAAAGAATTGAAATTCATACTCACACGCTTCTGCTAGCATCATCATCCAATGGAGCCTGAAGTAAAGAACCTGGCCCAACCTGTAACAGGCAAGGACTTGTTAACAAATGGTATCAAAGGATATTTAGCTCAACAGAAATAAAAGGATCTCAGGAAACGTTAGAACAATAATATTGTCTGGAATAGATTTTTGCAGGAATATTGATCAAGACATAGATTCTTGCAAACCATTATCTCAATTCCATTATATGAGTTAAAGTACATGCAGCATGTGTCAAGCGAGAAAAAGATGCTTAGGTAACTCCAGTAGAATTTGATCTTATCACATGCATCTCAAGGTATGAAAACAGAAACACTGGGATGTTGCATAAAGTTCTCATATATATATATCAAGACAGGCTTCCTTCAAAGAATCTCAATTATTATAGCGAAGTTTAGAAATTTGACATAACTTTTATATCAACCATACATAGCATGATACCACAAAACCATAGTATTTCTCAAGCCATTTGTGCAGAACTTGCACAGATATACATACATACATATATATATATATATATAGAGAGAGAGAGAGAGAGAGTGAAACAGATAAGCATACTTGAGAATACACTTGAACACAAATTACAGCACAGTCAAACCATCACATACCTTTAACGGTAAAAATATACCCACAACTGGAGCACTCTTAATTATCTCATGCCCTTAAAAAGTATAAGCAGCAGGAAAAAAAATTGATTCATGTGAGTAATGGCTTACTGTTATGTTGTAAAACAAAGACAAGGAAAGCCGCTGGCCTTTAATTGCATCACCATGACCAGTTAACTGCAGCAGTCCTTGACCATATACAGCCAAGTTTGCATTTGAACTAATGACAGAGTTCTCCTGCAAAGACAAGGAATCAACATGAATATCCAAACTTTTAATCAATCATGATGAAGATTGAGCAATAAAAACAAGAAAAAAACAATGAAATTCAACATGAAGTCCAAGCATCATACCCTTAGAACAACTAGATTCCTTACTTCAAGGATAGATGCTGTGACAACAGTATTTCCACCACCATCTATTTGAATCTTGGAGTTCCACATCAGTAGCATTTTGACAGAAACCCTAAATGCACCAAATACCTTTATTTTTGAAATAGAATTAGTTAGAGTAACAATGAAAAAATGGCACATCCCTTCATAGAGGTTAAACAAGACTGACACTTCAGAAGAAGCTCCAAAATACAAAAAACATAGATCTTTCAAATTTCACTAAGAGGGCTACACAATGTGGTCCCCTCTCAGAACATACTGAAATGTAAATTGCAGGCAAATATGAATCAGTTCATCTACTACAAACCTTAACAAAGTGAAATCTATAAATGTCTAATGTTGATCTAGTGGTGGTCCCGAACCTTAACAATGTAAATAGTAAAATAGAATTTATCATCTCAAAAGTTGAACTAGTGGTGGTCCCGAAACATAATTTTGGAAAGTAATGTCTTCAAAGAAGTAAAATCTATTATTAATCCTCTCTCCCATGCTTCTTTAAGCTGCTGATAAGGTAAGGACCAAAGTCTAGGTTGGAATTCATACTAATTCAAATGATAAATGCTCAAAATCCAATTGAACTAAACCTTGCTTAAAAAGAAGTCATACCCCCACCACCTAGAACCAGATACAGCCATTAAATTTTGCAGTTTTACTCTATATAAATTCAAAATTATATCTAACATAAAACATTATATAGTTTCCCTTAGAAAACATAAATTATCAACAAATGTAACATACCTTTATGATGGAATCACTCATTAAAAGTTCTTCTGCAACAAGTTCAAATTCTGACATCGGGTATGCAGACAACCCAAAGACAATTTCTCCCCCACGATATAGACTAATTTGGCCTCTCACCTTCACAGTTAAAAGAATACTAAGAAATCAGGTTGACATTGGAATTTAACCACTCACCACTATTTTAGAAGAATAAATGCTCCGAAGGGCAATGTATTTAGATAAAAGCAATTATGATAACAAGCTATACAATAGAAGAGAACAGAAAGAAAAGATAAATCTATGAAAAAGAGTATAGCATATTTGGAAGAAAGATAGAGATAAAACAACCTGAACTCTGGTCCAAAGAAGAGGAACCAACACTTTCGCATTATTCTCCACAAAAACATTTGACCATAGGGGACTAGTAGAGAAATCAAGCAAAGGAGTTTCAGTTTCTGTGGTGATATTATCATTGCCGACTCTTAGACTCAGTAAATCAGCATTGAAATATGTACCAGCTGCTCCAGAGTTTCCAGGACAACCAAAACTAAAACCACCTGCCAAAAATTGAACCATGTAATGCAGCTTAATCTAATACTATAATATATCATTTTACAGTTATGTACTCAATTTCTAGAATTTATGGGTGTGATCAGTACAAACCATGCACAGAAACCTTGACATCTTCTTGTATGCTGTAACAATCAAGAGATATTCTTCCACCACCACCACCACCCCAACCCATCCCACCAGCTGCACTTATAGTACCGTATCCCTTCCTAAGTAATCAAAAAAGGATTCAAACATTGAGTCAAGAGTTATAAATCTAACTGATGATTTTAATTTTATAGGAAGGTAAGACGTTAATGTCCAAGAGTAGTCAACCGGCTATGATAAAATTGTTTTTTCATTCATAATCAACATTTTAAACTCCAAAAGAGATTGTAGCATCTTGAAAAGTCATGGTAAAAGAAAAATCACCAATCAGAATGTATGTCACTGTCTTCAAACAAAGAAGAAAAAAAGTCAAAAACAGAATAAATTACACTATGAGATTGGCTTTGAAGCTTTTAGTATACAATCTTTCCAATTGCTCCATGAGCTACCCGAGAAATAAAATTTAACTCTAACAAATAACAGACTCCCATCCTTTTCAGTTTATAACACGAAATCCTACAATAGCTGCTACAATTAAGCCAGTGAGAAACTGGCCAAAAAGGAAATTGGCAATGAGAAACTCAAAGAAGGTTCAAACCTTAACTATTATCAATGAAAATTGGTACAAAATGCATTCATGATTTAGTCTGCCAAGGCATTTCCGTCAAGTTCACCATTATTAAAATAATTCCAGTATAAGTTTTTACAATCGCTATTGAAAGCAGCCCTTTTCAATATATCCATCCTTATTCACATAAAATATAACAACAGAGACATTGAATTACCAACAATGACGAATGCAGTAATCATTAATAAATTATTATTGCAACCATACACTTGAAATTACAGAAAAATTACTATATTAAATATGAAAGCTTTCAATATAATGTTTGCATATTAACAAAGAGGTTAAGGATCAGTATGATCATTAATAATGTAAGAAATGATGGGCACTGTTAATAGATTTTTATACATGTGCTCAATCGGTAGACATTAGCATGAAATACTAACAGACAACTGACAATGCTGAAAAGAAGAAATATGAGTAGCATGTACTCACAGCTTAAAAGCTCGTATGTAGATGCTTCCACCAGAACCGCCTCCCCCTTTTAGTCCTCCATCCCCACCTTCTGCAGTTACAGACCCATTCAGATATAGCATGTCCTTTACTATAAGCTTAACTCGTCCTCCACCCTTGCCTCCAAACCAATGTCCTTCAGAAGTACTGTCAACCTTACTACCACCTTTACTACCATAACTCCATGGCTTAGACAAAGTTGACCAAGCATAAACATCACCGCCCCAAAAGCTTGTCTTATTATTTTTGAGACATGAAGCACCCCGGCCACCATGTCCTCCACCAGCTCCTTCAATGCCAACAGGTGTACCACTAGTTTGAGGAGGAGGTGGACCAGCCAAGGATGTTGTATTGATAGCAGAATTGTAACCAACAGTCAAATTGGCAGCATAAATTACTACTGAGCCAGCAACAATGGCAACATATTGACCCACATTTACATTTCCAGACATATTAAAGGTAACCATACAGCCTTCTACAGGGCACTCGATTGAAACATGGGGAAGTATCTCCAAGTTTCCGGTACCATAAATGTAAAGATCAGAACTCAAGTACAAGTTCGAGTTTAGCAAGCATGTGGTATTGAATGATCCAACGCCTTCCAGGTCCTCACAAGATAGAGAACCATCCAGTGATAACAAAGTTGATTTCTTAACATGGATACAGGTGCCATTTACAGATTCATCACTCAAAATTAACCCAGGTTTCTGGAAAAGATTCTCTGACTGATTCAAACTAAGACATAGGGCACATGTATAAAGATGCCCAAACAGAATGCACCAGCAGAGGCACCTATGCATTAGCAATGGATGCATTATCATCCAATGCGACTGACCACTAGATAAAGTTGCATGCATGTAACACTGCACATATATCTTAGCTTTCCACTCTACCACAGACATTTATCATCCTATGCTTATCTGTAAAGACTCATGTACTTGAAACCATCTTTCAGAAATATTCGCTTTTCTTAGCACTGAAACTCGCATAAACAACACTGTATCAATATTATCCTGCCAGAAAAAGCATACATTTAGACATAATTCACAAAAGAAGTAGTAATGAAAGATCACACAGACAACATACAGCATAATATAAATTGCTAGACTGGACTACTTAATTGGAACTTAAAAAGGTCTATGATAGCTTAGAACACAAAGAAGCCCAATACCCCTCTGAAATCAAGCTAAGTAGATGCTTCGTTTGAGCAACAGAACCTTATTTATAAGAAAAACAAATGATTGTATTGAATATGTAATGCAGTTTATGAGTAATTGTCTACTGTTTTTCATTTGGTCTGTTCTAGGTAAAATTTCATGCTCAACTCTTCCCAGTTTTGTCCAATTAAAATTACTTGCTAATTATGTCAAATTCATGTCGCAGTAATTAAAACAACTTTTCCTTTAACGATCAATGCCATTCCATTAAAATAAAGCACCAAAAAATCCACAAATATACGCAGAAAAATATTTAAAAATGCAACCATATCATGCAATGCAGATCACAAACCCATTTTCAACATCATAAAAAAAAATATTTCCAAATATATATGTTAATCCATTAATTTCTTGTTTATTTTTCAAAGTCAAAATCTACACGATCTATCGTTTCGGTTAACAAATTTCATATTTAAAAAATCAAGAACTCAGAATCAGACTAAAATCATAGAAAACAGGTTTCATTACAGAATTAAATTTCGAATTCTGAAAAAGAAAAAAAAAAGAAACAGAGAGCGAGAGCGAGAAAGTACCGTTTCGTAAGAGAGAAAGTGAGATGGAAAACAAAAGAAATTCCCAGTCAAATCTTGAACGAAGCTTCGCTCTTAGTCACTCCGACTTAGTAATGGTGTCTGCTTTGTCTCTTTGCTTTGATTTGCTTTTCTCTTATTTATTTACATATTTAATTTTAACACTCCATTTTTTCACCTTTCCGATAAAGATCAAAAAACAAATTATGTTTTTATCTGTTTGCGAGAGCGGAAAGGAGAATAGTGAAGTGGAGAAGAGGAAGAGGACGAGTAAAGTCCCGCATTACTCCAAGCTATGTTTTGGCTTAGCTGGATTTCTGATATCGCTCGAGATTTACGCGTGTGCTTTCGTATTATCAGGACTCTTACTCCAATTTTACTCTCTGTTTTACATTTAATTTCGGGATTGCCCTTGTTATAAAGTAACAAGATCAGTTTGTTTAATTCAAATTTAAAGAACAAAATGTGAACACACTTTTCAGTACCAACTTTCCTTTTTATTATTCATTGGTCATGGCCGAAAGATACAATTTTTTATCACCATAAAATATCGGATGTTGATTCGAAATTGATTGGTCACTCTTTTATGTATTATATAAGCATTTATTAAACACTTACGACTCTTAAGATGGAAAAAATTGGTAAGAAAATCCTATGACATACTCTATTACGAAAGCTACGCAATGAAATTTTATAAGATGCAATACAATTACCTTCTATTATGGAATATAATTAGAAGTTCATAAAATTTCAGAAATATTTACAAAGAAGTCATCAATCCTCATGTAATGGCTAAAATCAAATTTATAGTGTTAAATATACTTTTTTTAATAAAAAAATCAGAGTTTAAAGAGATAAAATGAAAATGACATTTCATAAATGGTGAAATTAAAATTCAACTCTGTAAAAATCAATCTACTAATTTTTTTTTTTAACTTTTGATATATGCGCTATCCTAACTGTATTATGAATGGAATATAAAACATTAATCATTGCTGTAAAAACATTGTTACTTCTAATTGTTTCTTCATATCCCACGTGGATCGAAATTATCAAAAAAACATTCACCTGATTTGATTATTATAGTTTTAATTTTTTTAAAAAACTGAAGTCATATTAGCATGAACAATTTTTAAAATATTATTTAATTGGAAACCAATTATTTACAAATTTTACTTTTTAATAAATCTTTTATAAAAGTTATCTTATTTCTTATCTGATGAGTTTTTAAATTTTGATAGATAAGATTAATAATGTGATACGTATTTTTAATCTATATTTAAAAAATTAATTGAAAATAAAAAATAAATTAAATTTAGTAATTATGAAATTTAAAAAAAAAAAATCAATCCCAAACATTTAAAAACAAACTCTATCTTTTATTAGTAATATCCTTTCCCTTGTAGCAATCCAAACGTCAAATATAGTGTCTTTTTAAATTGTGTGAACTACTAATAAAGATTTTAATGAGGTTGAATGAAGATGGTTTGTCAACAAATTTATTAATTAATTAACCAATATAATTAAAAACTAAAAAAAGAAATAGTATTAAACAATATACGTAAAAACTTTTAAAATAAGAATAAATAACCACAACTCCAATTCTCCTAACGCATGGCAAGTAAGAACACCTAACCGAACTATGAAAAGTATGTGTGAGATGGCAGTCAGAAATATCTAAATTATCTTAATTAAAATAAATAAAAAAATACAACTGACAGACGACAGGTTAGGTATAACCTTTTGCATCAATAAATCTATAATTAGGTCAATTGTGATGTTTTTGAATAAAATATAATTTAAAAGTTTTATAAAAATATAATAATTTTAAAAAATTTATAAAAATAAAATGATATATATCCTAAATTTTTATATATATCGTATGAAAACTTAAAAAACAAAAAATATCTCTATTTATTATTTAATTTAGGCTTTTTTACTTTGCACGGTTGAGTTGCTTTTGCTACAGATACATGAAGACCAAAAACAAAAGAAATGGAAGGGGTAAAACTGAAATTTACGTAAAAAAGGAGGGAGTTTTATTCTGTCCGCGGCTCCGAGTTCCAACCGTTATTATTTCCATGCTTTTCTTTTTGTGCAGGTGGGTCCCGGGTTCCAGGATCCAGGATCCAAGCAGCTGAGCTGAGTGCCGTTTTTAGACAGTTTCCTATTTGGCCAGCCATATTTATTCGTGACATTTTAGTTGTATATTTAATTTATTAAGTTATATTATATTTAAAATATTTAAATTATATTATATAAATTATGAGATTTTTTTAATTTTATAGTATATTTATATTACTGATAACTATATTAATCATTTTATCATTTTTAATATTATTCTAAGAAAGCTGACAAGTGGCGGAGCTTTCTAGTATTTTGCTTGCAAAAGCGACGGGAATGGCTTGGCACATGGCCAGAGTCACTTTTGATATGGGCCAGGGTTGCTATTTGCTAATTGCCAAGCTTGACAAGCGTCAAGCTCAGCCTAAGCCATTCGATATTCCTACCAATCGGCAATTACAATCTTATATCATATGACATTATATCATGGGATTTTCACTACCGTAAGGGCAGCTTTCAATCCTTTCAAATTGGTAGGCAATACAACAAGCTTGTCTTCCGTCAATAATTCGTAAATAGAATTATCGCATGAAAAAAAGGTTTAGGTTCGAGAATAATTAACGCCTTAACATAAAAAAAAGGCTTAATATACTGATAAAAGAGAAGTTAAAAGTTAGGCAATTTCATTTTTTTTTCAAGTACCAAGTTTTATTTCTTTGTGCTTTTTTAAATGTTAACTATATAAATATAAATTATCATAAATTTAAAAAATGTTTTAAAGAACAAAAATAAGTGCATATATGTTTTATTTTTTCATATCAATCAAAGTTGATAATTTTACCTAAAAAAATATGTTCTACCTATGCTTTCTCAAAAAGTTGATATTTTTCCTATATTTTTTCAATATCTTCACTTAATTTAAAATGTTCTTTTAACTATTTTTTATAGAAAATGTCACTTAAAAATATATAAAATAAAGGAAATTATAAGTGTAAGAAATCGAATTCAATTGCTTTGAAAGTCCATCAAGTGAAAGAAAATGAATGATCCGTCTAAATTAGACTGAATCTTCCTTTTAGACTCGTCTTTGACATTTAAAAATTAATCCATCATAAATTTTCAGCTCACTGTTTACATATTTTTCTGGGTATAGACCTTTTTTGTATAACCCTTATATTGACACGTTTCGCAATCACTATAAATTGATTTTTGATGGCAAAAGAAGATAACGATATCATTAGCCAGTTTAATTAAAGAATTCGATGCGACACCGCCTTTACAGCTTTCAAGTTTCAACGGTTACAATTTTTCGTCTTTGACTTAGAAGAAGCTCTTTTGAAAATCAAAACTTGATCTGTTATATAAATGGGCTAAGCAGCTAACCCAACCCAAAATATATATTTTTCCTTTTGTTTCTCTTCTCCTTTTTCATTATTTTTTTTGGGTCTATTAGTAAATTCCGAGTTTTAATGGATTAATAGGCCGAAGAGTAATGACAAAACCCAGAAAAATTTTAAAATCCAGCCCATAGGTATATCAGAAAGAAAAAATTATTTCCTGCGTCGGTGACTTGGTATGGCAGACCGGCGATAAAATTTTCAGTGGTGAGGAAGAAATATTTTTCTTTCATTTTCTTCATTTTTCTTTGATTTCATTGAGGAAGTTTCACTTAGGTATTCAATTCATAAACTGAATTTTTAAGTTGATTTCTAATGAAGAATCAGTGCTTCATAGATCATTATAAAACTTGATCTAACAAATTGCCTCTGATTTTCGTTATAATTTCTCTGCTCAATTTATGCTGTTCTGTCTAGTTCTGAGATTCTTGTAATGTTATTTTCATTTTTCAACTTTTAGTTGAACAAATTGACTGAAAAGAAGAACATATAGATCTTACTTGCAGCTTTTTTTCTTTTGGATCCATCTTTTTAACTTAGCTTAAAGCTGGTTTTCATGGCTTCCAGGTCGATAGGATCCGAATTTTCGAAGCAATGGACAAAATGAGTACTCTAGAGTACATTAACCAGATGTTCCCCACAGGTAACTGATAAAAAGGATTATCGAAAATCCTAAAACGGTTAAATTTCAACAGGATTTGCGTTAATTTATGCATTAGATCTGATCCCGAAGTTATGCAAATTGTTTAATAGATTAGAATCTATTTTGTTCTGGCATTGATGTCGCTTAATTTTTTTTATGTTCAGAGGCTTCTTTATCTGGTGTTGAGCCACTAATGCAAAAGATACAGAGCGAGATTCGCCGTGTTGATGCGGGAATATTGGCTGCTGTTCGCCAACAGGTCATAAATCTTTCTTATTCGTTTATAAAGTGTAATTGTTTTAGAGGTTTTGTATATCACTCAGGTGAAAATTAAATGTCATGAGAATTTATCAAACATTTCATTTAGGATATATTTCAGTTTTTCTTCGAGAAAGTTGAATAAACTGTAAAAGTGATAAGCTATTTTGATTGCAGAGTAATTCGGGAACCAAAGCTAAGGAAGATCTTGCTGCTGCTACACATGCTGTGGAGGTTAGATTGTTTGAATTTTGCAGATGCTATCTATGAAATCATTCATATTTTTTTTTTATCAATCTTTCTGCATATAAGCAATTCTTTAGGGTTTCAGTTGCATGACTGAGAAAATAATTGTGCCTGCTCTGATCAGTAGGTTGACTTGGAAAAGAATATGAAATCCTCCCGCCCCCCCCCCCATCTCTTTTGGGCCATTTACTTCTTTCTTTTTGAACTCATTTTTTTGTCTAAACAGGAACTAACATATAAAATCCGTGAAATAAAAACAAAAGCTGAGCAAAGTGAGATGATGGTTCAAGAAATATGTCGCGATATCAAGAAGCTGGACTTTGCTAAGAAGCATATAACCACCACAATTACAGCTCTTCATCGTCTAACCATGCTAGGTCAGTCTTTTCTACTTTTCTTTTTGGGCCTTCTTTATTTGTGCTCTTTTGACATCTGACACTTCACCCAAGTCTTAGCAATGTAGTTAATGATCAGTAGTTAAAAATTCTTACACAAGACTATATGGTTTCTAACATTTGGCTGACTTCAGTTATTAAAAGGCATGTTTTTTAATATAAATTCTTACCCTAACACCCTTTCCCATGTCATGGCAGTCTCCGCTGTAGAGCAACTTCAAGTTATGGCTTCAAAACGACAATATAAGGAGGCAGCTGCCCAGTTAGAGGTATGTTATATAGTTTGTTTGCCATCCTTTCATAAGCTAGGAGGTGTTTTGTAGTTGAAAATACTAAATATCTTATTGGTGATCTGCTTCTAGTGATTTCAAACCTATTTCACTTCTTTTGGTTTTTGATTTGAGATTGGTGGCTGCAAGAGATGACTGAATATTCATGGTTTTACTGAAACTAATGCTGGCATGCTTTGATGCATTGATTGGATCTACCAATGGCCTAGTTGTTGAGGAAACATGGAGCATTTCACTTTTTCTTTGGCTTATTTCAACTGCATTTGCCCTCTATTCTGTTTTCGGTGTTTTGGAGGAGCTAAACATTTTGTCAGGCTTCCAGACTTTTCTTAGATGTCTAAGGTGGATAACTTACCACTTAAGTTGAGAATTTTCGCTTGTCAGAAGGAAACTAAAAAACAAAAGTTTCCTGCAATAGATCAAAACTTCTTTGCTGAGAGATACTTTTACCTTGACAGACATTGATTGCTTTAGTTTTCATTAGTGCCCTCTCTCTCCCCATTTTATTTTTCTCTCAAAAGTTCTCTTCCTCTCTTAGTACCTACTTGTTCTATGGTTTGTTGCTGTCCTGTTTTCTACAGTAAAATTCTATTTTTGTACTTGTTTCATTTAATCATACTAATTATTTCCGTATAAAGCTTCCTTTTTGCTTTTTTTTTTTTTCCTGTAAAAAAACTTTTTCTGAAGTTTGCTTTATCGTTGCCCTAATGAAGATCTGGTTCACCTTAAGAACTCCAATTTATTATGCATTTCAGGCTGTAAACCAACTATGTAGTCATTTTGAGGCTTATAGGGATATTCCAAAAATCACAGAGCTGAGGGAGAAGTTTAAGAATATTAAACAAATACTGAAATCGCATGTATTCTCTGATTTCTCAAGGTATGTGGTATATAAATTTGATGCTGTCCTTCTTTGGAATGAAATTCTAGGTAGCAGATTTAGAGGCTAATCATCAATATAGTTTATTGAGACATTGCAAAATCTGTATATTCATTGAGCAATTGCAATGAAAATTAATAAAATTGATTCTGTATATGTAGAAATGACAAAATCACACAACATATATTTTTGAAAGTCTGCAAGTTCTCAATAAGTAATAAGGAAATGAAATAAAATCATAAATAAAATAGAGCAAACTTGTTTCTGTATGCATAGAAATAGTACTTCTAAAGGTAATATTTTACATTATTAGTGAACTTCGCAACATGGTAATCTTTTACGTTTCTAAATTTTAACTTTTTAAATTTTGGTTTGGAAGAATTTCTCATGTTTTAGGGGAAGGTGGTTTGAGGGGTTTTAGAGAACCATAGAATTCTTATACTTCTTGTACGATAAAATAAAAATAATTACTTTGTTTATCTAGTTAGAGCTATTGATTCTTTCCACTAAATTAATGTTTTAAATCTACTTTTGTATTTTATAAATTTGAGGTTTTAATTGCAGCTTAGGAACTGGCAAAGAGTCCGAAGAGACTAATTTGCTGCAGCACTTATCTGATGCTTGCTTAGTTGTCGATGCCTTGGAACCATCTGTGAGAGAAGAATTAGTAAATAACTTTTGCAGCAGGGAGCTTACTTCATATGAACAGATCTTTGAAGGAGCTGGTTTGTGTGGCTTCATCCTCCCATATGTGCTTTATGCATTAAGCTTTGACAAAGTTTCCATGTTTCTTAAGTGTTGACATTTGGTCTCTAATTAGAATTAGCGAAATTGGATAAAACGGAACGAAGGTATGCATGGATCAAGCGTCGAATGAGAACAAACGAGGAAATATGGAAAATCTTTCCGACCTCATGGCTCGTCCCTTATCGTCTATGTATCCAGTTCTGTAAGAAGACAAGGTATGCATTATTTGGACAGGATAAATGTCATTAATGGTATACAATAAAAATACTTCTAGGGTGGTTCAATAACTTAAATAATCTTCTTTCTTTATATCATTGAAGCAACAGTTTCAAGTGTCTCTAACTTTTTCTTTTCTCTTTAAATAGTGGTTGAGTCAATGTACTGATTTTTCTCCAGAAATGATTCTAGAAAACTATTTTCTGAATAAAGAAATGACCAAAAAGGCTTTTCAACTATTTTTTTTCCTTTTCGAGAGAGGACTTAATGAGATGATGCAAAATTATACAACAAAATTATTGATTGTCCAAAGAGGGGTGGGAGGGTGGTGCGGGGTACTGGAGGATAATATTGTACATGATTTAGACCATCTTACTTGGGATTTTGCTTCCAGGAAGCAGCTGGAGGGGATCCTTGACAACCTGAAAGAGAAGCCTGATGTTGCAACGTTGCTGATGGTAAGCCATATATTCTAGATCTTCAGGAATAGAGTCTTGCAGAATACTATTGACTCATCACTATCAGCAGAAAGTTGTATGCTATCTTATTGTGTTTGACACTGCATTGCTTTCATTTTGGGTACGTTATCAAGGATCAAAGCCCAGTCACTGCTTTGTTATTTAGCACAAAATATTTGTTTTATAATTTTTTTTAATAAAAATTGCTTAACTATAGATGCCACTGTAAACTAGCTTCTGCTTTTGGTTTTATCTTGAAACGCTGATTGGTTACAGTGCTGATTTCTTGTACAAAATTGATGTCAGAGAAGAGGACATGAGAGAAAAAGTGTTCTATTATTTCCTGTTATCATGAAAGCTCAGTCTGAGACACTCCTAGGATAGTTTCTTCCAGCTTCAACTTATATGATCAGTGTCACATCACTGTTTGGTTTCATTTATTCTCTGTTTTTGGAATAATCATTAGTTGATGTAATTTGGTAAATTTCTATTTCATACTTCCTTACCTGTGAGTTTCTGTATGCCAGTTTTACTTGTGAAGTTTCATATGCTTTGGATATTGCAGGCTTTACAAAGAACCTTAGAATTTGAAGATGAACTGGCAGAGAAATTTGGTGGTGGCACTCAGAATAGAGAGATTGGAAATGAAATTGAAGAAATTGGCAGGCAGAATAATAGTCAAAGTGCATCAGATATTCGAAAGAAGTATGAGAAAAAGCTTGCTGCACATCAAGGAAGTGAAAATCAAGTATGCTCTACATGATGATCACTTTTCTCCTTATAGAAAAATCCTTCTGCTAGAGAATTACAGAATTATGTTATCAATTTTCTCTTCTGACATTGTGTTGACAGGAAAAGGATGTAAACAAAGATTTGTCTGCACCTGGAGCCGGGGTAAAATTTTAACCTTATGTAGGAGCATTCTTTCGTATAGTTCAGTGATGGGACTGCCTCAGTCAAATGTAGAGTCTATGCTTCAATGGCAGAAACTTTTATGTTGGACAATGTGATCACTTCGTTATGTCTTTACATTAGCTCTTTTGCATCTCCTTGAGAAATTAGAAAGTGATTGGAACCTCAAGAGATTGTTAAGTTGCTGATGCCTACATGTTTTTCAGCAAAATCACTTTTATTGTGGGGCATGTACATCATCTCATAAGGCTGTCTTTATTGGTCCCATTGAAATTCTCGGAATAACATGTTTCTGTCTATTTCAAATTGGATTAGTGTAATTGCCTCCTCATGATTGGTTCGTTAAATTGTAGCTGTTTGAATATATTATAGCTAAGAAGTTATCTAATTTCACACTTTAAATTTACATTCTGAGAAACACTATTTGCATATGATTTTTCTAATTTAGCATATAAAGAAAATTTATTTTCCGTCTGCATTTTTGCATTGTCCATTCCCTTTTACGCCATAGTTTAGGCTTTTAGCTTTAATCCCATAATTTTGCTAATGAAATGGTCTGTACTCTTTTCTTGGCAGTTCAACTTCCATGGGATTATTTCATCTTGCTTTGAGCCTCACTTAACCGTATATACAGAATTAGAAGAAAAGACACTGATGGAGAATCTCGAGAAACTTGTTCAGGTAGTTCAGGCATAATGTGGATCATTCTTCGGTAAACACTTTCTGTTACTTTTTGGTGCTCATATTTCATTGAATCATTGTTGTGTATGACAGGAAGAAACATGGGATGTTGAGGAGGGAAGTCAGAATAATGTTCTTTCCAGTAGTATGCAGGTAAGAAACTACATTATGCCATTATGTCTTAGTAAACAATGCTCAGTATTTTTCTTCCTAGAACTCAAGCTGATTGTTTATGTCCGTTGCTAGTTTCCTACAATGGTACATGCACTATTGTTTTGAGAGAAACTGTGTGCTTATATTCCAAATTTGCAGATCTGTGCTTAATATTGTGTTGCAGATGATATTTAGTATATTCATTGTATGGACTTGGTCTTTCTTGTTGTAGTTGTTTCTTATAATCAAGAGGAGCTTAAAGCGCTGCAGTGCTCTGACAAAGAGCCAGACTTTATATAATTTGTTCAAGGTATTTTGTTGAAAGTCATTCTTTTTGTTTTCTATTGTATTACAGTGACATTTATTCTATGACATTTATTCTATCTTAGAATGAAAATAATTTATTAAATAATAATGCGAGAGATTCCTTGATCTTTGGCTTACATTTTGCTGGATATGACAAGACCCCGATTTATCAAGAGGGCTAACCAGATTGTACGTGGAACTACTAAACCAAAAATAAGGGATAAACGATTGTTTGTGGGGCACACACATTGTTGGGAGGGCTGTCAAAGAAGGGTTACAAAATCATTACATGAATAATTTTTATTGTAGAAGAAACCTTCTGTAGGCTATTTTATTCTATACGTTGAACTCTTACGTGTCAATATCTATATACAAGTTTGATATCATATTGCACAAAATTTATTTGTGAAATGAATCTTAAGAATTAGAACGATTTACATGGGAAAAAAAATGAGGTGTTTGGTTAATGAAATTATAAATACTCTCTCCATCCTTAGGTGTTTCAAAGAGTTCTCAAAGCCTATGCTACAAAGCTATTTGCAAGACTGCCAAAGGGTGGTACAGGGATTGTTGCTGCAGCCACTGGTATGGATGGGCAAATAAAGGTAAATTCAAAGCCGTGCTAACCTTTGAGGTGTTTGTGCAAATCACTTGTTCTCTATGCCAGATACTAATTTTTTATTTTGCATTTATGGGGCAACATCTGACAGACGTCTGACAGGGATGAAAGGGTGATCTGTTATATTGTAAATTCAGCTGAATATTGCCATAAAACGGTCAGTTTCTGAAATCATGCCTTCTCGCTAGTTATCAAATGTTGAAATGTGCTACTACGATGTTAGCCCTTGTGCATGCCATATTATTGTTCGTGTCAAACAATTACTGGTACAATTGGAAGGGCGTATTGGCTTTCTTTATGATATATTATGGGTGAATTAGAGCTGGGAGCTTTCATGTCTGTTCTGAGTAATTTAAGCATCATAAAACAGCACCATAGCTACTGCGTGTCTGAGCAACAAGATCATAGTGGTTATGCATGAGTGATTAATATTGGTTCAGCTTCATTTAATCTTCATTCCTCCACATATTTAATGGAATCATAATCTATCAGTTACGTTTTTTTCCCCCTAAACCAGTTAGTATCGTGGTCACGCTGGTGCTTGAGATTAGGGTAACTTCACTGCATGCGACACCATAGTAATATTATTCATTTCTAGCAGGCGGTTGTTGACTGTGCTGTCATTCTTATGTACTTATTTAAATACATGCTTACATTGATAATGAAAACTGATTTTAGAGTATTAGTAACCCAAGTTTACTTTTACAACAGTCTGGTGAACTGGCTGAAAGTGTATCCAAAATCATTGATTCTCAATTTGCAGACCAAGTGGATATGTCAGAAGTGCAGGTACTGCTTACTTCATAACTAGTTTATTTTGTAACAGTTCTTGTGTTGACTTCTGCAAGGACTTGCAGGATGAATTTTCAGCGGTTATAACCAAATCTTTAGTAACCTTAGTGCATGGCCTGGAAACTAAATTTGATGCTGAAATGGCCGCAATGACCCGTGTTCCATGGGGTACCCTTGAAAGTGTCGGGGACCAATCAGGGTAAGAGGCATTCCTCTTGAGATTTTATTTTCACCAAGGCCAGAGCCAACTTTGACAAGCAATCTCATTCTCCTTGTTGCAGATACGTCAATGGCATAAATATGATCCTTACTAGTAGCATTCCTGTACTTGGGAGCCTTCTTTCACCTATTTACTTCCAGTTCTTCTTGGACAAGGTAAATACAAGAAAAGATGCGACTTATACCATGCCTCTTATCATGGTTTAGTCGTACTCTTTGCTTTGTTCATCTCTCTTTCTTTTTTATGTCCCGTGAGCATGTTGAGAAACCGATTTAAATATCTGTAAATATGCATACGTGAGTACATATACATATAGACCTGTGTGCATTTATGCATGACTGGTATCTTTGGTCTGGAAAATCATATATGCATGCATTTCTGGCATCCGTTCCAGGAAAATGCGAGCTTGGAATAAGATCCTCAGATTATGTAACACTGTAGGTTCATTTGTCTTGTAATTTCCAAGTACGAGTAGTGTACTCGAATAACCCTTCATAGATAGATATTTTGTTCAACTTATTGCTTGTTCTTGCAGCTTGCATCATCGATTGGCCCACGGTTCTACATGAACATTTTCAAATGCAAGCAAATATCAGAAACTGGAGCCCAACAAGTACTTTTCACATTTTGTTTCTCTCTCTTTCCCTTTTGCTACTTTTCTAATTCCTGTGGTTAAGCATTATTAATGTTGCCGTTATCTCTAAGACTCTACATCCCTTAAACGTTCAGTGAATATTAGCATACAAGACAAGGTCAATTCAGATGTTGATAGTTAATTGCTTGTGATCTAGGCCTGTTCAACTTATTTGCAATTACTTCTAAACTCTAAAGACCATGTATCTATGTTTGAATGTGATTGAATGCGTTGTGATAACAAACATGGAATTCGGAATGCTGGATACTAGATCGTCGAAGTATATTAATATATAAATTAATGGTACAATTATGTTGCAGATGCTGTTAGATACTCAAGCTGTAAAGACAATTCTTTTGGAGATTCCTTCACTTGGTCGGCAGGTGAGTTGGTGCATTTAAATGAACACTCATGATTTCCAGATTGTTATACTGATTGTTTAATCGATTTTTTTCAGTTAACATCATGGCATGTGAATATTCTATTTATCAAGGTTTAAAGCGATTTTATTTCCCTTATTTAGTATTGGACTGTCTTCTTTGACGCTGCAGTTGGCTCTCAAAACTTTACTGACACAAGTCAGTGTATTACTGATATAAGTCATGGTTTTGCGTATCTGTTTTCAATGAGGTTGCAAAGACAAGGGAAAAAATTGGATACAAGAAAAAAAAAACTGATTAATTTAACTTCTATTGGCAGACATCTGGTGCTGCAGGCTATTCAAAATTTGTTAGCCGAGAGATGAGCAAAGCTGAAGCACTTTTGAAGGTTTGTAATTGAAGTTTTTGGTTAACTTTCATTCTTGCAGGTTATAGCCGGCCTTCTTTCATAATGCAAGTTTTCTCTCTATTATTACACAGGTTATACTATCTCCTGTCGATTCTGTTGCGGATACATACCGTGCATTGCTTCCAGAGGGAACTCCTATGGAGTTCCAGCGTATTCTAGAGCTTAAGGTGAAGTTAACCATAATTGGAGCATGATTTTGGTTGTTAGCTTGAAATTCAGGATATCATCAAATGATTTTAGATCTCAACTATAGCAAAAAAAAAAAAATTTTATGTGCAGGGCCTCAAGAAATCGGATCAACAAAGTATATTGGATGACTTCAACAAAGCTGCGCCAGCGATCTCACAACCTTCTAGTGTGGCACCAGTTGGGCAAGCGATGCCACCACCAGCCCCTCCTGCCACAACTACAGTTGCAGCCATTTCAAATCCAGCTTCAGCTGGATTTATAGCTTCTCGAGAGGATGTGTTAACAAGAGCGGCTGCTCTTGGACGTGGTGCTGCCACAACGGGGTTCAAGAGGTTCCTTGCGTTAACCGAAGCTGCTAAGGACCGTAAAGATGGACCTTTCAGAAAGCTCTTCAATGCATGATTATTGAAGATGATTGCAAATATGCACCTGTTATTTTCTTCTTCTTTTTTTTTTTTGGCATGCTTCTTTTATAACCTATTTTTTCCCCCTTATCGCATTCTCATATTTTATAAACAATTTTGCACCAGAAAGCAAAATGTATTATTATCTCAATAGTTGAGCAGCTTTTAGTTCTGAGCTTAGATTAGCTCCTTATAATATTTCAAAATCCAGGGTTTTCAACGATAGCGATTAAAAAAGGGAATAAGCTTCTCGAGGATGTGGAAACTTGTTGCGGGAAATACCCCCAAAGCAATGCAAAGTGAATTTTGTCACCGGGAAAGCATTGGGGCTTAGACAAAACTTGAGGCACAAAACCACCCGTTAAATACGAGGTCAGGACTCAGGAAAAGAGCCCACAAGCATTTCGCGCTCTTGGAAAGGACAATGAAAATCTTTTATTCTTAAAAACATTTTGGTTTAAAAGTCATTTAGAAGTTAAAAACAAAAAAAAAGGACCTCAATCAGTAATAGTAAATTTTTAAGCATCGTAGCCGAATCAAGAACAGCGCCAATATTCGGAGGAATCCCTAGCCTTTATTAGCAACTTGTCTTGCACTATTCCTTGTCTGCCAAAAAAATGCCACCTTCTCTTTTTCTTTTTGGGTATAAAAAAAATTAACAGAATAAAATCTACTCCTATTTATATGCAAGAAAGGACCTGACTGCCAATACAAACGGTGGGTGAGGCAAGGTAACCTCTGTAACGGATGGGAATAACAAGAGAAATCCAAGTAGCAGCCCACAACCTTATAGTCCAGGAACTCGACGATGTCTACGACTCGGTTACAGGTCGCCCACTGACCGGCTCATGGGTGTGGGACTCGGCCCTTTTTTTGTCCCACTGGATGTCCACTCACCTCAATTTTCAAGGCAAGACTGTACTCGAGCTCGGAGCTGGTGCTGGCCTCCCTGGTATGACAGCGGCTCTGCTTGGCGCCAGACGAGTGTTGCTGACCGACGTCCAACAGCTCCTTCCTGGACTCTTGAAGAACGTTGAAGCCAACGGGTTTATAGAAACAGTCGAAGTGAGAGAACTCGTTTGGGTATCGGACGAGTCAATTAGTGGAATAACAGATTCAAGCACGTTTGATATAGTTTTGATGAGTGATGTGTTCTTTGACTCGGAAGCCATGGTAGCGCTGGGTAAGACGCTCAAAAGGATCTGCGGAGAGGGTACCGAAGTTTGGGCTGCGACCGAATTGAGGCCGTGGACCGGTGAGTGCTTGAACCAGTTGACGGCTCAAGGCTTCCAAATAATTGAACCACTAACAAGTCAACTCTGTGTTGAAGAGGGAGTTAGAGATGATGCCTCGTTTGCCATCTTTCAAATCATGCCACTGACTTCAGAGAATTCTCAGTCTCAATTATTACCTGTGTCTCAGTTTTAATAGAAAGTTATCTTCAATGAAATATTGAATGCATCATCCCAGCTTTGAAATGTAGAACCAAAAAATCAGAATACAATAACAGAAACTGCAAGTTGAAATAAATCCCATGAAACCCATTATAACATTATTTTTATATTACCAGGGAAAACAATACTAGGTCAAACAAACCCAATTTCTCACATCAAAGACATACAACATTTTATATACTAGTAGCGTTCGACCAGCACTAGGAAACACTTCTAACATATCACCCTCGCCTAGGAACGATAGCGAAGAGTACGATTACATGTCCGGAAGAGCTGAAAGGATCAGGCAATTATCCCCAGCGTGCTGTACAAATATTTTCATCTGTAACTGCTTTCTCTGTATCTATAATGGGCTTATCCCTTTAAGTCGAACAAACCACCTGCCAGTCTTTATCATCAAACCCTTTCAACAAAACCTTATCATGTAATGCTCTCTCTTGAATCAAATAACCTTTCTTCAAAACAACGCAAAACTTCCAAGTAGGTAATTTGGGTTTATCCTTTTCATTCTCAGCCCTGGATGCACTGCCAGTATTTGCACAAAGCCCCCATCATAGCCATATTATCCTTACTCCAATTATATTTATTTCCCACCACC
Source organism: Adansonia grandidieri (assembly GCA_038382065.1). Taxonomy (NCBI): domain Eukaryota; kingdom Viridiplantae; phylum Streptophyta; class Magnoliopsida; order Malvales; family Malvaceae; genus Adansonia; species Adansonia grandidieri. The sequence goes on along the minus strand of JBBYHK010000022.1, from coordinate 13,422,185 downwards.
ATCCGCATTCATCATCTTACGGGTTATGAACAGGAATTAAACCGACCTCAGACCAGCAAAGGTTTTGGCACTTCAAGAGCAGGATATATTTTGGGCACACAAGGACAGCACAAACCAAGCTGCTGATTGCAAAGACTATAACCCATCAAAGCCAAACGCACTTCTTATTCTTAACCATTATAGTGAAGTTTCTGGTTTTGGGAGCCCTGGCCCTGCTGAGGCTGCTGCTGTTGAGGAGACTGCAAGTTTTGTGGCTGCGTGTTGTAGTGAGCAAAGGGCTGGGAATAGAGAGAATTCATCAAACCCTGCAAATAGATAGCCACATACTCCCATTTATAATACAGAAAAGAACTTAGCAAGATTACAAAATGCATCGACCAAAACAAAATGGACAAAGAATATGTAACAATGTCATATTGTGAAAGATTTTAGACGGATAAACAAAGACTAAGACTAGTACCCTACCAGCTCAAATTTACAAGCATTAACAGCCAACTTTCTAGTTAGGAAAAGGATTTTAAATCTTGCTAACTTGATAATTTTAGCAAAAATAATTCTCTACCAATAAGCAACAGTACAAGAAGCAACCTGGGACTGAAGCTGGTTGGGATTAGCCACACCAAAGTGGCTCTGTGATGCATCATCTTGTGAAGGGTCATTAAAGCCAGCCTGAGTAAACAGGCCTTGTGATCCATGATTCATGTAGTCCTGTAAAAACAGAATTTTGTGAGAAGAACTGGGAAGAAACATAAACAAATCACACCACAGTACTATAAGCAAACCTGAGACATGAAATCGTTTCCAGCGCCAAAACTAGAATATCCAGCTTGAGAGTTCTGGTTTAGGAAATTCCCTGGAAACCCACTCTGTACTCCTTGTGTAGCATAATCAACAGCATATCCACCCTGAGAAGCCAGCATGCCAACACATAATCAAGCAACACATATCATCAAATAGGAAGTGCTATGTTAACAGATTAATCTAAATATCTTTAGTTAAAGAAACTCAAAGCAAACCTCTAAAGCTAGCTTTTAAGGTGGATACTCTAATCGGATATATAAATCAGATTTAGGTACAAAAGGTATGCAACGTGGTATTTTTGACAGCCCCTCTCAACAGATACCTAGCAAAATCGGCCTAGAATAGGCAACCCAACGAAATGGGAAAGGAACCTAGCTCTAATACCAAAAAGCTCAAACCCAACCTCAAAAGTTGGCTTTTAAAGTGGAAAGTCTAATAAGGTATTGGTATATAAGCCAGACTGAGGTATAAGAGGTGGCAATGGACTATTGACATCTTCAATACCACTTTAATGCTTTAAGGCAGGCCCTAAGGAAATATCTGGCTGCATTGCCATGATAGTCGGTGGTTTTATCTTTTCTTTCACGTTGTAATTTTAGACCATAAAATGAGGCTTGGCAAGTTGGCAATGAGCCATTGATGCAATCTCTAAAATTCCAAGCAAATACCACACAAACCCCGCTAACTGATGTATGTCATACAGGATTGGGAAGATAATATTAATATGATGGAAATGCTAGAAGAAAACAGCCTCTACCTGCGTTGAAAAATCAGCAACGTTATAAGGAACATGTGAGCCTTGGCTTTTAAAGTCATCGCCCAAAAAGTCCTGCGTGATGGTCAAACAAACCAATTCTAAGTTGTTATCAAGAACATAAATTGCAATTATTGAATAAAAAATAGAAGACTCCTGCAAGGATTTAATACCTGGGACATTCCCCCCATTGAAAATCCATCACGAAATGTTTGGCTTGGCCCTTGGACAGGCATCTATTTCAGATGACAAACATACTCAGAATTCCAGGATGTCAAAGAAAGGATTAAAGGTACAAAAACTAAAACCATAATAAAAGGGGAAGGATTAAGTACGAACATTGTTAACAAATCCAGGCTGAGATAATGGCCCACCCAGAGATGGCTGGCTGTTTGGATTGTCCAGAGGAGGGAAGTTAAAAGTAGACCCAATAGTTCCAACATTTTGCTGCGTCCCTTGCTGGTGTGGGAGATGATGGCCAATAGGAGCACTAGCATTACCACGCCCGGCCCCAAAGCCTCGACTTCCTGGTTGTGGGACTTGAGGAACAGCTCCCACTGGTCCATGTACAGCGCCACGAGTTGGAATAGCATAAGGCTGAGAAGGAGAACCAGGAAATGGTGGAAGAGGAACACGAGGCATTGGGAACCCAGTAGGGTGCACTCCTGGCTTGTGAGTACCATTGGGCGGACCAGGAGGCATATAAGCACCTACAATTGGCAACATGAGAACGCTCACATTATACTATAAGCAGGGAAGAATCCTCTTCAACATTAAAAATACAGAGCCAAAGGCATATTCTATTGTTATTGATGTCAGTACAAGACATATCACTTGCATGTCTCCAAACTGATACTATAAATGGAACGTAACTTGTAAACTCAAGATGCTCAAAAGCTTACCCCGAGCACGGCTGCTTCTTCTATCAGCATTTGGACCAGATGGGGCAGCAGACCCAAAATTATCATTAGGTACAATGCCAGGTCCACCCCCAAAGAAAACTCTTCGGTCATTGTACATCTATAAGAAATACAAACATTAATCAACTTCACATTACCCTTGCCAACCTCTATTGACCAAAAATCAACTGTAGAAGGCAACAAGCAAAAGTGAAAGACAAAATTTTAACAGAAAACAGGCACTATCCTTCCATTTCAAACACAAACCTTTTTAGGCTTTTGGAATTGAACCATACTCTGCTTCAAGTTATTGAGGGGTCCTTCAACCAGACACTCGTGTTCCTACAAATTTTAGCAGAAAGGGATCAGTGATGAGGATAGCAAGATTCTCCGAGGCATATTAACAGTAAGCTACTTTAACATTTGCATGCGCTAGCAATAGCATGGTTACCAATAAAAGTAGGAAGATACCTTGTAATGTGTCAATAAGCCATTCCACAGAGCTTGTTTGCTAAGAACTTTAGGGTTTCCAAGAATTACAATACCATATCGAGCACGTGTTAGGGCAACATTAAGTCTGCGAGGATCATTTAGAAACCCAATACCCTAGAAAATTGAACACGACAGTTAAGCACTAACATGTTAGTTCTTCTCATATTTAAAGCATAAAGAGAGACCCAAGCATCAAGCTAAGACTGAACACCATAAATAGAGGCTGATATGTCAAACAAATGAGAAATATTAAGCACAAAGACTCTTAACGCGCTTATATATAGTCAAGAAATCGATCATTAGTACAACATAAGACTAAAGGATTGATAAAACTCGGTCAGATTGAAAATTAGTTCAAGCACATGCTGCAAATGCTATTTCACGTCTTGTATCAATACATTAACTAACCTGATGTTCATTACTTCTCACACAAGACACAATGATGTAATCTTTTTCCCGTCCTTGAAATGAATCAACACTTGCAACCTGATATAAACCCCACAAATTAAAAAATAAATAATTATATTATGGCTAAATATCATAATAGCATGTATTCCTAAAATTCCACACGTTACCTCAATTTCCTTGTAAAGCTGCTGTCTCAAAGCACCATTTCTCGACATATAATTCACAATATATGCCCTTTGTCCCTCATAAGGTGTTATGACCCCAATCTGTAATATATTTTGAAGTTGTTAAACCAAAAGTAAAAATGCTGCCTGATATCAATCTGAAAAGAAAAAGAAAAAAGGGAAGTTCAGAAAATTACCTGACTGGGAACAACACCACTCCTCAAGAATGTGGTAACTATCTTTTCAACATTTGCAGCCTCGGTTCGATTGAGATATGATGTTCCACTAGCGCTAATCTCCTCTTGTCCCATCTAAAACAAAACTATTTAATTACAGAATATAACCATGGAATAAATAAATTACTTGACCGTTAGCAAATTAAATAACATTTGATGTCCTTCTCCTTCTGAGCCCGCCCCCACCAACACACAGAGAGTGATGGGTAAAGAAGAATATGAATTGGGGATGGAAAGTAATTGTATTTTGATTATTGAAATCCTAACCACAGTTCCAATACCTGTACATAAAAGAACATGGGACGATTAGGCACGGGCCAAGGAAAATCAATGCCTGGCGATTGCCTTTCATTGATTGTCACTCCATTTTGTAATGTGCCTTCATAGAAGCTGTTAGAAGGAAACTCTGACAAACATGGGTGCATACGGTATTGAACCTAAAATATAACAGAACATTAAGTATCAGACAAATACGTGTTTTCTATTAGCAATCATGTTCGCATGAAGTCAAAACCAACAAACAGACAGCAACATCACCTGCAGTCTAATTGGTTTAACACCAAGTAAAACTAGACGTTCAAATAGAGACTGTGCTAGGCCAGCACGAGCTGCTTTCTTGCACATTATAACAGGACCAAGTTGGCAATGATCACCAACAAGGACAACCTAAAATAAAAATATACACATTAGAAGACCAAAAAAATGCATTCGAAAACAAGAGAATTTATATCTCAATAATTATGATCATTACCTGTTTCGCTCCAAGAACTAAAGGAATGAGACACTCAGGTTCTGTCGCCTGAGTAGACTCATCAATAAGTACCTAAATAAAAGAAAAAGAGCGTCAGTGCTTTTATTGGTTTAGTAGTTATCAAATATTACAATATGATGTGTTCAACCTGGCGGAACCTAAAATTAGCCAGCCTAGGATCTCCAGCCCCAACACAAGTGCAACAAATGACATCAGCACTTTGGGATATTTCCCTCTCTGTTGCCCGCTTCAGTGCTTTATACTTTTTCTCATCACTGCTTGACAACTCACCTGTAAATTTGAGATTAAAATAACAAGCCATTTTAGCATTTTTAAAATTTTTAGTTTCAGACAAGACATGCACATTCATCAAAACTTTGTAAGTGAAGAGTTCCTCTTCATCTCAGTATAAGCACGGTCATGTCCCTGTCAACTAACTATGAAGACTTTCATCAGGTAAAAAAAAATCCAGATAATAAGGTTTTTCATCATTGACAACAGGACAAGGATCCCAACCTTGTTCATCTTTCAGTTGTTGTAACTTGTGAAGTTCACTCTTCTCAGATGTGTCAAGATGTCGGACCTGCATATATTAGATGCAAATATGTATAATGCTATGAACAACAAATGCAGAAAAGCAATAGATAGCAGACTAAGACACCACAAACCTGATAATGCAGTGTCAAATGCTCAACAGGAGAACTCACAGCTTCCCTTGATTTCGCGCAAAGCCTCACAACCTTCAGATAAAAGACATATTAATGAACAAGCGTCAATTTACAGATAAATAAAAGTTAAACCTTCATGATATTTATTCATAATAATTGCCCAGGATAACTAATGTATCTTACTAGTTAAAGCGTCAAAACACTTTAACTGTATTTCCCCTGAATATTTATATGACAAATGCATCATAAGATACCCCTTTGAAGAAATAAGTTAAGTGCTTCTAATATTTGCTAGCTTCCAAAGCACCTTCGTAGTTGCTTAAAATTTGTTTTAGCTTCATATGTATCATTGCATCATGATACTAATCCATTAACCCCCCCCCACCAGAAAAATGATAAATATGAAAGAGACAGCATCCACTTGTGGGAGATCACATTATTACATTGAAACTGGTTTACAGAGAAGGATAACTTTCATTGTCAACGTAAAAAGCTAGAAAAACCAACAACTACGAATGAAATGAAATTTTGACACCATTTAATGGGCAAAAAGGAAGAAAAACAAAGCACTCATCACGTTTCTGCATCGATTTATAACAAAGAAAAAGAGTGGAAAAAAGCTGCCACTATAACTGGGCTTCTTTAACAACAATACTTTCTGTCAGATCATTTAGTTGCATCAGTAACAACCCACGCCTAAAGAACTTACACTAAAACAAGCATGCAAAAGGAAGATGATTATGACAACCGTAAAACTACCACAAAAGGCACAAACACTGTGAACAAGAATTAGCACAACCACGAGTTTTTAACTTCTCTACCTTTAACCCAGTCGTACTTATCTTTTCAGCTAGCTGATCAACAGCCACATTACTTGGAGCGCAGACCAGAACCTGATAAAAGAATGAAATATCAGAAATAAAGACAAAACAGAAGATGAACTATATAAGAATCTCATCGAAGTCCTTACCTGTCCCTGACCCTGTTTAGCCATGTGATAGACAATGGCGGCAGAAGTCACAGTTTTTCCTGTGCCAGGGGGACCTTGAATCAAGCTTATAGGCTTCTGAAGAACACTCTTTACAGCAAAAACCTGTCCAACAAACAAAGGCCAAGAAAACTTGATATAAGAAACCATTATCAGCAAAAATCCTACAATGCCAAGAAATTGAATAAAAAAAAAAAAGCCATACTTGAGATGCATTCAATTCTGGCAGACCAGGTGCTCCAAAACGACGAGGCAGTGTATTACGAACCATCTGAACCTCAACCTCATGGCCGAGCAGGTGATGGTAAATATATCTACAACAAATGAACCAATTAATTTACTTGGAAGGGACTAACAATTCAAGTTAAACAGGCGCATGACCTTTGGGATAAATAACATAAAATTTTGAATGCTAGACAGCTAGCTAAAATGAAAGTATCTATTTTGCCCTGAATAAAGAAAGAACATAAATGAAGCCATGCCTGCATCTGACTGAACGATATAAATTTTTTACGTTAAAAACTTAATGTCAGACAGAACTGTGTTTCAACCCATGCCAGACATACACCTAATCCATCAAAGAATATGCATATACCAAGAAATTTATAATAAACATAGCAAGTCAACCAGTTAAATAGACCCATTTTTTTCCAAAAATAAATCTTTTATTTCTGTTATTGATTTATTAAAAATGCTACAATGGTAAATTTACCAAATGAAAATATTAACACGTGAAACTCACCACAAAAAAAAAAACATATGACAATATCTGAGATAACAATCTAGAAAAACGATAAGCAAATGCAAAGAATACAAAGTCATCCAACATACCCGCTAACACTTGTTTCATCTACTGCAAATGTTTTCATTGCGCCCTGCATCCGGTCAAAACTTGTACTCTTCCAGACAAAATCAACACTGAACCCATGGTTCACATCAATAGGAACTCCCTACATTCACAATAAGCACCAATTTTAAGTACCTTCAAAAGCCAAAATCAAGAATCAAAACAAAGAAACATGAGAACTACCTGACTAGCACGGAGCTCAAGTGCAACCTCCTCTTGTGCTGTTAGCTTGATCTGAAACAAGAGAAAGATAACTTGTAAGGACATTCCTCAGAGCTGCAACAAATGCATAAACCTTATTGAGGAATACAACAAAATCAGGTTTCCCACAAACAATACATAAAATCAATGTCACATATGTACAGATACGCATCAAAACCAGAATTGAATGGCCAAGCTCATAAATGAGACATACCACATGCCCAACAGCCTGCCATGCTGGGTGTGCAGCATCTCCTGAATAACGCAGTCGCAACTCATCACCAGGTACTAGACGCAGCTCATTGTCTTCCTACAGCACCACAAATGTTTTTATTTAACTTCTAAAATAAAAAGAGCCCTCGACATGCAGAGGGGGGGTTAGGTCGGAGGTAAACCAAGAACACAGTTATGTAACGGAATAAATTCATAGAAAATGATTAATAAAAACACTACAGTAAAACACCTTTGGAAAGACAAAATATGCAATTCTTTTCTTGTTTAACCCAATATCCCATCGAACTGTGACGTTGTCCTTGCTTTGAGATTCTTTCATCGTCTGCCGAAAGACAATTTTGATTTAGACATGAAGATTACATTTGAAAATATATTTAATACCGCATATACAATTATATTAACGGCAGCTGGGTGGAGATTAGGAGTATGAAGATGATGAAACATACTTTATCATAGTCAGCTTCAAGCTTAATAAGTGGAGCAAAAACATTTTGATACTGCAAAAGAAACCATCAACGCGATTAGTAAATCACATTATACATGATGTAATTTCTTGTTTTTTCACAAAAAATAAAGCAAAGCCAAATGATGCAATTATTGCAAACGTGGGTACCTGATAAGCATCTTCATACTTCAATGCCACGGGTTGAGGTTCATCATCTACACCAGGCTTCTCAAGATCTTCAAGGGAGGCATCAGGATTTGTCTTCCAAAGCTCTTCAACCTTGTTTATTTGTTGAGCACTTATTTGCCGGGCCCTTAGCTGTTCTTGTTCAGATGGGATCTGTGGAAGTGAAATGTATTAGTAAGTCCTCAAATTAATAAGTCATTTTCACCTGATTCAGAAACACCAACCTTAACCAGCCATTGCAAAAAACACCGATCATCAATAAGGGGACACCACTGACTCAAATCCCAATTCATGTCCTTCAAAGCATTAACATTCAAACAAGGTTCTCTACAAAGAAGGACGACAACACTCTCTGTCTTAGCAGATATAAAACCGAGAAGGAAAACATTTCTGCATCCACAATTGTAGCATTCAAGAATTGTTTCTCCCAAAGGACTATCCTTATGAAGGCAGACTTCCTTGTGTTTAGCTCGTACCTAAAAAGGAACAAAAAATACCTCAGCAATCAGCAGCATCCAGTGACTATCCAAGCTGGAAAATCTAGTACACTTGTTATTACTCAATTCATTAATCTCATTTAATAACATATATATTTACTAAAAGCAACTCAAATGATGTTCAAAAAACTATGAAAAATACACAATTAAAAGGGACTTTTTCAAATAGAATAATACGCGGTTACCAGAAAGTATTTTCCTAAGCAGGCCTGTGTGACAAGGTACATTTTGAAAACAAACTTATTTATAAACATTCAATTTATTCTCAATTGTGTTACGCCCATTTTCCAACAGCACCATTAGACTGAAGCAAGCAGCAAACATTTTTTTTTTGTTCACATAAAAGTAAACTATTAGATTGCAGTTTCTGTTGTCAGGTCTTCAGGGTTCATGAGTGCAAGAAGAGAAAAAAGAGAACAAACAAGGATGGCATATTGCCAACCAGTAGCTACAACAAAACCTCCCACGACAATGAAAGGCAGTTACCAAGCTACAGAAAGATACAATGCTGAAAGTATCAGACAAGCACAGTGCTTAACATTGGCAATAATCAACCGTGGTCCAAAGCATGTGTAAAATAAAACAAACAACACTGATTCCTATAGTCAATCAAGACGGCAACCAATGTTACAACTCCAACCAAAAAAAAAAAAAAAAAGTCTCATGGTAACTAGAATGAAGCCTGACTTCTGATTGCCTTCTACTATCCCTTTCTTTCAAACACTATCAACTCAGGTATCACAGAATTATGCACTAGCTATAATCAAACATGAAGATCTGTCTCAAGATATTTAGAGCAATGTTCAACTTCTAACTGTCTTCTAAGCAAACTCCTTCATTTAAGAAAAAAAACAGTTTCTCTAAGTATGAGCAGCAGTGTTATACTAGCTGTAATAATTTCCTAACAACCTCAAAGGAAACGAAGGGCAAAAATTGCTTTCAATCTATATCGATCGAAACTCTCTTAATTCAATTTCAGAATAGCCTACAAGAGGAAGACACTGAATGATGTCATAATTTCGTGTCAAGAAGCTTGCATTTCATAATTGAAATGCATAATTTTTAGCAGAAGTTACCTAGTTTAAACTTACAAAACTGCATCTACAAACTTAGTATGAAAATGTAACCGTTTCAAAAGTATCATAAACAAGTTTATGAATAATTTTCTTTCTCAATCTCCGTATACATTTAGTAAGCTCAACAAAATCCAAAGTCAAAACCCAAAAATAAAAGCACCTTTCCTACTTAATGAACTCTCTCCCTAAGACATACCTTCCATATTTCAACCTAAATCCCAAACATGCGAATCTAAATCAATGTAACCTCCATTAAGACTTAATCAGTGTTCGTTTGAATAATGAACAAAAGGAGAAAACTTACGAGATGATTAACAATATGCGAGCCCGATGTATTCCCCCTTGAATTACAAAACCACTTTCTACACGAAGGAAAGTTACAGCGAACCACACAAGCCGGGTTCGAAACCCCACAATACCGACAAGCGTGCTCGGGGAAATCCCCTTTTCCATAGTCATACCCGCCATCCTCATCCCCAACCGTCTCCTCAAAATTCAATCCACTAATCCCCGTTGCTAACGCATCAACAACGGCCCCACTATTGCTATTGTTATTGCTCGTTGCGCCACGGCCAGCGCCTTTCGAAGCGCTGGAGGGAGAAGAGGAGGCAGCAGTGTCCGAGTGGTGGTCGGAACCGGATCGATCAGCGGAGTTGGCATCGGAGGGTGTTGGCCACGAACGAATGGGGTCGCGGAAATCCGTGTACTCGAAATCGGACTCGCCTTGGGTATTGAATTCGAGGAAGGTGTAAGCGTCTGTGGCTGGGTCAGGTTGCGAGGCCGTCTCGAATTGAGAATCCATAGAAGAAAATTTTCAATGCCGAACCGTTATCTTAAGATTAGGGTTTTTGGTGTTTTATGGTTAGGGTTTGGTGAAGGGGAAAAAAAAAAAGAAAGGAAAAGAAAAATTGAACTGCAAGAAAGACAGAGGTTAAATTTGTATTAATTTTGGACTTTGCTCCAGAGAACGAGAGATGAATAAGCGCCGCGGAGGCGAAGAGGGAGCGCGTGGGAGAAAACGTTGATGCAACGGAAAGCATTCTCCACGCCCTTAAAACGCGAGCTCGTATTGGTTAGGGGAAAGAGTAGCACGTGAGAGTGATACTATGTAAAATTAAATAGACACATGAGAGGCTTGACTCGTACTTTAGGGGTTTTATGCGCGTGTGACGCGTGTAATTAATATTAGAATATTAAGAAAGACCTCAGTAAGGCTTTTATATGTACGTAAATCAAAGGTGGAGATTAAAAATTCAATATTCTAAAACTAAAGAAAAACAACTTAATAAAAATCGAAATTAAACGAATTGGTATGGAAATTCTTGGCCACGATGCATGTTGCACGAATTCAGTGAGAATCGCTAAGAAGTTGAATATCAAACAACTTATAATTTAATTACTTAACTGCAAAGAAAATTGATCGCATTGAGATGAGAACTAATTCGAAACATATCGAAAAAAAAAAATCAATGATTATTGATTTGGACCCTTTTTACGGCTCTGTCAATTTTGCTCGGTGAAAAAATATTATTTATTTGTTTGATAGATTTTCACGTTTATCCGAAGGTAAGATCTTGAATCCCTTTCCTTAATTAATGAAATTATTTTTGTTGAATAATAAGATCTTAAAATCTTAAAATTACCTTCAAATATTACCGTATCAATTATTCACTGAAAAAGAAGATTATGGTGTGATTTTTTTTAATAAATATGTTTAACAAAAAAATTACTCGAATAACATAAGCTCGAAACCTCCTTAATCCCAAACAAATCCTATTAATAATAATATGAAATTAATCACAATTTATCAATCAATTTAAAAAAAAATTTAGTAATGATACGAACTTTTAGCTTATTAAATTAATTAATTTGTCACATCAACTTAAATAACATCAAACAAATAATATAAAAACAAAACTATTAATGATTATTGAGGCGTATTTTTCCTCTTCATATGGCAGGGAAGGTTCCAATCGCTCTCGCTTCATCCCATCGTTCAATCTAAAACGAAGGAAGACAATTACGTTTAACATCTTCACTGAAGAAATTAACTAAATTTATTAAATTAATTAAGAAAATAAATTAAATAATTAACCACTTAATTACTCACCCATTCATCGGGACAAAGAGATCGGAAATGCCTTGCAAACTTGTCACATTCCGGGGCATTCTTGCCTTTTTCTTTAATGCACCTTTTTTTTGGGGGGTTATATACAATGAACTTTCGTTAAAATTTAATTATAAACTAAGTAAATTAAGGTTTTTATTTGAATGTTGTTATTTATTATTATTTTGTTAAAAATTAAATATAAAATAACAAAAATCAAAGAATAACTTGCAAAATATAGATATTAAGTGCATAAAAAATTACAAGAATCGAATTAAATCCAAATAAAAAAATTACTTACACAAACGAGCTGTTTTTACAATAATTTTACTATTTAAAATATATTAAAATATTAAAAATTTATTTAGTTAATATTTTTATATATATTTTTATAATTAAAAAAATGACTTCAAATCAATCTATTTGAATCAAAATCGAATCAAATTTATTAGTCTTTAACTTAATTCACAACTTTTTTCCTTTTCATTTCTTAAAATGAATCACAAATTTATTTATTTATTTTAGATTAGACAATATTAATAAGTAAATACTCACTTATGATATTCAACATAAGACTCGTAACAATGGCGTGTCTGTGGTGCCACGTCCGACTCCTCTACCAGCTATACGTTCATCAAACGCCGCATCAAGTTAGACAATAAAATGCAAAACAAAAACAAAAAGTCTATCATCACGCAAATATTTTTTTACCAACAAATTATTTTCTTTAAGAAAGAAAAGATAATGAACCTTGCTAGCGATTTCTTTGTTTGCTATTTTACGAGGAGATGGTGGCGATGTAGATTGAGGACCAGGAGGTGGTGAAACAGTACCGTATTCATGAACGGGCCTAGAAGCTTGCTCACCTTTGGCCACCTTGTTCACGTCCCTTGCTCTCATCTTATCGTGGGGATCTACAATGGAAGCGGTCGACATGGCTGCCGGTTTCACTTTTCTGTATATTTATTGCAAGTACTTTTCGTAGCTTTTTTGTTTCAACAATGGAGTATGTGTATATATATATATATATATATATATATAAAATTAGCCTTTTAATTGGTGCAAACATGGAATAAAGACACGTAGTAGTGAAAGGCGACACTTGCGCCATCGGTAGGGTACTGATGTATCTATGCAGTGGATAGCCACCGCTCGCCGGCATAACCGATCAAGTTTATTAGTCTTTAGAGTAGCTAGTTAATAATTTTTTTTAATATATTTAATCTATTTCGACAATTTTAGAAAACATTATTTTTAATATTAATACATTTCATTTGCAAATTCACACGAGCCTGCATAGCCATCCACGGGGACCATTGGACATGGCCCATTATCTCAGCTCACGGAACCAAAATAATCATCAAAAGTGAAAACTTTCAAAAACGGTAGTGACTCAGTCGGGTTGGGTATTCAGAAATATGTATATATATTCATTTTCCCATAAAAGATAAAACTTTTGTAAGGACTAACCTTTGATTTGGCACATATGAGAAAAATCAGATATAATTTTAAAAAGCATGAACATTAAGATTAAGATTATTTTACTTTTTTTTATAAATAAGATACAATTTAAAAATAAGTGAAGAAATTATAAATTTTAAAATTTAAAATTTTTATTAAATATTAATTTTTAAGAATAATTATATCAACTTAATTAAATTTTAAATTTTCATTCGTTGCTTTTTTATGGTGGTGGTGGGATTGATAGTTAAGTTTAATCACAGTCTTGGAAGGATAAAATGGAAATGACTGCAACCCTAGCAACCTAATTATATTATCTTGTATATGGGAGTAGGACAGTTTGCACATGGAAATGATTAGAATTCTCGACATTATCAAAACTAAGTCACCATCAATCGGTGCTAGCCTCATGTTGGCCTTATAATTACTTTTCTCTAATGATCACTTTCTCAAGATTATCCTTCTAAAGTCATTAACTATATAACGAAAGATGAAATTACGTTTACACAAATTTTATACATTTTTTTATAAATTTATTTATGATTAATTTAACAAATTAAGGTTTAGCAACATAATCCTATACATTATACACTTAAAATTTCAAATAACTTCTATATTTTTCTTATAACGAAAATATTTATTTTTTTTATTATCTATATTATAGTCTTTTATAAGTTGCTCCAAACCGACCAATACCCAAATAAAAAAAAATTTTTGAATAATTAATGAAAAATTTTATCATTTAAACTAGTGAAAATTTAAGACCATTAAAATAGACTCATAATTTATTTATAGAATTGTATTTAGATAAATGTACGTTGGCCAAAACAAAAATGACATAGATAAATGTACAATGGATAAACTAAAGATAGAGATTAAATTAGAAAATTAAGATGCTAATATATTTGTTATAACATGGAACCAAAAAGTGGGTTAAAAATGGAGTCGACAGGCACACATGATTATAACGTGAAAATATCCAGCCTGGTTTTTTGTTGGTTAATTGCAAAAATCCAAAGACCAATATCTTTAATCTACATGTGTGTACATATTCACATACTAAAATGGAAAATGGTCACCCTCAATATAGATTGCTTGCCAAACTAGTCAAAAAATGAAATCTAGATTCGACAATTTATATATATATATATATATTATATTTCGTGTTTTTGTGTTAATTATGTAAGCATGAAAGTTTTAGTTTGCTCGTAAATAAGTTTTCATTGATATCCGAAGAGAATTCCCAACACTCAACCAAAAACCATTTCATTTCCTTTTAGAAAAGCCCCATTTCAAGCTTTCCTTTTCATCAAATTTTCTCAGGAAAATCAATTATTACTGCTGCTACTACAACAATAAATCAAAGATGAAGAATTCCTTACCTTTAGTCTACACTTTTCTTGCTTTATTCTTCGATCTCTTGCTCGTCTCAGTAAGTTCCGATGTTATCCAAGAGTCTTGTGACAAAGCTGCGAGGGGTGATCCCAATATAAACTTTGATTTTTGTGTTACAAGTCTTGAACAGAATCCCAAAAGCAAAACTGCCACCAGCACTGAAGATTTGGTTCCCATCTCAATTGAGATAGCCATATCTAATGCAACAAGCATCAGCTCGATAATTTCCAAGCTTTTGGAGAACGAAAATCTTGAAAACTATACAAGGAGCAGCTTGGAAGGTTGCCTTGAACTTTACTCTGACGCAAGGCTTAATTTAAAAAGTTGTGGTCAGGCTTTTGGGTCTAAAGATTATGGAACAGCTAATGTGTATATAAGCGCGGCCATGGACACCCCGGACACTTGTGAAAATGGGTTTAAGGAGAAAAAAGGTTTGGCGTCGCCATTAACGGAGGAGAGCAACAATTTCTTCCAGCTGACAGCAATCCCTCTTTCCTTCATATCTATGTTCAAATAATGATATGTGTTTAATGTCATGCTGTCAGTCACCCAATAATTAAGCATAATTGTCTCTGTGTGAACAATGTTTATTCTGCTGAAATAAAAGAAGAGAAAAGATAAATAGAGGGAAGAAGAGGCAGAGAAGGGTACCTTTTCTGCTGAAATCATGTAATATCCCCTCGAATTATTCGATATTCGATATTTGAAGCAGAGGTTCAACTTGTTTCCACTTTGCTTCTACTTCTCTAATAAATTCTCCCAATTTCCTAAGTTTAGCTTCAGTTTTGCATTGATTTGCTTATGCATTTTTATGCGTAAGTCCGATAACTTGTTCATATACTTCATTTTCCAATACAGTCTATTAGTTTCAGGTTCCTTTCTCTGAAGCTTCTTCATGTTAATTTGCACGTGACTACCAAGGAAAATCAATCTATTGCGGAAAAAAAAAAAGGCTAAGACCACAAGATATCACAACTTAAGAAAACATAATCCACTCAACTGGCCCAGTAATTGATATATGGGACAATTCAACGAACAGAACAAGCATGAATCCTGTAGAGAGCATAGGTTCTAAACAAGATCCATACAGTTGACGGCTACCGCAATTAAAATAATTAATAAAAAAATGGAACATGAAATTTAGCCAGAAGAGATTTTTCTACCAATGTTAATCGTCGACAAGAAAGTAGACCCTAAAAAAAATCCTAAGACATCCACGGGCGGTTAAGCAAGATAGCTGTCTGACTCAAATTGGACAGAAAATATCCCTAATTCTTCATTTAAAGGGCTTGAGGTCGCGAGAATTGGTGTCGCCATGCACCGTTTGGACTCTTAAAAAAAAAATTAAATACACTTTTAGCCTTATAGTTTAGCCCAAATTTATTTTGATATTTAATGATTTTTTTTTGGTTAATTTGATATCTGAATCAAACATGTTGATATCTAGTTTAACATCGTTAGACAAAATTGACGTGATAGTCAAATAATTAACGAGAGTTTGACATATGATAAAAATGCCAAAAATTTATCTCGACTAAAAGAAGAACTTATTCAAAATCAGATGTCCTAGAGCAACCGCAGACAGCTGAGAAAATTGCTATGCGACTTAAACCGAAGAGAAAATATTCCTAATTTTGCTTTTAAAAAGTCATATTTCATTTTAATTTATAGTTTTTGGAGGATAAATTTATCATTATATTTTAATTCAGAATTGAATTTATGATTAAAAGCTAAAACTAAAACTTTATGATTACAGAATAAGGAATATATATGGAAGAAAATGGAACATCTATAGATTCGGCCCTTTTTCTCTGAACTTTTTCATGTTAGTTACTATTGACAACTAAAGAAAATCAATCTTAGGGAAAAGCAAAACACAAGATATAATACCGCTTGAGAAAAATAATTGACTCAACTGGCCCCGTAATTAATGGGAGCAATTCAATGACCGGATAATAATCAGCAAGCATGAGCATATTATAAACAACATCCGTACAACTTGTAACACTACCAGAATTAAAGTAAACGATATACAAAAAAGAAAACATGAAATTTAGCAAGAATGACTTTTTTTTTTAATCTCGATGTCAAAAAGGTGCAGACACAAAACAAAAGTCACTGTTAATAATTTATTGAGGAAAAAAAATAACCCTAAGAACAGACCATGCGAGAGCAAAATTGCTGGTCGCTTTCGAAGGATTGGTTTTTGTCTTCGCGCGAGTTTATTTTTCTTTTCCCCCGAGCAAAGTCTATTTTTTTTCGCGCGATTTTTTTTTTTTTTTTTTACGGACTTGCTTTTTCCTCGAGCCAAGTCGTTGCTGACCGAAATTTTTACAGAAGTCTTCCCAAAAAGGGCTTGGCGATTGCACAAGAATCTAGTTTGGCGCGCGCGCGTTGGTGCCTTTTTCTTTATGTTGCCCATCTCCTTTCTTTAATTATTTTGTTCAATTAGATTTTTTTTTTTTCTTTTGCATTAAATGGATTCCGTAAAAGTCCAACAGTAACATTGTCTTTTTTCTCGATAAAGTGTTGATAAGAAAAATGTAGGCGGCCTTCTCACCTTTGAAGTCGTTGAAGGGTTCGTAAAGTCGGATTACACACGCAAGTTTAAAAGTTTTCTTCAGTATTTTGAGAGAGTTTAAGTAAAATTTTAGGTTGAAAAATTGATTTGGAAGAAGAATGAGACAGACCTTGATTAAAATATTCAAAGTTTTTTAATTATTTAATATATATTAATTTATGTTTATATATTAAATAATTTTAATATTAAAATCTTTATATTTTAAAATTTTGTAAAAAATTATTAAATTACTAAACAGTGGACGTAAGCAGACTTAACGTTTGTACTTGATCTACTTAAAAAAATAATTTTTTTATATTTTTATATTTTTTAAATAATGTACTTAAAGTAATTTATAATTAATATTCCATTTGTTTAAAAATTTTTTTGCTTTATTCGTAAATAATGTATTTAAAAAAGTAGTAAGCATGTTCACTCACGTAGACTTATTATCGTACCTTAATTGCTTGAGAAAAAAGTGTTTTTTTTTATTTTTATTTTATTATTAAATAATATTTTTATATAATTGATCCGCACATCTACTTATATTCTAATTTAAGATCCGCACCTGACCCTAAGCAATTACTATAAATTTAAAGATAAAAAAATAATTATAAATAGATAAATTATCATTAAAAATTAGTTTTTATAATTAAATAATTTAAAAATTATGACAAAAAATCTAAATCCCAAGCGTTAGCGTGGATTAAATCCCTGTTCTTATTAACAACGATAAACAAGATATACATTAGTGATGAGAACGGGTTGGATAGCATATTATATTTTAAATATTGTATTTGAATTTAATTAATTTTTATAATATTTTAATTTTATATTATTTGATTAATTTGAGTATTATTATATCAATTTTAATTTAAATTAAATAGCATTATCTATGTAATATCGAATTCATTAAATTATTTTTTTATCAAGATAAAGATATAAAATCAGATAAAAGTTCAATTTCACTCATCACATTAACAACAATATTCTAGAATAAAAAAATTTAGATAATAAAAATTCCTTTATTATAAGCTAAAAAAGGTCCTAAATTATAAAACTAAAATTTAATACTTAGGTAAGTAAAATGGATTCGGATAATGATTTTGGATAATTCATGTTATTCGAATCCAATTTTGATTGAGTTAATAGGTTATTCGATTATAGCATTAGATAGACCTAATAATCCATATATATGTTTTGTATATAATTTTCTTATTCAATCATATAGATATAAACAAAATAAAAATTATTAAATATATCAAAATTTTATATAAATATGATAAATATATTAAATATGTTAACTTTATCATATCAATCGTATTTAGGTATATCATATTTATTATGCCACTTTTATATTTCATATTTATTTAATGTTATATTTTAAAATTATATAAAATTATCAAATTGAATACAAAAATATGTCTCTAGCTTCAAAAGGATATCTAAGACCCTTAGCATATGATTTTCTGGTTACAAGGGTAACGGGCCTTAGGGTCAGGAGATTTTTGTCTTTTTAGTCAAAATCTTTAAAACGTAATCAACATTATTTATCGCGAGCATGTTGTTCGAGCGGAATCGTGCCAATAAAGGATCGCGCAAAATTTTCTTCTCATTTTTTTCATTTGTCTAAATAGAACGCGACCATGGCATTCGAAGATCTATTATATTAGTTATCTTGTGTCAATACCATTTTGATATCCATATTAATAATTTGTTATATATATTTTATATAAATTTATCTTGAATAATTTCGGTCAGTATTGATATATATCTGCTTGTACTGATTAATACAAAATTTAATTTTAAAAAAATTTTCATTTATTTGTTAATTTAATTTTTTATATATTTATTTATTATAATTACATTTAAAAATAAAATGTCTTGAATAATTTCGGTCAGTGTTTATATCTATCTGCTTGTGCTGATTGATACAAAATTTAATTTTTAAAATAATTTTTACTTATTTGCTAATTTAATTTTTTGATATATTTATTTGTTATAATTAAATTTAAAAATAAAATATGTTTATTAACTTTAATTATTGAATTTAGTTAATAATAATTTATTATATTTTTTAAAAATATTTTATATTTATTTATTTAATATTTAAAAATTTTGGATATTACGGTATTAAAAAAGATTGGATAATTAAATATTGATAATTTTAAAATTTATATTTTTCTTATAAAAATATAATATATATATAATGGAGGTATATTTACATGTGATTAAAATATATATTTTTTTAAATAAAATGAAAATAGGTTATAATTAAATATATATATGTAAAAAAAATTTAAAAATATTCATAAATATAAAATGATACGTCAAAACACATTTATATTAAAACATACCAATATTAAAAAATAAAAGAGATATATCTACATTCTACAGATATTGACTACTTTCGGTATTTTTTCCATTTGTCCAATCTCCAAAGGAATAAAGGGTGGTGCAAATGTTTTCGGCAGAGACAGCGAAGTTAAGTGACTTTAGGTTTTTAGCCAAACTTTTTTCTTCGCAAGTCATGTCTCGGCTATTGTTTTCAATTCTGTTTGGCAGGTAAGAAAATCGTGAAAAACAAGTTTATTTTTAAGTCCAATTGAAGATAAAAAGCACGTTATTTTTAATTAATTTAGTAAAAACTTATTTTTGTGTAATTTGTAGGTCCAAATGAACATAAAACTCAAATAAATAACCACTTTCAGTTTAATTATTTAAGCCAAATTTAATTTTAAATCTAATTCAATAGTCATTGAGCCTAATCAATTTATGTTAAATTAACACAAGGAATAAAAATAAGGGGATTTGATCAAAGGAATTTGAACTTGGAGAAGAATCAAGCTCAATTACTAATTCAATCGGATTGAGTTAAAAATCGAACATGATTAGCTTAATTAAAAAAAATAAAAGAAAAAGCTGAAAACCAATTAACAGCTAATGATTTTTTGGGGATTATTTTTTATATTCAATTCGTACAAAATTAAGTGCATGCGTCTGGTCGAGGTTAAACTATGAAACCTAAAACCAAAGAATCAATGTATTGCTCGTCTAATGCGTCCAAAGTTCTAAACTTATCCCTAATTTGCTTCTAGTGGAACTTCCTAAGGTTTCTTTCCTTGCGATCGTTGAAATGCTTTCATATCGAGACACACACAGAATTAATTTATACATATAAAAAAATATTTAACATGGTTTAATCTCAATTGCTTACATTCATAGATGAGTGAGAAAAATTCACTTAAAATATAGATTACGAAGAATATAAAATATTACTAAACTCAAACTTTTCATAATTCTAGGGTCTAAATACGTGGAATATTTTCTATCCCATTAATATGATGTTTTACCAAACTCCTCCTCTAATCCCTACAAACCCATGTCTCACATTGAGATCTCATGTAGTTTACTCTTTTATAATTCTAAAAGTCAACATCCACTCTATATTTATAGAATCTACTTGATCATCAAAAATCTATACTCGTTAAAATGTTTTTCCTATTAAAAATATTTGCTTACTAAATAAACTTAATTAATAAATAATCTCTGACTAGTTAAATTTTATTAAAATTTAAATTAATTCCCGATTTGAATTCGAGTCCTACATTTAACACCAATTTTCATATTTGCTTCTGTGGGAAGAGACCAGTGTTAAGAGGCTTGTTATTGAAATATGTTGCGTCAGGTTGATACTTTTCTCGCAGTTGAATCATCTTTGTTATCCGATCCAATTCGCCCTCTAAACTCTTCTTTCGTTCATAAAGCTTTGGATCATTAGCCTTTGAAACAAAGTAAGCACCAGCAATTCTCTTTAAGTGTAATATGGCAAAGTCAACATTGAAATTGAATTACCGAGCATCAATGATTGCATCTCTCCATACTTTCAATTTAGGCGCAGAAACATCCTTTAGGTCTTTCAGCTCATCAATCTCTTTTATCGTGGCGTAGAGCATAATAAGAGTGGGATAAGTTGCGCAGTCGCCTAGCGTGCAATCTTTAGCAA